>OX596251.1:12236781-12836781 GCA_951394255.1 Polyploca ridens
ATATAAGCTGACCTCTCATTGTACGGACATCCTATACAATGCGAGATCAGCTTATACTGGAAATGTATTGCTTGATCTGTAGCCACGTTTACTATTCAAAATATTAACGAAGGTAGGAAACCTTCGTTAATATTTCAAAAGCCTTACCTAATTACCCTACGAAGGAAAATATTTTGAAATGCCTCTCTTGTAGGAGAAAAACATTTCCAATATAAGCTGACCTCTCATTGTACGGACATCCTATACAATGCGAGATCAGCTTATACTGGAAATGTATTGCTTGATCTGTAGCCACGTTTACCTAGTTCGAAAGTAACTTTAAAAATTACTTGTGTTGAACTTAAATTCAGAAAATGCACATTCAGTAAGTCCATTTTACATTAGCGGATATTCCTACATGTGAACATGGATACTGGAAACGGGTGCAATGCCAAAATTGGTGGTACCCTAAAAATGCAATTTTGCCCGGTTCAAGACATTAACAATGCTCCGTTGCACAGCTGGTTTCCGTTTCCTGGTAAAAGTGCGTTTTTCCCAAAATTGCGGCAGCTGCCCCATGGCCAAATTACTGTGGTTTCCTTACTACCATTTTTTTTATGCGTTGGTCGGTGTACAAACGCGTTAAATTACTTACGAAATTAGTCCAATGAAGCTCGATTTTAGGGAACAATTTACTTTATTTCATAACTACTCATTCTCACATTACATTTGGTAGCTTACCACAATTTATTTTTATTTATTCTGCACTTTAAACCTATTAGTAGCTATTTTGCAATATGGTGAGAGCTGTCAATTTAACCAAAATTACCAATATTTGTTTTGAATAAAAATAAACAACTGCCTTGATAAGATAATGCAAATTATATAATGAATTGACGTCTTTTTTTGTTGGATAATGCATCAAATTGATAGTAAAAACTTTATGGTGGTAATCTTATCGTTAGAGACATAGATAAGAGATTTCATACATGATTATAATATTTATAGACTGCAAAACACGTTATTTCCACCTACAAAAGAAACTCACATTAATAATAAACAAGAATCACAATTGGGTCACGTGGAACAGCCACAAGAAGCTTCCGTAATTTTGAAGAACTGATGACGGGAAAATAATATTTCTATATCTAGAATCTCTGTTCTAGTAGGTAGATGTTCCACCAAGTAAATGAAGTTATTAAAATTACCAGCACACCCAATTGGAATGAGACTGTAAGCCACAAACAATACTAGTTTTGCCCATCACAATATTGTGACAGTAGACGTCACCAGCTTGTTCCATTAATTGTGACATTTTGTGTTAGGTTGGGAACGCAATAAGGTTCCTTCGCCCATTGTACTTCTTTCTGCTGTCCCATTTCATTCTGTTGACATTCGTGTAGTGTTTAAACCTCTGAAATTGTTAAATGTAATAAACTTCATGCTGTTGTGCAATAACATGTGACTCGCATCATTTATCGAGTAAACCGTGTAGGTGATGTAGGTATTTTATACCGACGTGTTTGATTAAGAGGTGGGCGAAGACCGCATGACGTCCGAACACTTTTATGCTATTAAGTTGACCTAATAAGATGACACAAAAATATATTCAAGGACCTTGTTTTATGCCTCATTCCTATTCAAATTACATTAAAAATACAATCAAAAAGACAAGCAACCATCTCAGTATCAAAACTAGCATTCATAAATAAATGCAGATATATTATGAAATAATATTCGTTAGTAGATTATGATTATTTATGATACATGTGTGCAAAATTGGTCATTACAGACGAGGCAGGTGAAGGCGATAAGGAAGCCGAGAGCAGTGATATGCCGAGAGTGTAATGATCAATGCACACGCGTGTAATACGTTTTTCAACACACTTGCGAGGAAAAATACAGACTTGTATTTTTGAAGTAGATTTTTTGATAATAATCAATCACACAATGAGAACGTTAACAAATATGGCGCGCAGGGTTTTTTTGACATCGATGCGGCTGTCAAACTGTTTTATCCGTTTAAATTAAGAATGCTTCATGTACACACATATCAATTGCATTAAGGTACAAACTTAACATAATCGGGATTATACCTATCATAAAACTGTGCGGTAATGTAAAGTAAAAAGCACTGCTGCGTAATAAGCTGCATTATGATACTAAAAACGGTGCAATCAATGTCACTTTCGTGCAAGTGTGTTGCAAAGAATATTATACAAACCTTAAAAAATAAATCACGTAAATAGGTAGACATCATTATAAGCTTTAGCGATCATGAGAAGCATCGGCTATCAATACACGACATTTCGAATCGATCCAAAAATAGTTTAATGAAGCTATTAGCATGCGCAGGCGCATCTCTATCGCCTATGGCTGCTATTGTTGTAGACCCATATTTTTTTGTAAAATATAGAAGGAAGGACACTCGGTCGTAGGAGCAATTATCATAGTTGAAAAATCTACGCCAGTGATTCGACATGATTTCAGTCGAATAATTACGCGCATAAGTCTATAAAGTGCAAATAAAATTAACACTTCATCTTGAAGATGAAAAGATAAATTAATTCTAGTTGCAAAAATCATCGGTATCAATTTTTTTTTCATTGGCAAAAAAATTCTGGTTGCACTAGTCAAATAGCTATTTGGCATCCAAATTACCGAAAAAACAAATTATTTAAACAAAGTCTCGCTATTTTACGAATTTGAAAGAGAGACATTTCTTCGAGATTTAAAAATTTTAAAAAAGTCTTTTGTCATGTTTTATTGCAGACTAACATATCGAGCCGAGAAGTTACACATTAGTGAGATAATAATCAGATAGACTATACATTAGGTTATTGGGTTTATTCTAATTCAATTATGTCCGTATATTACGCAAATCTTAAGTATTGCTCTTATACGATAAATATTTTTATAGAGATTTAGTGAAATATTTTTTTAAATGAATTTACCCTTGTTCTCGTAAAAATTGTTTAATTAAAATCCATCAGAAGAACAAACATCTTAATAACTTGTTTATAAAAATGATTTTCCATTAATGGCTAACCCATTACATTAGTCAAACTCGTTTTTTTTATTAAAACCATTATTGTGGGCGTGTCCGTTCATGCATAAAAAAACAAGATTTCGATTGTATGATTAGCGATCTAGGATTTTATACCTCAATTTAAAAACACAGTGTTTTTAAAGTTTTAGTTTATAATAGGTACATATTATTAATGTTGGAATAAAGCTTTAAGGCGGCCCTCTGTGGCCGGCGCAACTTCAACGCAAGCATAGTCTAAAAGCTTGTTGTTTCATCTAACGTAATGTTTGACTGCGAAAAAAGAGAGACAGCATCAGAGCCGTCGGTTATCAGTCGGTAAGTTCCGCTGATCACTCGCGGCCGCTTCGCTAGGTCGTCATTTGTGATATCGCATTCATAAAACTTGGGCCAGGAGTATACTTCTTGTGAAAAAATCTTACAAGTTTGTGAAAAAAATTTTAGTTATTTAGAATCTCCAATACATTTGCAAGCCTGGTATCAAAATGTTTTCTTTACTTTTACAATTTATAGGTACATTAGATATGGCCAAAGTTCAGGCAAAAACGCTGTTTTTCGGAGGCTTTGACTGAATTGGTTTCACACTTTTTTTAAATTACGCCTAGTTACACGGCTAGATATAGTGCACAAGATACTAATTTGTTCAAAACATCTAACGAAAATGTTTAACAATGCTATAATAAGTACAGAGGTTTTGTATGAAAAGTATGACGAATTGAGTCCTCTTAACAATGTTTATGATTATATGGGAAGTTATTTATTTGAATCGCGATCGAGTTTTTAACAACAAAAACAGTCCAGTCACGTTCGTAGTGGCCTTGAGACGAGCCCACCTCTATTATAAAATGTTACGTTGTGTTAAAGGCTTCCACACACACTCCGGATTTGTTTATGGTTTCGCACATTATGTATTGAAAACACGCCACGTAAATGGCATGCTTTAGATATCGCTTTTTCCTATAGTAAACGTCTACGCGTGAATCGTAATCGACGTAGTTTGCTGACGTCTTAATTACTATATGAATTTGTATGTAACGTGGTAACGTTTAAAAAAATCCACAGATTTTTTGTTGTTTTACAAAGCACAGACTTGAAAATATATTAAAATATGTAATGTAGAAAAGATTTTTTTCGAAGTATACCTGCTGGTACTTTAACAACGCGGTATAAATGTGTCATCATTATTTGAAGGCTATTTAGCTCAGTAATTTTTTAAACATAATCGGTAATAATGGGTATTTTTTTATTCATTATAGTGATTAAAACTATTGATTAATTAATCAAATTAATTCACAAGTAGCGAGCGAAGCTTGTCCTATTTTTTAAAGATGAATTCTAATTTATGATAAAAAAATTACAATTTGAATGATACCTATACCAATTTTTTTAAGTCAACATAGTTTCTCATTACGAGAGACTTGTCCCATTTTTTACACGCATGTTTATTGCACATTAGTGATGTGATGCTTTTATAATTCGAACTTTTATAGCATTATTATATCTCAGTATGTTATGTAATGATTATAATGTAATGCTATAGTTGCTATAGTTAGCCCCTTTAGACCGTCTGAGGCGCGACCGCAGTGAATGAGTCAGTCGTCATTCAGTGGTGCGTGAAGTAAACTGAGGGGAGGCCACTAAAGGGTACCTACACTTTCTTAGCTGGAAGAAATTTTCAAGGTCATTTATTCAATTTTAGATTTTCTTACCCAGATCAAAACCTGCATACGTTGGTAAATTACCTTATAGCTCCATATTGCAGCAATTTTTGGATTCAAATTTAACATTTCTTCTTTATCTATTTTGGTGGGTTGATTTATTTATTTATTTTCGGTTTATCAGAAGGTGGGTAGGTAGTAGTCATCATTAGACAACACCAACCTATATCGGTAAGATAACAATCTACCCAATCTTCTGAAATCGGTCCTGCCTGGATGGTAATTTGGTTTCCACTTTTTTTTGTTGTTAACCTACTCACGTCATATCTATTACTTAAATAAATCAATATGAATATTTTTACCAAAATGAAAATATATGTATATGCTAGCTGCAAAATACCTATAGGTAGTACAATTAAGCAACTACCAGAAACGGAATTTTTAGTCATAAATCAGACCTAACCGGCTTGATTAATAAAACAGTACAGTACATGTATTTAGCCTAGCTAGAACACACCGTACTTCAATAGGTATTTCAATATAGTAAATGATAAAGGTCTTGTCGTAGGTAACTACCTATTTTTAAAATGCACTCATGTAGTATGCACCTACCTAGGTAGGTTCTTACAACACGAATGACTCTTGCGGTTATTTCAACCTATTTATTTCTTACATAAATAAGCATGTTTTACCAACTCATTGAATAAATCGCAGATGACAGAATAGTAGGTCTAGATTTTTAAAAACATTGAAAGTTTTAATTGTTTGATAAGATTTAAACGACGTTATTATGTTGCATTGCACGATAACTATTGTTCTTCCATGATGCGAAAAAACCTGCGCAAGCGCAATAGTTTTTTTGCCGTCAACAATATCCACAGAATCGACCCGCAGTACCTATCTAAATTTTGTAAATGATAGTTGTCTTCGCATTGAATATTGTCTAATACTTAAATCGTCTTAATAGTCACAATTGTCTAGTCTGTCTGAGTTTCCCGTCAGTAAGAGGCGGTGATTTCCGTTCCCATGCCGATGCAGGCGGCATCGCCAGTAGCCGGCACGGCACGGCTCGTTAGCGCCGTTTTTAGGGCGTGATCGACGCAACAGCGCATGCCTGCATAAATTGCGCCGAAATGCAAACCCCTCGTATGCATCTCTCTAAAATATTCCGCATTGTCACGTTACCCATTGTGGCCGACCTTGTGTCGGATTTTTGGACCACAAGGGTACGCGCCATGTACCAACCTGGTTTAGCCGAGACAATGATGCGTTTTTACATTTGCAAAGCTTAAAAAGTGCCGTGTCTCGTCATTTTACTTGCAAATTTGCGTGATTATGCACAGTAGAGTCGGGTGAAGATGTATTTACGTGTGCATTGTATGCATTGTGTGCTGAGTTGAGTACGCGTGTGGGCACGCACCGATGTGCTCCACCACATGTACTGCCGCTCGTAACGTAACACAAGCATACGTTCCCCTCTGTTCAATTTCACGCGACAATGTCTGAGCCAAATCGATGCAACCCTAGGATGCACTTTGCAGCTCAAAAATATTAATGGCTTTCAAAAGTGTGGTTAAGTGCTGCCTTGTTTTGCCGTTCTTTCAATTGGCCTTCAATTGCGATTCGAATTGTCGTTTACAGTATTCAGTTTTCAGTTCGGTATAGAATGAAGCTATTTTTGAAATTAACTAGGTATTTTATCATGAGCCCATGTACATGGTCAGCATTGTAGTTAACTTCATTACGCAGTCGGGCGTCGCACGAGCGACAATTCAGAGCAAACTGTGCATAATTTAACCATTAATTCTCAAAATGACTCTTGGAAGTTCAGTTCCAGACGAGATTGACCATCATTGTAATATGGACGCGTCAGCTTTTAATGCAACTTTGAAACTACACCTTGTACTTTATTTGTGTTCAAAATTTTTGTTAAATCAAATTGTCTAATCAATTCTCGCCCCTAAAGTAGAAAATCTCATCGGAACTAGACAATTTGTGCCGGTCCTGCTACTGCAAGTATAAAACGATGATGCAAAGAGCTCGACAACTATACTTAGCGAGAGTCTGATCTGAGTTTAAAAACAAACTAGCAAATATTTTCTCGGCGTTTGTAGTGCAGCGTGAGGGAGAAAGTTCGGATAGGTTCAGGGACGAGTCGTGGCTATTTGCGTCTCGCGGCAGGCGATCGTCGATGCAATTAAATTTGTAAGCGAAGCTTTATGTTCCACGGCTAAATTTAATACGGGTTACAACGTTGCCGTGCTGACCGGCTGTAAAGGCCATCACATTTGTTCATCTTTCATCTCATCAATTAAAATGACATTTTGCATACAATTGTTCTTCGATGAATATTCAATTGTTTCTTAGTTTCAGACAATCGAATCGAACGTCGTTAACCTTGTGCGGCAATCGTCGACCATCCATGAACTCTAGTAATTTCTCCTAAAGGGCAATACTAAACTTGTACCTGAAGTGTTTTGTTCATGTACCTAATGACGCATCAGATACTAGTTTGACAACTTGCCAGAACTTCAAATCCGTCGGGTGTTGCATTTTCATGGCATATTTACATTTTAGTGTGCGTATCGTTTATACAGGTGCTACCACACGTCAAGCTGTAAAATTATCATGCTTTTGATTATAGCTCTTAATGTTATATTAATCTGGATATTATTCCAGCGCAGTGAGCGACGGGGCTTGATGTTGCAATGCAATCGGCTGCCGCCATGCCGTTGGCAAAGTTCAGTAGTTCAATAAGCTCGAACACCTAACCCGTACATTGTCCCTTTGGAAAGGTCAAATCTACTAGTTGCCGTGTCTTACTTATTCTGCTGACTTCAAATGCATACAGCATGAAACAATAAAATAAACATTTGGTACTGAACGTGCCCTCAATTTGAGGTATCCCATCTTATTCTCGTTGAAGAAGATCTTCGCTGTACAAGATTTCTCTTGTCTCTTGTCTGTGCTAAAATAATTTTCAATTACCGTCGTTTTGGTTAATAACGTGCAGTTAAAATATTTCATGTAGCTCCAAGCGTAAAACCTCCAGGGGCTTGTATGTCGGGCAATAATTCATTTACAGAAGCTTGCTTTATGAACGTTGTCTGACTTTTGACTTGCGACGGAGCTTTATGCAACCATGGCAATATTCATGGCTGAAATTAATTGCAGTTGACATTATGGAGGCGGGGAAAGTTGCTGTACATCATAGGCTGCTCATCCATAAGCATAGAGTTACAATAGTAATAATGGCAGCCGATTTTAATACATCAGAATGCGTTGGTTCAACAAAGCTCGCGTCATGAATTCTTTTGAACTTGATTTCTGTACTGCGATTACATTTCTACTAGTATTGTTTCTTTTTGTATAAAGCACGAGTCAATTTGTTCTGATTTATGTCTAGATTTGTTGTACAGTCCAGGTTCAATGTTCCCTTAGCCTTAGCTGCAAATCGCTGCAACATGGATGGTCGTTCAGCACATTGTTTGCAATATGTTTACTGCAAATTGCTGGCTGCAATAGGCTGGGAATGACGTCCCCAGCAGATTTATCGTTGCGTTGACTTGTTAACTTGATATCATATCAAGTATTACGCTGCTATTATTAATTGTGTGCTAGAAATGCGTTATATTAATTACAGAGGAACAACTGGTTGTTATGGGACATATATTGTGTATCTTTATAATAAAATTATAACGTACATATATTCAATAGGTACTAGGTGTATTAATTAACTAATTACCTATACTTTATCAAATAAGATATGACTAGAAATCATAAACATAATTGATAAGCGGGTAGCCTATTATTGTATGAATTGTATACGCTACCCTTAAAACAATCTTATATTTTAATCATATAATAATAATAATAAAATTTCTTTATTTGCAGTTTTACAATTAACAAAAACTAATCATTACAAAAATGTGGCTTATACAAAAAATTACACAATAGTTTGTTTTGTACAATTGAAGTCACAGATCAGTTGAAACTCCTGGCACCCAAGCTAAGATTAAACTTGTGTTATGGGTATCAGGGTTCTCTCTTACTTTAAACCTTACTCGTAGTCTTTTATAACAAACAGCATAGATGTAATTTGCGCTAGTGATTTTACATACAAATAACTTCAAAAATTATATATAAATATTTCCTAAAGACTATAAAAACCTATTCTATTTTTAAAACTTGAAACCTACCTTTGTCATAATATAATCACATGCAAAGGCACGTGCATTCTTCATTGTTGCATTCTGGAAAAAACACGCAAACGATTTTGCAACATAGCTGCACTGTAATAAAACAGTATTTTATATTATGTATTTTGTATCACTAACCATCCTCAACATACTCATGGTTGGCGCGTTCAGGTCAATGTGTCACGTACTTACATAAAGCGTTAGTTCATTACAACAATTGTATGCTAGCTACATTGTTACACTCATTTCCCGTCGTAAACATAATTATGTGTATTAGAAATGCGATATCTATATTTATGTTAGTTTTGTTTGTTCTAAAAGTATATTTTACTCCATTCAACATTGTATCTGGGCGCGGAGGAATTCTATTTTGAAAATGGAATATTGTGGACTACCAACTTTTTCCGTGGTATGTGACTTCAATGTGAAATCGTGAGCGTTGTAAATATCGAATATTATGTTTGTCGATACATTTAGGGCGGTGCTGTTGCGAAAATGTCGATAATTATACCATACCCTTGATCTATCATTTCATTCGTGAATTTTACAGTTGTAATTTATATAGTATTTTCTTATCTAAAGATTTACGTTGCATTGTATAGAGAAATTGACATGTTAACAAATGAAAAAATATAGCCTTTTACCCCAAACTTTACTACAAACAGTCAAAGCTCAATCACAGAAACAGAGGAGCCAATTGTCTACAAAGTATCTAACCAAAAGTTATTAAACCAAAAATCAAACTACTAAATTATTCTCTATCAGAAGCCTACGTATTCTTGTTGGATTATCGAAAATATTAGCGAATCGTATTTATAGATTTTTTATGAGTAATGCTCGATAACCACCCCGCCCACGATCATACTTTATTGCTCACGGTGTATCGCATGCTAACGTAAAAATTTGCACATTTGTTAGATTTTTATTATGTTTACATTATGTGAATATTATTTACACACTAAGTAAACGCTTGCATAATTCGTAACTTTTAAAACGGTAGTCAAAGTGTAAATTAACTCATGTTAACGTTTACATGATAGATACATGATAGGACGTTGATTTGAACCGTATTGATCGCAAAATAGACACTTTGCTTGTACGGCTCGATTGCTAGACAGAAAATAGGTAAATATTAAATAGGTCTGTATTATTATGATCTTTTTTTGAATCCTTGCCGTTATGAAACTTCTGTGAGGGTCTCAATCTCAAGGGCTACCACAAACTTAATCCGTTAAATGTTATTCGTATAATTTGCAGTAGTAGTCTTCATAATATCCATAAAAAAGTATCGTAAACAGAGACTGGTTGAACACGATTGTATTTACCTTTATAGCGGATAATTGAAGTGATTAAATTTAAAGAATTCGCGTTACATTGTAAACTTATAATCTTTTTTAGAATGCTTTGAGCTATTAGGGGATGAAAGCTGTAAGTCTTAGCTTTTCTCATAAATTACATGAAAAACATTAGAAATTTGTGCAAAGAAGTTTATTAGGAGAGATGAAAGCCATGTGACTGAAAGAGAGATGAAAATTAAAGTAGAAAGACATGGGAAGGGTACAGGAGAAGAACTACTGCATTGTAGAGTCTAAATGTTTATGGTGAACTTTTACAAGACGGTATCATGTTGACTCAATATTAAAATAATGCTACTGATTTTTGTACCAAGAGTGGACGAAGAGTTAACTTCTGGTTCTTAATACGGAAGAGTCACCAAATACATGGATGACATGAGTACGAAGAAATGACGGAAGGATATTATGGTTGAATTAAAAATATATACCTACCTACATATTGATGAGAAACAGTGGAGCGATTACGTAACTAAATTTCAATCATTTTCGAATTGAAATCGGTTCAATATAGCGGTTTTCAGATATTTTTTTTACGTTCTGATAACTGCAAATACACAGTGGTTCATTAGAAAAGGAACCATTTCCGATTTTGTAATATTTCTACCGATTCAGAGGTTATTTCAATCTGAATTTCATCGCAATAAAGATACGTAATCCACGTACAGATGATGCACCTATCACGTTCGTCCAGACGATAATATTCTAAAAATGAGTTTCAAAAGAAGCCTTTTATCAGTAAAACTTTACCATCTGCATTCGGTGTGTAATTACAAATTGTGATTACGTGTTCGTTTTATCCAATTACACATTATATTTATAAATAAATGTAGGTTCTAAACACTAATTAGTTAACTATATATTCAGTTACTAATGGCAAGTTACCGCAATCTACCTACATATTATGATGTTATGTTGCATTGTTGATATAATTAAATTATAATAAAGAGAATTTCAAATGTAAATTTTCCTGTGTTTACGCCATGTTCAAGGTTAAAAAGAGTTCGTGGTCATAATGGTATTAAATTAATTAAATAGGTAAATTTTATTTAAATATAATTAAAACTCATTTGAATATAAAAAATAAAAGCAAAAACACATTCGATTATACTTATAAACGGCTATTAACATTTGCTGACCACGAACATAAAAATATATCTATTTTAAATAAATGTGAACCAAACCTTTTTGGCTCGTTGAATTCAATATTTTTTCTTGTTGGTAACCCTCATCAATAGCGTGCGTGATTCATAAAGAAATACATGCAATTATACATTGACTAGACTAGACAGTAATCGTGTTACACCACTATTTTCACCTAGAGTGGGCGCGTTCAAACTGGGTCCAAAAGATAAATAAATCTGTCGAATAAATACATTTTGTAAATGCTGTTGTATGCAATTAAATTGAACATGTCAACATAAATTGACTTCTAAACTCGCAACAAAACACTTTATGTTGAAAACGTAACTTTCCAAGTAAAGTTTGCAATAACAAAGTTTACTTATTATACCAGTACAATAATTTATACCTAGAATATTTTAGGGTGACATATTTTTGTATCTTTCAAATATCTTTCATCGACTCTTCCACAATCGATAAACCTTTGACCACAGAAATCAGAATAAAATCAAGACATCTCACTAAAAACAACTGTCACACACAGAGTATGTTTGAATATAATATTTTTAATCCATAAATATTTTTCGGTTATTTTAACTCCTAGAAGTACCAGTCCAGTACTTATAAATTATTTTGACATTAAACTTCGAAGTTACTGAAGACGAGAGAACTTCCCTTCACGGCCTCGGTCTCGGCTAATTGACTCCGACGATCCGACTGCTGCGTTCCTTGCGTGTAGGTAAAAAGCGACGGAACTCTCTGCGTTATTTATTCTGTCTCGATAATTACGTAATGGTTCCCACACGACAGAACAAATAAATAAAGTGATTTATATTAAATGCTTGATCTTTAGACATTTTAATATGAAAATTATTGCGTTTGGTTTTTATACTAACGAGGTTGGTATCGTAGTATTTTTCTTTTTATTTTAATACATTAAACATTGTTATATCTATCTACCTTCTTTTATTATTAACGTATTGTCACAAAGTCTGAAAATAGGAGCAGTCCGACTTAGGTAGGATTGCAGCCAATTACCTAAGTATAAAAATAATCGCAAACAAATTAATCGACCTTGCAATTGCATACATTTCGCTTCCCCAATTTGCGATGTGGTCAAACCTCTGACATTTTAAAACGCGATTATTATCGCTTTTGTGTTTGTTATATTCTTAATGAGGGTCCCAATTACCGTGAAAACAACATGTTATTCTCAATATGGTAAAATTGCCGACATAACATGACAAAAACATAATATTGCGCGTATCCTTATTGCATGCCATTTGGTAGTTGATGCTACCTGTTGAATCGAAATAATTCTACCTGTATTTATTTATATATAGAAACGAATTAATTATCAAATCGTTACCTAAATGTACCTACATATACCTGCAGTAAGTGTTGGTTATAAATGTTTTAATTATCACTGTTTCCCGCGATTTCACCCGCATACCCGACATGAAAATTAGTCTATTTTCCTCTCCATATCCAATCCATAATATCACCATAGGCTAACTGCGTGTTTTTTAATCGTGATTGATTCAGAACTTCAATCGTGAAAAGGATACAAACAGACAGGAGTTGTTGTCGCATTTGTAATCAGATTACATTAAATCTAACATCGATGTCATATTTTCTGTTACGTTTAATCCTTGTCCGAGAACACCGGTATCACTGGTGAATAAAGCTGGTAAAAAATATTATTTGCATCCCTAAGGAATTTCACAACCCTGCAGTCCTTTTCAGTCAAAGACTAGTGTCTTGCAGAAAAGTCACACCTACCCATTGAAATTTTTAATTTTGGCATTCCCTTTGATTTTTGGACCAGGACGAGATTGTGGTCAAAGACCTAATAAATCAACGGTGATAATATACATACAGGTCGTTGTTTTGGTCAGCGACGAGCGACTCAGGGTCGATCATACAATAGATACTGGTGCTAAAAAAAATATAAAAAAAATACTTTATTTTTTTTTATTAATAAAAATAAAATAATTTTTTTTTTGAAAATCATGTAATAAGCTAAATTGTAGACATAATACTCAACGGGAGTGCGAGGGAGTATAGGGGTGGGGCGATGGCGGCTTGTGCCTAGCTCTAGTCAGTGCACGTGCCTAGTAACCATACTTTGCGGTAATTTTATTTCAAATTGAATAAGGTATTTCTCAACATATTTACAGTATTTAATGGAATTAAGTCCATTTTTGGGGAATATATATTTTGTACTACCGCTCCTGGGTCGCTTGTCGCCGACCAAAACAACACCCAGTATAGGTATTTTCCATTGAGCTATTTTCATACTAAAGGCATTAGGTCTCACTCCTTTATGTGGCAAGTTTTTAAAGCTACTCGTAATTAAGTAATTAATAGCTCAAGTCGCATTTAGGTAAAAGTTGCACATTTTAAATGCCATCAACATTACCGAAGACGTGCAACATTTGCTCATTTATTAAGGGTAGCTAGCTACATATAATTGAGGATACGATCATTACCATGAAATGATTTATGAAGAAAATATTTAAAATTAAATTGTATACCTATATTTACTATTATTTCTCTTTACAATCGTAGGAACTAGTTAGTTCCTAGTTAGTTCGTAAATAGGTAGTTACCTATTTACGAACTTCATACCTAATTTTCATTTTTTCATTCCTTTGGCAGTGCAAAGAGTGCAACTTCTGTAGTCATACTGTTATCTATTCCGTGGCTACATTATCAGCATCACACCATAGTGAGATAGTAGTCGAAAACAAGCCTATCCACGTTAAAAATACACAATCCTACTTCCTATTCCAGTATTATTATAAACGCGAAAGTGCGTTTGTTGGTTTGTTCTCCCACTTTTTTGCATTGATTATGGGCCCAAGAGTAACATAGGCAACTTTTTATATCGGGAACGCGAGTGAAACCGCGGGACGAAAGCTAGTGAGAGTTCCAACTTATCCATCAATGCGTCATATATATCATATCGCATAACAATAACACGAAACTGTTTCAAGAATTCGTAACATGACATTGTTATGGGGCTCAACCGGGTTCACAATGAGTTCATCGTATGTTTTAACTAACAAGCATCCCAAACTCGATTACGTATTAATTTATGACCAAATTCTAGTATTAAGTATCTCTAAACAATACGGCTAGTCGGTTATTCGACGAACCGGCTTTTTTCATTGTTATTTATAAAAATTATTCATGTATTTTTTTGTACATGCGGATGAACAGATTTGTATTCGTAATATGTTTTGGTTCTAACAAATTGAACGACACGCTTTGAAAACTTAAACCCGTATGCGTTATTGTTACTTTGTTTTTCATGATAATGATGTGGTAGCATGTAAGTGACAACTTGTGATGGTATATGTAAATAAATCGCATAGTTTACTGTTTTTTTATCATGCCTTATAAAACAGTCTACAACAATCTCCATCAATAATGTAAAAAATACGTTAAGTACTGAAGCTGAAAATAAAAACATTTCTAAAACGTTCACTTTGTGTTATAAATAAACAGTTGTTATTATGCAGATTATATAAAAGATTGCTTATAATAGAACATTGAATTACAATGGTCACTGTTTATGCGTTTTCATTGTAAAATGTAAAATATTTACAACGATTTGGACAGTTCATTTAAACACACCAAAAATAACATTGTTGTTCGGCGTTACGGTCGATTAAATGAGTCAGCTTATCTCTTTTTAACATACAAATAGGGTTGCGACATTGCTTTTATGCGACATTGATTTTTAGATGCTTAATAAAACAGCATTTTAAAGGTTCTAATGTAAGCCTCATCGAAATAATATTGATTCATAAAGATGGGCAAAATAAGAGTTATTATCATTTAAATCAAAATACTAGAAACGATGTGTGGGTGTAAAACCTTTAAATAAATAATTGAAGACTTATTTCACTAAGACGTCATCAAAGTACCATAACACATTATAATGTTACTCCTATTTCTTATTTAAAAATCAACTGCTGTTTATGGGTTCGAAATATGTTTTGTGACAGCCCTAGTTGTGCAATGAAGATAGCCTGGGATCGATTGCCACGCCTGCCCCCGCGCGCAATTGAACTAATTGCCTAATTATTTTTATTAACCGTTTGTTTGGGGCCCGTCCATCTCGCATCCAATTTTCCAATTAATGCTTCAACTTATAAAGTAGAAATGTGAGTAAAATAATCAGTTCTTTTCAATTGTTTAGTGGCAATTATTTCTAAGGCGGCGTCCACCAGAGCGCCGAATGGAGTCAAGTTGAATCACAATATTTTAGCTTCTTATGGTGGATTCGATCCTTCCTCTCTTCCTCCTGATACAACGTTATTACAAAACAAATTCAAGTCAAAACACACTGATCTGAGAAATCGACTGTAAATTTTTACTCCTGCGTTTGGACTCGGCGCGTTTCTTCCGCTAGTCTTATTAATATCCCAAAAAAAATCTTGGAGTTTTCTTCTCGTCTGTAAACATTCCAAATTCAAACTACATTCCAATTTAGAGCGGTCTATATTAAAAAAATATTTCGACTTAATTGGAAACCATTCCGAGCTCCTTATAATCCGTTAACAGTGAGAAACTGGATTGGTTTCTTTGTTCATATGGCTCCGGAATCCTAATGAGGTTATATTTATAACATCTCAAAACTTTGAATGTTTTGGTTTGGAACGTTATTCTTGAGAAGATTACAAATCTCAGGATGATTTCTTTATTTGCTTTGTTTCTGCAAACAATATTGGCCGTGCAGACATTGGACCTATCTGGGTTATGTCTATATGAATATTCGGTTTATTTTGAATGTTGCGAGACAATGTGCTGATAGAATTGAATAACAATTAGGTATCAACTGTCAATCTTACTTAACTTACAATGTCTGCCATGGTCAAAGTTTTTGTAAAGTATCTTGTTACATTTTTTGCGCACCTAAAAAATGCATCAGGAATTGAATTATATAAACTATTTGCAGAAGTGTTGTAAATTCGTCACTTAAGGATGAGAGTCAAACCTAACGCATTATTGAACTAATTTATATTAATCAATTCGATCAGCAGGGCTATTTTAAAACGTCGGATTCGATATCGGAAACGGATTCAAAAATTTCGGAGGCGAATTTAAGCAATTGCTATTTTAATTTCCGAAAAGTTATCGATGAATCAAATTGGTATTTCCGTAAAGAAACATCAAAAATATTCTAATTCAGAAATTAAAATAGCAATTGCGGAAAATCGCCTCGGTAGTTTTTGAATCCGTTTCCGATATTGAATCCGAGCATTTTAAAATAGCCCTGCTGCAGGGTTATTTTAAAACTGTCGGATTCGATATCGGGAACGGATTCGGAAACCTTCACGGAATTCGGAAGCGTTTACGAAGATTATTAATACTGGTAGGAAATGGAAATTATATATACTAAAATAAAAGCAAAATCGAAAATATTACGCATTTTTATTGTAGAAAGGCCTCATTTGAGCAGATTATATCAAATGCATAAAGATAGAAACTTGTTTTTTTGATTTTTTTATATTTTAAGTCTACATTTGTATTTATAAAAATAAAAAATGTTTTCTGGTTGTATCGAACTTTATAAACTGACTGTATAGTTCATTGACTGATTGAATTTTTGACGTTTCTCGACGGAAATGTCAATTCGATTCATCGAAAATTTTCCGATAGCTTTTAGCAGGCGGAAATCTTTCTGAATTTTATTTAGCGTAATTTTTTACCATTATTTCATATAAACTAATTATTTAAACCTATTTTAAGGCTAGTTGGTACCAAACAAAATGTGTTTGCACCTGTTGTAAGTAAATAATGAATGAGCATTGACTGATTGAATTTTTGACGTTTCTCGACGGAAATGTCAATTCGATTCATCGAAAATTTTCCGATAGCTTTTAGCAGGCGGAAATCTTTCTGAATTTTATTTAGCGTAATTTTTTACCATTATTTCATATAAACTAATTATTTAAACCTATTTTAAGGCTAGTTGGTACCAAACAAAATGTGTTTGCACCTGTTGTAAGTAAATAATGAATGAGAAAGGTCTGCGGTTAAAATAATAGCTCATACTCAAACCTCGTAGGAACTAAAATATATTGATCACACTAATTTTGGATGCTAGATTCACTACCACTATGTAGTACTACGTATCACCTACGACAGAGAGATCTAAGTATTCATAAAAGTTTTGTTTTACTAAACTGTCCATGAATGTACTGAAAAAAAAAAAAACATTGACATAGAGAGCTTTTTGGCGAGAACATACAAAGTGACGTTGCGTTTTCGTTTTATTGTCAAAAATGCGTGTATTTTGAGTTTTATTTCATATTATTTGTGGTGTTTTATACATTAAAGATAAATCTATGTGCATCAGTGAAGGATAATTAAATTAATGATGTGTATCGTGACTTATCAAGTTGTCTCACAAAGTCCGTGAAAAGATTTCGTATAATGACCACCATTTTATTAAAACATGACGTTTATGGACGGTGACTAACAGTGCGTACTGTATGAAAATTATTTATTTTATTACTAGAATTTTTAACTCAAATACGACTAGGCTGTATGGAACAAACCTTTGCCTGACTTTTGGCGAATATTATAAACAGCAATTAATTTGACATATCAGTCATTTACGAAGTTCGATACAACTAAAATCTTATTTTTATTTTAATAAACATAACTGTAGACCTAAAATCTAAAATATAAAAAATAACATGTTTCTGGCCTTATGCATTTGATATATGTGCCCAAATGAGGCCTTTCATGAATAAAAATGCGTAATAATTTCTATTTTGCTTTTATTTTAGTTTATCATTTCCATTTCCTACCAGTATTAAAAAATCTTCGTAAACGCTTCCGAATTCCGTGAAGGTTTCCGAATCCGTTTCCGATAACGAATCCGACAGTTTTAAAATAACCCTGCTGGTCCCTAAATTAATATCACTCGGGTACAGATCTTTAAATATCCTGGGACATTCTTCTCTTCAAAAATAACACTGTTTATAATTCCAATTTTAAATAATTTTTCAATTTTGAGTCCATACACACGCATAATAATCAAGTAAGCAACTGGAGGCGTTTGCGGTGCAGTTTGCTTTTATGGCAAAAATCGTGAGCGAAATAGCCGACTCTGTTAGGTAATCGAATTTAGTGAGGCCGGTCCGGTGGGGCCTATTGTTCGGCCGAGGCCAAGGTCTCGGTTGTTTACATCGCGCGTTTAGCCGATGATGCATTTATTACATTCGCGTTCGCTAAAAATCACACGTCATGTTTTTTTGGCGGTTCATCAGCGCGGATCTGTTATTTATCATTATGTAATGCTTTAGGATCATTGATATTCATATTTTCTTTATTGAAGTTGAATTTTAGATGTAGATTTTAAATGTGGACATGTTGCGCAGTATTTGAAGGAGACAAACAACACTGTCAACCAGATCTCGATCAAAATCATTGAATCAAATGTTATAATAGCATACATAGATTTGAATTCGTTACAGCCAATGACCTTGGTTGCGAATTCGTAATAACAATTGTTTCAAATGGCCGTAAAACTCATTACATAGCTTGCTATACAGTTGTAAAAGCCGATTAAGATCTCTTATTTACAACAATTTACATTTAAGTGCATTGTTATTGTTCGTGGGACATGAAGTACCTACTATAAAATTGAATTAACATTTTGGTAATTTAATTAAAGTGGCGTGTTTGGCAAATGATGCAACAGACACTGTAACGCCCACATTCTGTAATCCTGCTCTAAGATATTAATATTTTGTGTTTATTCCGCAAGTCGGATAGTGATTAATTGAACGCTTTTAATTGAAGCCAAGAATTCATAAAGCCCTTACCGGAAAGTACTTAAAATATTGAAATTCCATACGGCACTTTAATGACTGATGATTTTTGTCTGTAAAATGATGAGATTTTGGAAAGATCAATTGGAATGAGAAATCATGAAATCCTTCTCACTAATTACAATCACAGAATACAGATTCGCAAATATCCATTAACAAACACGAAGTGGAATGTTTGTCAGTTGTTAAGTCTTGGTTGCCCGCACGCACCTCGACATAAACACAGCCTTAACAACAAGCAACGTTGTCGATAAATCAATATGCTCTTACGCAGTGCATGTTAAACATTACATATACTTAGGTACCTACTAATTATGTAAGCATGGGTCATCCAAGAAATTTTGAGGCACGTTTCATGAATGCTCGAATGGCACCTCAAAGGCACCTTGACGTGTCTATATTTTTAAACGCCATTTTCCTTTGTGCCATATTTTATGCGTTAATTGTTCTATTATACTTTTCAAGGCCTTGTTTTATGTTACATATATTACATGTGAGGTGAAAGAATATTTACACTACACTTACAACAAGCGGATGAGTAATATTTTTGGAATTTGACAAAACGTTCTAGTAATTGTGTGCCAAGGTGTAATGCAATAAAGTGTACTAGAGTAAATTGAAAATTATCTCTATTCCGTCATATATTGTCTAAAAATTTTCTGGCAGTTCTGACCGACTTGTTCTTCTGATCTTGTTTCCTCCACCTTAGCCAGGGTTTTTTTATTTATAAAATTTATTTTATTCCATATCTAATTATTATCTAAAGCATACTTGTACATATTTAGAAAATGTATTATATTTTGGTGTAGTGGAGTAGGTTCGTGTTACTAAGCCGGTTGGTTGGTACGACCGACGTGGGCCGCATGAATGAGAAAGTCGGGAACCGGTTCACAGACTGCTCCCACAGAGGTGTCTACTTTCAAATCACAATAGACATTCAGCTTATCTCTGTACTAAAACGAACAAACAGTATTTGTAGTATCTAAAACCTCAATTTGCTTCGTTCCACTAACAATACAAGAGTCCAACAGATGTATCTCAATACTATATGTATCTTAATAATAAACTTAATTTGTATATGGAAAGCTACTCTGTACTAGTCTAGTGTTGCTTGACCTTACATTTCAAAAGTGGTTCACATTTAAACTTGTATCGAGACGAGAATCCAGTTGTGATAGCGAACGTATCGAATCATAATCGATGTTTGCATTGTCCATCTAGGTACGTATTTCTGTAATGAAAATACCGAATTTATATCGACCGGTTAGCCTTGCAACTCCGATGTGTTTGTTAAACGCAAATGTTAAATGAGTCTTTATACTAGAGAACGATTCTTTCAATATGTGCTATATTGAAAGAATCTCGTTCGACAAATGCAATTGCTTTTAGCACTTGGGTAATAGTCTGGTCAGAATCGATGTTATCGTTTGAGGGGCACACCTTTCAGGCGTCCATAGGTTTTACTGATCCTAAATAAACACGAATGGTATGTAAAAGGTGCGCGAGAGCAGCTTTATGTAGGAGTATTTTGGTCGAATGCACACACGCGAAGCGCGACGCCAGCTCACGTCCGCCGCCCGCACTTGTGATATAAAATCAACTCGACAAAAACATCGTTATTTTTATTCAACGACCAAGGCCAAGACCGCCATATTGCATTCGCTATATATCAGCTCGACAGTGTTGGTCCTGTAAACAAGGTCTTTTAAACTTTATCAATTCGAAAATAAAATATGTTGATGATGCACTTCGGCTATCTGTCGTGTTGATTTACTTTTGTATTTCTGGTTATACTTGACATTTTGTGTGTTTTGTTCTTGATATCTGCAAATCTGATAATGAGCAGATGTTTTATTACTTAATCATTATTTATTGATGCATTAGCATTAGCATATAAGTTATGTAAGTAACCTATTCATCGCTTTCGTCTCGTTTTCTTATTTTTGGTTACACTACTGTTTGCATAATAACCCGTTCTTTCTCGCGAGGGACACGCGTCCTATTATAACAATTTGATGTCATTGTTATATTTTTAACCGCGAGCCAAGATATTTTAATACATATTTTATACTTTATAGATATCTGTTATGCTATGAAGAAATAGCATCCTCTGTTTTGATTCATGTACCAACCCCAATAAAATTTCGGACAAATTAATAGTTTTCAAACTTTTTTTACTTTACTTTGTTAACATATTGGGCAATTAAATTCTCCACGATCGTGTTACGTAATTGGGGTGGCAATGTTGTGTCGGCTTTTTTATTGATGAAATTAAAGTAACCCATTGTGCGGCCAAGGTCAAGGTCGCTTGTCAAGTCGAGCGCGCTTCCGCCGACTCATACGCATGTCTGGGCTAAAGTACATTTCTGGAATGCAAAGAATAAATAATGAAACGAATCTGCATATTGTTTTTACTGCATTGGTTAGGTAGGTATGTAGGTTATTCATTATTCAAGTTATTTCATTAATCGAATTTTATTTTAAATTGATAGTTCCTATTTATTCACTGAAAGTAGGTAGGTACACCTATTTATTTCAATTTTATTATTTATTGGCATTTATCTATGTCCTGCGTTAACTTAGGCGAAAACCGATAACTTAAACTCGAACCGGTTAATTAATACTCCAAGATACGTTTAACCGCATAATATAATAATTCATATAGCAAAATATTGCCAGTTCATGATTGACAGTACTTTATAATATAAAGTGACTTTACTTGTTTAGAAAGGCACACAGTACCATTATATTTTATCGTAGCTATAATAAAAACTGGAATATTGATTTATTAAAAATAATGAGATTACGAAACGTCCACAAGATATAGTTGTTTTTTTTTATCTTCACGTGTATGTAAACACCGACTCTGTTGACACGCGCTCAGATATGACGCCTATCTAACTCTGGCCTTGACAATGAAAAACAAGTTCCTTTTTTCGCGCCACCTTGAAACTTAATTCGGCTTTTTGCCCGGCGCTACGGACGGTACAAAAAAGATTGCTGCAATTCGTTTTAGTTAAAGCCTACCTTTGTGTTTTTGTCTGAAAAACAAATAGGTGTTTTGATAGAATCGTTTTTTTTATGTGAACTTATCGTTCTTAGTTGTTCTTGTTATATGGACCGAATACGTTTGGAATGTTTTAAAGAATAACGGAGTATTGCCATTTCACATAATAGGTAATACTCTATTTTTTATTTCATAATTATAATTTCTACACGATTGCACTTTGGAATGTCTTAAAACCTTCACATTCAATCGATTGCTATTATAAAATCTGGTTTTTAAATTAAAAAAAACATCAAAGGCCAGTTGATTAATAAAGTCATTGCATTCCAGACGGTAAAGGCTGCAAGTCTGCATATTCACTGTAAATCCCTATAATACGATTAGGTTTCACCAATCCAATACCGACAGCAGGAAAAGTATACCTAAGTACCTATGCAATAGGGTTGCTTCAAATATATTTGAAATTAGTTTCATTCAATTGTGGGCATGGGAGAAAATATCTTTATTTACAACAAATACCTATGTACAAAATACAATCTATATATAGAAAATTTCCTCAAGCCTGCCGCTGCTTCCGATTAACGGCAGGGTTCCCAGAAGGCTGGCATCGTTTCCTCTTTGGATAGCCAATTTAATTTAATTCTTTATTCGATTTACGATTTATGGATACCAGTTTCTAGTAAACATTCTCAATTCGAAGGCGACCATTTACTTTCAGAAATAAAACGAATTGTTTGGAACTATTCTAGTAGGTATGGTGCTAAGCTGTTTTTCTGAACTGAATTAGATACTTTTTTTCTTCTATGTAACTTAATTTAAACATAAAAGACGCATCCCTAAGCAAAATACTCGCAAAGGGAAGTACAACAAATTGGATTGTGATTCATTAATGCAATGAAAGACTAAAGGTTATGGATGTCTACGCTGACTGCCTTAGGATAGGAAATTATTAGTTGTCTTACAACTCTACAACTTTATAAAGATGTCTAGTCTTCATAACGTAGGTTACAGAGTTCGTTAAAAATTGTTTGATGCGAAACTCCTACTGGAAATTAAGTCTGTTTGTGTTCAGATTCAGGACCGTATTCTAGAACGTCAATCAATGCTTTTGAGTCGAGATTAAAACAATTGGATTTGGGACCTGCACCAATGATATTAGGTTTATTTTCGATTAACGCGATTTGTTCTAGAGACTTGATCTTTTTTTTGCAAGAAAAAACATTAGGCCTAGGTATTTAAGTCATTCATCAGTTCAGTCCTAATTGAAAACTACCTACTTAATTCGATTCATGTGTAAATCGGACCCGGTAATCGATAATTTAGTTCATCATCATCGAAATGGCTACTGCCAACATCTCAGTAATTTATTACAATGTTCTTAATTTTTCACAGAGCTGGTGCGGGCGCCAACGGGATTTTCTCAAGAAGACTGGACTTCTCAACCTTCAATCTTCTGCCGAAGTATAAAGTGAACTCATATCAGATCAAGGTACGTTTCAATTATATTTATTCTTAGAAGATAAATGGCCTATCGATATCGTAAGCATTATAATAAATAATGCATTAGCTTCAAGCTGTCAAAGAAGCCGTCAACAAAAACAGCTATTATCTAAATCAGTGGTACTTATAACCAAATATGATAAATTATACTAATGTGTGAAGGTTGTGGATATAGTTTCAGATATGAAATGCAGGTTTGGTATTTCAAGTGTAATTTGGGCAGAGCTTCCGCTTTGACAATTTTAAGATTGATAGTGTCCCTTCCTAGCACATTACTCCAAGAACCGTTGACAATGTTACAAAAGATAACCATCAATAAATCACAATAACCAAATAATTAAAATAAAAAAATATAATACAATTTTATTTATGGCTCAAGAAACACTATTTTACAAATTAGTACATTTGATGATGACGTCTGCAAAACTATGAAACTGTGTTGCAGATATCAACGCCTCCTCCGTTTTACATACATGAACAGAGTCTAAAACATAATTTAAGAAATTGTAATGTGCAAGAGGTGATTGTGAATTGTAGGGTGTGAGTGACCGAGCGAGCGAAGCGTCTCCGTTTCAGCTTGGACTAAAATGCTTTCGTATGTCCTGATGTTCGCATTTACGTCTGTTCTCTTCTACAGGTCGAATTTATCAACCGATTCTCGTGAAATTTTGTGAGCAGGTTCAATCGTGAACAATTTCGCGAGGTCTAATGCTCACAGAGCCACTAGTTTATTCTGTTGTGAACAGCATAGGACTAAAAAAAAATAAGTGGTGACGAGTTGAAGACCCGGTACAGCTGTGCGATGGTTTACGAACTTTATCAAAACTCTGCTTCGAATTTGTGATTTGGTGATCATAAAAAGTTGGTGCATGTTTACGGAGAACTGTTTGAAGAAAGCAAAGCTGGCGAACATTAAGGACTTGGCTGCGCGAGTAAAGGTCGTTGGTGGGAAAGCGTAAAGACTTTTTAGTAAGCACATTTAGGACAACTCTCTGAGCTCTTTCGAGTCTAATCATGTGCGTTTTAGTTACCTTAAGAACTGATGCATAAGATAAAACTGATTGGCCGAGTGCATAATAAATAGTGTCCAAGCATTTAAATTCAACAAAACTTAACTTTTTTAAATAATAGTTTCCTGACGATAGACTTCGAAAGTGTATATTTTCTTCTCGCTTTCCCTTAAAGTCCATGTCTCCGTAGACTGTAGAGTACAGAAATATGGGATGGCTTTCGTTATGTTTCAGTTCCTCCATAATTTCTTCGGTTTATCCAAAGATGACCTAGATACAGCAATACGCATCTTGATCTGATCTACGCATCAACCATTGTTCGAATATCAATGCTCCCAGAAATATACATATATGAAATATGAATGCACCACAGTCCGCATCACAATTCGCAATTACAGTGTCTTTTGGTGACTTATTGTTGGCGCGGTCGACAATCATATCTTGGTCTTTCTGCGGTTGATCCTAAGGCCAAACACACGGCTCACACTTTCCATCTTGTGGATACGTTTTGTAAGAGGAGACCCCTGGATGTGAACAAGGTAGTGTCATCTGCGTATCTTATATTTCTTATTTCTTCTATATCTTATTTTAAACATTGAGAAACTAAAGCTAATTAAACTAATCTAATTTATTTACAATATTGTTGGTATTGTCGGGATGTGACGTAGCTACAGACGGATGTCATTCGGTAACAATTGGTTATAAAAACTAGATCTTTGTTGTTTTCTGTTAATAATTTGCAGCCTCGTTCACCTTGTAACTTTGCTAAGCCGAGACGATATGTTGAGTATTTTTTACAAAGCAGGACTAATATTGTTTCTGTCAATTAGCGCTTGTCATTTTTGGGCCGTTTGGATGAACACAGATTTCATCTATCTAAACGTTCGTATCGATTTTTTATTAACAAATATAAGGGTAATATTTACTTTAAAAAAATACAAAATGTAGTCTAATAAATAAATAATATTATAGTAAGGGAGTGTACCTAAACAACGATTAGGTATGTCCACTACCAGAGGTACGTTGCAATAAAATATTTTTATTGCTGAAAAGGTTTGCGGAGGTGAAAGTTTGCTTTTGTTGTCGCCGCCATAAAAACACCAGCTGACACTTTTCGCGATAAAACGCTGTCACACGGGCGCCGCTCGGAGGGTGGCCGCTACATTTTCCACCGAATAAACGTAACTTCTCCGTAATTTAATCGTACGACTAGCTGTGCGAGACACGGCTTTGACCGGTCTCCCCCTTGAGACGAATACATCACAATTTTCGGGCGTTTTTTCATACTTAAATAGCATTTTTAGTTTCATAAATTTTTTTAGAGTTTTGTTTCGTTAGTTTAAAATGTATTAAAATAAACAAGCGACAGCATACAAAATCACAATGTGTCACAAAGTTTGATGTATTTTTCGGTATTAAGAGACTAACACAAAAGGTATCTGCTTTGGATAACGATAGATGGCGCCAATATGATTCAAAGATTGAGTGTTATGAGACTAAAACCAAAAAAATTTTAAACTCTTATATAGCATAATTAAATAACCATTGTTTAAAGGTCAGGTAAAAACATAGTGAGACAGTTAACTATGATTCAGTTAACAGATGGCCAAATTCTGTTACAGCATTTTGTAAGTGAAACACTACAACAGTACAAGAATAGCTTCTAATACATAAATGCCTATAAATTGTTGGCACATATGTGTACAACATCGTCAAAATATTTGCACAAAAAGATATTATATATTCATACAGTACTTTAAAATTGTACACACAAAAATGCTCAACAAATTGCTATTGACGTGTGTTCGCTAAGTTATTGCATAAAGTTACATCGCACGATAAAACATCGCGTAATTCCAACCTAACAGGCTATTGCGAAATACTGATATTTTAGCAGAACCGTGAAGCTAGGAAAAAATACTTCGGCAAAAAAGTTTATCGGAAGAGAAACGTGAAACTTCACCAGGGTTTTGCGGTTGTAAAACTTTTTTTGAATCATCAGACCGGGCGATGAGTTTGGCAACTAGACTTATTTCCTATTACTGTCGGGGCACCTCAAATATATCAATCAAAGCGATGGATCACGCCATTCGCTTTTAGAATCTGTGTTGATTTTATAGATATTTTACAGACATTGTGTTAATTACATGTTGCTTCGCTGTGTTGTATGTTTTTTTTAATCCTTTGCATCTTTGTAGATACAAAGGTATGCAGATACAAAGGTATATAAATCTTTCTGTTGATTGTAAGCCTATTTCTGAACTTTATTTATTATATTCATGTAAATAAAAAACATGGTTTCAAATAAACTCCAAAGTCAAAATTTTTTTCGTCCAATAACTGCTCCTGTAAGCATATGCCATCTCAAATATCTCGTTCCTGTGGTAGATAGCTAAAACTGCGTTGTCTTGGAGCTCATAATGAACTAGTCCGGGTAATCTAAAGAGTAGACCATTCTCTAAGAATATTGTCACTCTAATTGTTGCTCCCTTTTTTCAAGGCCGCTTATTTTCTGCATATATATGTTCTTATGTTCTTTAGAATTATGCGTAATTTCGAAGCGTTGTTCCTTATCTCCTTTAACCTTGAAGTGTAAGTAAGCAATGCGTCTGTTTTTAAACTGCAAACAATGTATCATTTTATTTTATACCCTCCTCTGATTGTTCTCGACACGGATTATTTTGCAATTGTCAGTCGTTATGTGTATTTGTTATGCGGCGTTGGTATCTAATCTCCACAGTCCTTGAGCCAGTTGTGTGTCAACCGACGGTCATTCCCCTGCTCGCCGTGCTGGCTTCTATTTTTACTCGACGTTTGTTTGTTATTTATTACTGCACATACGCCTGTTGCGGTATGTACTTATTTTTACTGTCGCGTCGATTGAATAATTGTTTTCAACTCGCAATGTTTCTTTAGATGGGCATTTAGTAGCGCCAGCTTTGTCAACCCTAACAGATTGTTGTTACAAACAATTTAGGCTTATCAGATTCGGGGGAATGTGAATCATCCAAGATTAAAATTGATTCGACGTTTAGTCCTCTTAACGAGATAATGGTTTCATTTGATGAGCTTTTTTTGATAAATGAATATCCTTGGACATTCTTCACACACAGTCATCTGTTCCCAAACTAAGCAGAGCTTGTACCATGGAAACCAGATAATAAGTATTGTATACCTAAGATAAGATATTACTCAATGGATGTTCATTAAACGTATTAAAATAAAACATTGGTAAGGGAAATTGCATTCGGTCGCACATAAATAACATTATTGCTTTTATCATAATACAACGAGCTTATTAACAATGCCACCACTATGTGCGGTTCTTTACCAGCCGGCTTTATCGTGTCCTGTTACGTGAATTTATTAGTTATGTGTAGTGTAAGTTAATTCAATGGCTTTGCTCAACGGAATTTATCGTCGTAAGTGATATTTACTGTCAGTCAAAGTGGTGTTTTAACAAAGATAATCTGGCGCAGTAATTTAAATGGTATTTCGTGAGGTTGTGACGCGCGAAGTGCTACTATTGTACCCGAGAACGTCCGCTCGTGCACCTAATCGTGCACGCGAGATAATTTAAAACATTTTCTTCACTTATCTATCGCGTAAATAACGCGACCAGTATTGTCTTGCTGCCGACTCGTTTCGCTCCGCCTCGCGTGACTGTACCCCGTTTGCTCACCAGGGGAAACTTCATAATTCTCTTTTTCTTGTATTATTGCCCCAATATGTTCTCCGACAACCCTTTACATGGACTCTTGCTCTATCTCGAATGTAGTAAATAAGTAGCCTGGTCTTTTAGATATCTTGAAAATAAATTGTAACCGTTCTTTAGGTAGTCAGTCGACCAATAAAATTCAATTGGCGTAGCATAAAATAAATATCAGTCTACTTCTTCCTACTGGAATGTAATAACCGAGTGAAACGATACCTAGATACGAAGCTGTAAGCATGATTGATAACAGCGACAACCGAGGCACGTTTTCGCGAAGCAGCATCATTAAATCCGCGGCCACTTCTATTTATGGTGGCCCGCTGTCTGCCAGCATATTGATTGCCGGACTGGTCTTGTTGCTCGTAAGACCTAAACGCGTTTATGAATTTATCTCGCTTGTAATTTTCTCGTCCGTACATTCGTATGTTAGCTTTGTATCTGATTAAACAAACGAGCTAAACGACTTCATCAAACGTTTCAAAGGGGTTCAATTTGTCTGCAGCACTCGGTAGTTGTTACGAATTTGATATTTTTAGCTTTCGCCTTGAAATTTCGCAGTTTAGACTGGGCCGTATTTGTAAGGAAATAATGCGTCGTTTAGAAACAGAGGAAGGAGATGTGGCCGCCACCGGCACCACCGGCGCGGCGCGCGGTGCGCGGTCGTCCATGTAACTAAATCCGTCGGAGCCCGAGTGCCCGCAACCCGATACTCTGCTCAAGGCTTCCCATGTGGATTAACACCGTGTTTTTCTTTTAAATCGCTTACCCTCCGAGCACGGTTGAAAATTTTGCGTCTTAAACATTTCAAATAAAACGCTTTGATTTATGAAAAGCATTCGAAAGTCTATTGAATCAGAACCTTTACGATTTAATGTCATTTGGTGTCTTCATCATTTGCTGATACACTACAAAATGCATCTCGATTCTCTCAACGGACCGTAAATGGCAAGAAATGAGAAAGTAGCTGGTTAATAGATACAATAGGGCTGGATAGGTCTCGCGCTGCAACTTTCCTCCGACGTAAAAAGTTGTAGAATGATAGCACGACGACGTGCAATAAGTTCTTACTAGTTCAGATATCTATCGGTCGTGTCGTAAGAACTCGATGAACGTAATTACTCCATTACATAGATGCTCGATAAATAATTACTGTTTATGTACAACGAAGCCCTTTAAATCGCGTGGAATTTACGATACACGTAGTGCGGTCGTATGGTGCAACAGATATTCTGTCTTGCGTATTTTCTTCGTGTTATGTCCAGCTTTCGACACTGATCGGGTAGACTACGAGATCTATAAAAGGTAAACTGCCGTGCGAACTTTATCCAGCAACCTGCACCTTTGCTTGCGAGACTGTTTCGTGTACTCGTGATCAAGTTTTTATAAAGTTATCGCAAGTATCCACTTGCAGGACACTATCGCCATACATGGTAACACTTTGGAGCCGGTTTTCGTAAGCATCTCAGTGTGTTCAATTCAATCTTGATAAACATTCGCCTTGTTTGCGTACATTTGGCGTCGTTTCGCTGGATATAAAGCTCCCGTAATTCGATGTTGAAACTAAGGACTATCACTATCATACACTTGACTTTATACAAAAATGTTTTCTTAGTCGGTTACTATTCATTTAAAAGTATTGGACAAATGTTTCAAAGCGGAGTAAATAAAATGAGTAGGGATTGTGAAAAGCTAATATATGTTGGTGCATAATACGGGTGGAGTCTGCCCACACGGGTGCGCCCGCGCCGTTGCTGCGCCGCCTGGCACCCACGCGTTCTGTTCCTCGCAGAAACATGCGTGCCCAGATATGATAGATGAACTCACTACATTAATTATCAATGAAACTTCCTCTCTCATCTATGTATAGACACATAATTCTATCAATCATTAAAGTAAAATCACTCAAGTCAAGATTTTATACAGCCACCTTTGAATTTGAAATTAAGAAACAAGTTTTGAAACAACTAGTGGTTCAAAGAAAAATATCATATGGGGATTTATTGCACAAGTGAGTGAGTGATTGATTGAAATTCAAATAAATAATGTATATAGTTCAGAATATCAACAGTGTTGTTATACTAGTTATAGCATAGATTAACTAGTATGTTGTTACTAGAATAGAACTAGAGCGGTCATTGATCTCGGCTTGCTATTATTATCTCGATAACTACGGTAATAATGTTTGTAAAACACAAGCTTGATTCCAGGCCAGATTTTCCAAGATATTTGTGTATTAATATTCATTATAATTATAATGTTTTTATATGCCTGCATAAATACTACATGCTTGATTACATAAGACTGTGTTCGCCTGCAGATACCAGGCGTGCATAGATTGGCGACAAGTCGTAGATTGCTTCGTGAGTAGGATGTCTACAATACATTTAATTAAACGGAATTTTTTATTATACGTTTATTAGTCTGTACAATCTTTTTAGCTATCCGACAAGTTAAATTAGTATAAGAATAACCACGATGCTTCGTTTTTATGACTACAAAATTCGTGACATTTTTTTTTATTTAATATGCATCAATTACGTACCCAACGTTACTAACCCTTGATGTAATACGTAACTTTAAATTGTCATTTTGCATTAGGTCAATTACGTTCAATTGCAGTGACATGAGTTATTATAAAACCTTTTAACTTGTTGAGGAGATTTGAAAGGCACGACCAGTGATGATAAATAAGAAAAATACGAGGAGAGAAAAAGAGAAGAAATGGAGGCAAAAGGATAGACGGATGAGGAGGAGACAAATAGAATGGAAGAAGTGTGTGTACTAACTGACTGTAAAAAAATGTGTGTAAATAACTGAGTATCGTTGGCAGGTGATGATGATAAATCGCAATTAATTAAAGAGTTACTCGGCGCTTTCGTTCTTAACATTCCCTTACCAGTGCCCAGTCAATAGGGCTCTGTTCTGAAATATATTATGCTTATTCATCCTGAATAATTCCTAATAAAACCTAATAATTAGCAACCCTACCAACAAGCACTTGGCGTTAAGCGTTAACCCTGAAGTCCGGCGCGGGGTCGACGCACGCGCGCGGCCTACTTACAGTGCACGGTGCAGCTAGCGCTTGCAAATCTCTTGCGCATGGAATCGTAACTACTTCTAATGCCGGCCATATTGTGTGATTTGATTTGTTATACCATAGTGATGCGGCTAGTCGATACATTATACCGATTATTCTACTCTAGTTTCTAGGTTTACATGAATATATTGTAATTTTTGAATTTTGAACGCTGTATGAGGGAGAGGCTAAAATAATGTTTTAGTTGGGTTAGATACAGCCATGATACTTTCTTAAAAAAACTTAAACGAACTGTTGATTTAAATTAGGAATAAATACTGCCCTTTTCATATTATGAATATTTCCATCACGATTATAGGTGCCTACTACTAACTGTATAGTAAATTGATTTGTTATAGCTATTACGTTTATTACCGCCTCCAATTCAATTGATTTTAATCAGTAAAAGCTGGTGTTTTATTCATTTTAGATAAGCTTGATTGTTATTGTTTTAACCAGAGTACAAGCTCTGCTTAGTCTGGTTTCAAATGGACGTGTGTGAAGATTGTCCCAGGATATAATTATTATTAATCCCCGAGTTTCCCGGACCTAGAAGAGGAGTGCTCTTTGTCCTACTGTGTGTATGTGGCACCCAAACGGATGGACCGTTTTTAAACCAGTTATTTTCGTTTGAAAGTTCGACATCAAAAACCCAAACAATATTTTTTTAAATTTATATTATTATAATATTATTTTTTAATTAAAAAAATTACTATCTCGTGTCCGATCATAGATAATAATAAGTAATATTGTAGTATACTGAAAATACGAAGCCAACAATATACTGTAAATAATTCTATTTTTTATACCGGGTGTTGTTTTGGTCGGCGACAAGCGACCCAGGAGCGGTAGTACAAAATATATATTCCCCAAAAATGGACTTAATTCCATTAAATACTGTAAATATGTTGAGAAATACCTTAAATTATACCATTCAATTTGAAATAAAATTACCGCAAAGTATGGTTACTAGGCACGTGCACAGAATAGAGCTAGGCGCAAGCCGCCATCGCCCCACCCCTTTACTCCCTCGTTCTCCCGTTGAGTATTACGTCTACACTTTAGCTTACTACAAGATTTTCAATTTTTTTTTATTATTAAAAAAAATATTTATATTTTTTTAGCACCAGTATCATTTGTATTATCGACCCTGAGTCGCTCGTCGCTGACCAAAACAACGACCTGTATTATGTCGTCAATACCTACTGTAAATGTACTAATATTATCAATGTGAAATTAACTCTCTGCAGGTTACTCTGAACCGATCGCGATGGGTACCTACGCAAATATAGCTAATGGAATGGAGAAGGACATAGGGTACTTTTTATTCCGGGAACGCGGATGAAACCGCGAATAAATATTTTATAAAATACATAGTTTACGCGAAACGTCCAAATGCGTATAATAAATCGTAAATGCCAGTACTCTACCTAATATAAATGTAAAATTGACAATCGTAAAATAACACTATAGTTTCGTACTTACATGTTTATTGGTAGGTAGTTTCAATTTGTCAGGCCACATTTTGACCTATTAGTTCGATAATCGCGCTGATTCTGTTGTTTACAACTAAACTAATTTAGTCTCACGATATCTCTTTCTAACAAAGAAGATAAGAAAAGGATGTAAGATATTTAGTCCTGTCAAATTAGCCCAATTCTTGTTTTCTACATACATTTTGTCGCCATCAAAATTGATTACGTCTATTTACCCGCAAATGTAAACGGCAAAGACTAATCCCATCAAAAACATTCTGTAAAAAACTAGCCAAGTCTCGATGGAGCTGCTTGTTTATCTCTAAAAAGTAATGAAATCTAGACAAAGTCGTGCCAAGTCTAAGGTTCCTTACTGCGATTTCTTTATTATTATAGTTAATGTTGTGTGACTTGGCCGTTGAAGGGAACACAAGGGTACAAAACCAGGTGTTACATGACACCATTGCACCAATCTGTACTTGTACCCACTAACGTATAAAGAATGTTCAACGGCCAAGTCACACAACATTAACTATAATAATAAAGAAATCGCAGTAAGAAACCTTAGACTTGGCACGACTTTGTCTAGATTTCATTACTTTTTAGAGATAAACAAGCAGCTCCATCGAGACTTGGCTAGTTTTTTACAGAATGTTTTTGATGGGATTTCACTTCTTTTTGTAGAAAATGAAGCGGCCCACCAAGTTGAATATTTTTTGTAAAGGCGGTATGTCTCGATCTCTAATAGTTTGGTTGGGCTCTTGTGTTTTCTAATCAGGGTCACCAGGTACTCCAGATCTTCGATTATCCTAGTTTTTATAGTTTTCCCTTTATGTGGTCATTAAACCCTAACTCTGTACCAAATTTCAGCTCTCTGAGTTTATGGGAAGTACTAGTTCTATTTTGATGATCATGAGTGAGTGAGTGAGTGAGTGAGTGAGTGAGTGAGTGAGTGTCATAAATGTGAAGCTTTGCTTTCGCTTAACTTCGGAACTAAATGACCTACAGACTTGAAATTTTGGATTTTAAGTATGTGATTATAGCTTACTGGATGACGAAAATTTCTGCGTTCGGGTCTTATCCAGAGGTTCTCAAATAGGGGCCTGAAAATGCGGCGAAATGGTTCCAGTAAAGGATGGTACGGCAGTGTTTGCTTCGCGCTCGACTCGGCGGGGGCACTGCCGTGCCCCCCGATTTGAGACAGCTTTAAATATCTTCTATCCTTTTTCAATAATCCTTGAAAGAAAGAGATGTGATGTGATTAAAATTAGATTAGTGCGATTTACAACAGAATGGACACCAATATTGACAATATGTAAACAATTAGATATTCATTACCGTGCCAATATTGACCTGAGGTGTTTATGATCTATTTTTAACCGACTTAAAAAAGGAGGAGGTTGGTAGGGTTGCCAATTAGTCTGTATTTTCCATTCTTTTTAGTTTTAGAGATTAGTAGCCTATCGTAAAAAAACAACCAATTGCAATAATAAATACTAGATTAGAGAAGCTAACTGTTGAAACAAAACTAAAATAGATTTTATACAACAGTAATCCTACAATTTTAATTTAACAACATGTTTCCTAACGTAGATCTATTTAAGTGCAGTTGGTTTGTGCGTTTTTTAATATAATCTGCACCTAATTGCTAGGTGTGGTCCACATCGCTTTAACAAATCATTATAACTAGACGAGATAAAATAGTTGCTTGATTGCACTGAGTTAATAGTCACACATGGACTCATTCAATTTCGTCGCAGTATATCGGAAAATGGTAATACAACTCAGACTACATCTGCACGCACACCTGTCTGAATAATTTATTTGATTGTTAAATTGTTTACACAGATAAACAGACATTAAATATAAAATAAACAACAATTCATTAATTGGATGACACTTTTAATTTAATTGCCATTCACACTCGATACAGACAAAATAACTGAACTAAAACATAAATGTTGGCAAAAAACAAACTCCCATCCTTTGGCGATAAGAGATAGATAGTACTCTCTTGTATCTATCTATCTCTCTCTATCATGTTATGGTTATCTCTTTTAATACATGTAAATTATAGGTATCATAAATCATACAATACTTATTTACCTGTAAAACTAGACCGATTCTTCAGAATCGGTAAAGGAAAACATCCCAAACAGTGTTTCCGAGAAAATGAATGCGAGCGAATGATGTTTTTACAATGGACAGGCTTGTATTTGATCACAATCAACTACTAAGAAACTTTTTGCTTCATGATTTAAATAATGTGACAATGGTGTAATTCTTAAAATTTTTTCATAATGATTTCCACGATCTTCTCAGTTGAATTACAATATTTTTAACCGTAAGTGTTAGGTTATCTAAAAGTTATTTCGAGCCTGAAGATACAGCACGAGGGATCCCTGCGAATCCAAATTAAAAAAGCGAATTCGATAATACACAAAATATTATTTCTATTTTATTTTATTCCTTTATTTGGAAGTCCAAAAGCTATTTCAAGTACCATCATTTCAGAATAAATGATATAAATTGCAAGGCAAGCATCAATTTCCATTAATACATTTAAAATATTAATTTACTCCATTTATAGACAGAAGTGACTTAGTTTAAAAAAATGAATGAATAGATAAAACTAACCTTGTACCCAATAGCCATAATTTTGAAGCATCACTTCTATGAAACCTATTCATAACCAACTTTGTACTCAAAGAATAATATTTATAAAGAAAAACAATGGGAAATAACAAAATATCAATGTGTACGTGACCTACCCATACGTCGCTCGGCTTACGATAGGAGCATTCCACTTCTATACTAAATAAGTAAAACGCAGTACCTAACTCAGTCACTAGTCATCGATTAAACAAACATTGTAGTGCCATAATTGTTCGTTCTCGATAATTAACATACTTACGTACACACAAACAGGTATTTAACATCCAATATTACTCAACAATGCCACATAATTGATGCGATTCCATTATATCCACTTCAAAATTGTATGAATTATGCAAATACACTTTTAATAGACGGTTTTAATACACGTACACTGAAACAAGCAATCGCCCGGGATTTGTTGGTTGCTAAAGGAAATTTTTGAGTTGAAACGGGGATTGAGACGATCGCGAGAGGACCATTAGTCGTATTGTTATTGCCAACATTCCCAGTAATGAACCGCTCGTTTTCGTCCTTTAATATTGCCGCTTTTACTCCCTTTACTCAATGTAATAGCGCTCGAGCTTGATTTCACTCCATCTCATCGGTTTTGTACTCCTCTAATTAATTCCTTTATTTTGCGAGCGCACCGTTTTTAGCTGTGGGGATTCCAATTTTAAAATCTTAGTATTATATTTCGAGTTTCAATTTAGTCTGTATGCATGCTGATGAGGTATAAAGTGCTGCAATATTGGCTTCTCGAGTGCCTTCACAGTGGTCTAGGTGGAGATATTCACCGCAGTTGTTTTTCCAATTCGAACAGCTCCCTGACATTTTTCCAGCGGTTTCCTCACGCCATTCACGCCAACGTACCCGCTCGAAGGGCGATTTACATGGAAACTTAGTGAAATATTCACATCAGCTGCCGATTGTCACGTTATATTGAGATATTCAAACTTTCTCTCCGTCGGGGTTTGTGCATCTAATTTGAATAATGAGATGCCTCGCATTGTACGGCTTCGACGGCTTATCAACGCTGTTGAGATTATTCATTTCGTTCAGACAAAGAGAACGCTTTTTGTAATGAGGCTTGGATGTACCTATTATGATGTTTACAATTACAACGAACGCGATCGTGACGCAACTTAAGATATCTCCACACTTTCGCCCACGAATTTCTGTGGCGGCGGCCGAGGTGAAGTTCAAGACTATTTATAAAACGAGCCGAGCCTTACTCGGTGGCTATTGATCGTCTAGAGCACGCACCCCAGCGTATTACGGTAGGTTAGTATGCCCGTGGCTCCCGCCGTTCGTAGCTCCCGGAACGGGCCGAAGGCAGCCGAAATTTTACATCCCCGGCCGGTATTGATCGTTCTTGACATTGAAATCGTAATAGACGCAAACAGCTGAGAAGTGAGGGCGCGTGCCGGGACAGCCGCGATGCCGGCCCCTCGCGCAATTCCACTCAGATCCTGTTACGTTGCGACGCGTCGCTGCAATCGACGACGTGATATATTTTTATGAAATGGCTAAATTATTTAAAAAAAACATTTGATCAAAACACGTCATAAACCTCATGCGTACCTAACTTGATTTTAAGAGTTCATTTAACTTACTCATCGTTGTTTAAATGTGGTTGAACGTTTGTCTTTATATGTAACGTCTAGTAATTATGCACGAGAGCCCTAAGACGGGCTCTGTGGCGTTCCAAAATCTCATTTATATTCAGTGCGGTCTGAGTTTGAATGTTATCTAAAATCCGTGTTTAGGTGTCGGGCGGGATTGCTCTAATCTCGAAACTAAACACATTGTTGAGTTAGCCGAAGCTTTGTTCTCTCAGTGACGGCCCCGAGATCCTATATTCGCACGCAAAATGAATTCCTGAAGCTAGAAGTCGAGACAGTAAAGTTTGCACAATTGCAGATTTCAGTCGTGTAAATAATACTTGCAAGAATGTCTGTGTTTATTTTATAAAGGAAACATGTGCACTTTAACAAAATAGCTTTTATATTTTATAGTTAAACAGCGAACGTGTGAACAATTACTTGGATAAGATTAAAAACTTCCCGTTAGCCACTCTTATCAGTGAGGCAGTATTTTATTTTATCACGTACGCTATTGTTTTCCGTCACTTTATTCCAAGCAATAAAGTGACGGAAACATTTCATGCATAAACATTTTTACGTTTTGCGTATCAAGGTTAAAGAGTAGAAACTCCCATAAAAGCTTACAGTGCTGAAATGACTTACATAATTGAAATGAAGCCAAGCAAATGGTCCTGGTTTGACGATCCCGTATCAATTTTATAACTAGTTGTTTATTTCAGTATTGGTTTTGAAATTGCCACTTATAATGTCTGCAACGAAATCACGCTAGTTAGGTTGTATCTAATAATTATCATCCATAATAACAAGGTAGACATTTTCAAATTGTCACTTAGTTGCTTGTACCTGTCTCAGGCTGGAAATGTATTTTCTTATCATTCCACATAATATGTTCACGCATTTCCCGAGCCTATGACAAGTTCTACCACTTACCAGTTTCCTGTGCAAGGTATATTACTCGCTAAGCAACACTTATGTAGTCATTAGCTACTGATAAACTTTCTTTTTCGATAAACTACTAATGACTGCTATTTCTTTATTCATTTCTTCGAAAGCATATCTCATCGATAATAAAATTCATTGGAAATAATTGAATAAATGTTTTGGAAACACGAATTTATTAATCGAAATCTTCAAACACTATTGTTCTTCAGTGGATTCAATGGACTGTAACGAATTCCAGAAATCTTTTCAGTCACAGCCAGATCCACTGAGTTTCTTTGGTTCTAGCTTCAAAGGCAGCAGTGACAGCTGCTGAAAGTTAACTTTATATACATTAATAAAGTCACAGTATGAACATTAACTATTTATTGTCTACAGAAAATAAATTTCTTGGGGTATATCGATTTGTCTGTAGCCGGCAATAATTTCAAATTCAATCAAGCTCTAATCTGTAGGGTGAATGGCAAAGCCGATCAAAGCGGGGAAAGCTGAAGACACACCGAGATGTTTTTGCTGAATACTGATCAGTTCTATCGAAATTATTCCATTACCCCAGCTGTTCCAATAGAAAATTTCATAAATAAAAAATGCGCGCGGTGTCTGCTCCGACGCGATTCTATGGAATCACGGCACCTCCGAGTTAAATAAGTGATCACCGGTCGGCGACGACGTGAGCTGAAGTTTAGATGATTCGCCACCTGAGATTTCGATAATAATAACTTGTTTCTGTTGTGATCTTGTAGTATCGAAATATTGTGTTTTCAATAAACGCTAGGGTTCATACAATGGAATATTAATGAACTGAAAACATGAATGTCACCAGAATAATTAATGCTCATTTGATAACCAATTATGATTGTAACAATTGGGCAGTTATAAATTTAAAATAGGAGCGTAAAGGTCGATAGATTGGCTGTGGCGCAGCGGGCGGCTCCGCGGCGGGTGAGCCCGCTAATCGATCGATGTCTGTGTGCACACTGCTTGCTGGCTGCTGCACCCGTACGTCCGTGCCCGATCATTTGTCTCACTCGTGGTCGAGCTATCGCCGATACACCATCCTTGTCACTTCGTTATTCATCGTCCCTAACCACCCGGTAGTCGGCTGCCTCCCGGTGTCCTCCCGTATTTAGACACTGCACTATCTAATTTATGTTTTAAATTGTCCGCTTTTAAAGTCCTTCGGGGTCGGGACGGTAACGACTACATCTACTGCTATCGTTATGAGGAGCCCGTGAGAGGTAATGGACTATATCATTATAAATTTGTCTGGCTCCCAATTGATAACGAGAGAGTTCAGACAAATCAGACAGCACCTGTTATGAATGTGGTGCAATATTCACCCTTTCGGTGCCTCGGACCTTTTTTTTACCTGATTTGATTTCTATCGATGATTATTTCGCTTCTATTACTCCAGCTTTGTTTCGAAAGGTTATTGGACATCAACTTTCAATTGTTGCCGGGGCCTTGGCACAACCTCGCTGCTTGTCGGCCAGCATAGGAATAGCTGTGGCATTTGGTATCACAAACGTGCGCCTGCAGTGCAGTCTGCTTACATAACGCACCTGCCATATCGGGCTGCGCACCGCACCTCACGTTCACTCGCCCATTCTATGAATTACTTATAGGTCATAGACCTTATCCTTATCCATTATTAAATTCTGCCCTGCACTCGACGTATCGATCATCGATTAGTATTTATTCGATAAAATGTAAGAATGTGCCTTAAAGAAGTGGATTACTTGCTGGGATCCTTTGAAGTTTGAACTACGTAGTTACTTCGTTCGAAAGCTTGTAAGACAAATAAATACAGTATGAGACGACGCTATCTGCGCTGAAATCGCCGGCGGAAATCTTCGCTTTTCTTTTAGAGCAAACTGAGTCCTCAGTTTTAGTTCGTTTTCCTCATTTTTTTTTCGTCTGTAAATGCGCCAAATCCTTCAACATCCCCGAGGAGTCGGCGGCGGTGGATAAAACGGGAACTGACTGTTAAACGTTTCAAGTGCTCTTCCCAACCTCTTCAATTCTTAACTAGGATAACTTTGACGCTCTAACGTTAACCCCTAACTTTAGCATTAGTATTGACGTTGTTTCTTCTACATACACGCTGATATTTATGGTCATATTCTTCACAGTCCATTTCAGTAATCCATATACCTAGACAGACTGGTAGAAAAATGGTACAAGTCGTAAAATGGTGGAACAACAATGTAACTTGTTATTGGGCCCCGCCTAGTCGTGCCTTGGGACGATAAATCGTGTTGGTTCGGTGCCTCCGGTTAATACTTGGGATTAAGAGCGTCGAGCATCGCCGTGAACGGAGATATACATCATCCAGCCCTAAGGTTCACTACCATGCCTACATTAAATTAATTGTTTACATTAATCTGTGCAAATCCGATTCTCGGTTTTATGTCATCATTATCGTATTTTACTGCGTCCGTTCCTGTACGACATCCTCTTTCGATTCCTTCCATTTCTGGCTCGGGTTGACTCATAGTACGCGATTGTTGTCTGTGTCTCAAGTTATTATGTACCTCGTGTATTCTATTTGTAGTTTATGATGAGGTAATATTAAATTGCAATGAAGAAGCATCGTTACAAATAATATGTTATCGTGATTGGATAATTGATAAAGTTCTTGGGAGTACCACTTGTAAAATTGATAATAAGATAGTAGCAGACAGAATATATGTTATACAATTTCAATTTAGTAGATATAAAAAAAAAATAGTACCTAAATTAGTTTTATTTTCAAAGCCGAACATAATAGCTTAATCTCATATCGTTGTAAAAGATATACGTACAAACTTAGATCGAAAACTATATTACCGTAAACTGGATCCTAAATCCTTTGGAACACAATTTGTTGCATTCATTTGCATATCAATGTAATAATGGATTCATTATTATGGGAACGGAATGCAAATACTCTCTAATTCGAAGGCTAACTGCTCTTAAACGTATTTGGGATGAATGTGATCAGGATAAATGTAAATAACATCGTTAAGGTCGTCTTTTATGGTGCTGATCCAGTTTTAATCTCCTCTTATATGAAAAATGTCATCATATTCTTTTATCAAGAATCTAAAATCAAAGGGTTTACTGATTTTATTAACATTTAGAACGAGTTTATACTTACATAAAACGATTATTTTGTGATACAATTATTTCAGTTTTATCTCTTAAATGCCAAACTTCGTGTTTTTACTCTCTTCGGAGATTAATTTACAATTGTTTTCAAGGAATCCTTTTTTATCTACTGCTCTATTTATCGTAATGTCGTTTGTATAATCTTTTATTGTAGCATTATTTAATTTGTCTGTGTGGTCTGACGTCGAACCGACGCTTTCTTGATGCAATGCAATCTATCCGTGGGCAATGTCTGATAACATTGTTACAGATTATTATATCTATGATTGAATACCTATACAAACAAACTAAACATTATCTACTCCGCTCGCAATACTTCAAATGTATTCCTATTCAAGTTTTTTATCTTGAAAACTTTTGATGACTGCTGTAACTAGGTTATATAACACTCGATTTTATAATGGTACAACGACCGAGATTATGAACAGGGCTTTGCCTTTCATGCATAAATGTAGCCTAGTTTTAGTAGCATTGATTATTATTTAACTATATTAAGGTCGCCGGATGTGTGTGTTAAGTGGAACACATTTGAATGGCTGTATTAAAGTATGGAACTCGAAATGGACCCAAGCGCTCGTTTTGGTCTTAATGCAACGCTTAAGTAAAATTACTTGTGCTTGTCCATTTAAATGAGCCCATTACTGTTTAAAAGTGTAAAATACATGGCAACTATTACCAAATAAGAAAAGACAGATTAAGTGACTCGATATGCTTATGTAGCATGTAGCTAATTAATGATGATCAGTTTTAAAGATACACAGGACATTTGGTCATGCTGTGGAATTTAATTTAAAGCAAACGTGTCTAACTCGCATTTATCAAAGAAAAGAAATAATTTATCTATGAGGGATGTCTCGTCTCACGAAAATAACCAATAGTATTTCGTTAGCGATTACGTCTTTATGAATTTGACATTAGGTTTTTTGTATATGCCTTAATTATTGGTCTGTCCTTCAGTAAATTTTTTTTTGAAAAATCCAAAAAACTTAACTCATGGTTTCATCGCTAAAGAATCCGAGAATGTTTTATTTTTTAACTGTCTATAGTAAATTACAGTCAAACTCTCCCCTAGTCGTCTCTCTCCTGAGCTCTCCGCCGTGGTTTTCCCAATGGAGTACAGCATGGGGTTCTTCAAGAAGGGTGTGAAGAGTTTTCTTCAGGGTCGGCAACGCGCGAGTGATACCCCTGGTGTTGCAAGCGTCCATAGGCTACGGTAACCGCTTACCATCAGGCGGGCCGTATGCTTGATTGCCATCCTAGGGGTATAAAAACACCCAGGCCATGTTTGACAGCAATCTCACCATGGTAAGTGATGATGTGGCCGAAGGTGGTAAGCACACAAAGCCTGCGTAACGTGCAGCTGTCGGAACACATCGATAGGTGCTTGAAGTCAGATTTTCAACTTGAGGGTGGTAGCCAGCCAGGTGGCTACTAAAAAGTACCCTACCACCGTGCTATGGTTTCCTCACGATGTTTTCCTTCACCGAAAGCTCAAGCTTATTGTAGTATTCGAACCCGGGACCTTCGTCTCCGTGTCCGACGTCACTACCACTGATCTATCATCGCCTAAAAACATTTAGTATTGAAGAGGGAGTTGACAACATGCGCGTACTCAACAAAGTACTTATCACATAGTTTATACCTACACGTGAGGTTCAAGAGGGTTCAACATATACCTAGTTCGCAATGAAACATACACGTTATATAATCTATAGCTATTAATAGTGCAGCCTAGAACAACATAGTCGATGTTATGTAAGGTTCGTGCTATTCGCGCGTAGTAGAACATTTTGTTGTTGTTGTTCTGCGTTTGCCTTGGAGGCGGGCGTTATCCTCTGCGACCGCGATATGGGCCGCGGCTATGTTTATCGCATGCGTCGCGGTACGTGAAGCTAGGGTGCGGTTACTGTAGTTGTATTAGCGGGTTGAGTAACGCCATTATCTGACCAAACATATTTTTTTGTAAGCATCATGCATGCCTATTGCAATATCATCTTTTATTATTATCTATATATATAAAATTCAAAGTCCTGACTGACTGACTGACTGACTGACTGATATATCAATGCACAGCCTAAACCACTGGTCCTAGAGACATGAAATTTAAAGGGTATATTCTTTGTGAAGAGTAGGTATCCACTAAGAAAGGATTTTTCGAAATTCCACCCCTAAGGGAGTAAAATAGGGGATGAAAGTTTGTATGAAAGTCCGTCAGTTTCGAAGTTAGGATCTTCAAATTTTGCTGAAGATTGAAAATGAATTTATACGTGTCTCAGCATTTTTAATAATTCCACCCTCGAATCGGAATGAAGTTGTTTTGTGTTGTTTTATTGTTGTAGAAAAATATGTAATTTGTTTCCTGTAGGCCACGCGGGCGAAGCCGCGAGCAGAAGCTAGTAATTAATATAAGCAAAAGGATTGCGTGTTTTGTTTTTGTAAATGTATTTAACTTTTGAGTTTTTGTATTGATTTGCAAACATGATAAGGTTGTATACAGGTTGGATATGACAACAAATGCAACCACGTAAAGTAATCATAAATACGAACAACTTTTGATATGGGACCAAATTCGAAATCAAAAAAACAAATACAACTTTACATACAAAACGTCTCAGATCCGCGGTTAAAATGTATTAAAACTTGTATTTTTTTTGTGATTTCGAATTTGGTCCCATATCAAAAGTTGTTCGTATTTATGAGTACTTTACATGGTTTCATTTATCGTCGTATCCAACCTATATAAAAATAACATTTTGATTCGATAATTTTATTGTAATTATACTTATTTACCTAATAGATTTAATTCATACGGTTAGGTAGTAGCCAGTTGGTAGCATATGTTTGAAAAGTAATGAATCGCTGTTCTATAAAAGGAGTAAACATCACAAAACAGCTAATCAGTTGTCATTCAAGCCGCACCCTTACGCATGTTTACTTTAAATGCATATGTGTGCATTCAGTACCTAACTACGACTCATTCTATTGACTCATTATATTTATTTTCATAGGCGTTTTAAAAGTAAGCCGCACCCTTACGCATGTTTACTTTAAATGCATATGTGTGCATTCAGTACCTAACTACGACTCATTCTATTGACTCATTATATTTATTTTCATAGGCGTTTTAAAAGTATTTTCCTAGGTAGGTTGTTACAATTACACCTTTATCGATATTGTTAAGGCATTTTATAGATTAAAGCTGTATAAGTGGCTATTTTGTAGGCGAATCGAGGGGGCGAGTTAGTCATTGTGAGTACAAGGACTTGAAATTTATTATCCTTAAAGCTGCAATCATCAATCTTGATCTAAATTACAGGTGTTTTGTAATTAATAGCTGCAAAATGAGATATTATCTTAGTTAGTGGCTAACAGGAGATATTATTGCGACCTAATTACAGTTAAAGTGGGTAGTGTAGATTTGAACAATTTTGCTTCTGTGAAGCTAACTGAAATGCGTGGGGATCTTACAGTTTTGTTGCAGTTTTTTTATTAGGGGCAAGCCGAGCTGGGCCCTATATTACTAAGCCTCCGCTGTTCGAACATGGTCCGAACCGTAATAGGTAGACAACTGAAATTGACACAGAATATGTATTTTTATTAACGCTGTAACAACAAATAATAAAAATGAATTAAGAATAAAGGGGGCTCCCATACGAAAAAAATAAACGAATCAGTACAAATATTTTACCTACAAATCATCGTGTCTCCTACAACCGTAAAAATACTACGTTATAGGAAATCTTACATCGTAAGAAGGTATCTAATATCACATTTTTAAGTGCATCGCAGTTAATACAGCAATAACATGTGTCAGCAATCGTGTACACAGTAAATAGCCATTGTATCGTTACACTAACTCATATTAACGACTCACATCATATCTGTTGCAATTTCGTTTGAGTTATTTATTAATTTTCACTTTATCAACATTAATTTATACTTTATACTTTATACTTTATTTATCTTGCTTTCCTTACATATATAATGCTACATAGACACCTTAAAGTAAGTAAATAACAATATATAATAAGGACCCTGTTGGGCACTAAGCAATATAGGAGAGAGGAGGAAAAATTATAAAAAAAAATAATCATTAACTTAACTTGTCGTTAAGGTATTCATTTATAGTATAGTAAGATTTTGTAATTAATATTTGTTTTAATTTATTTATAAACACTTTGTTATTTGTTTCTTGTTTTAGTAATTCTGGTAGTTTATTGTATATTTTTACGGACATTACAAAAGGACTCATTTGGTGCATTTTTATTCGGGAAGATGGTACCATTAATCTACTTTTAAATCGCAATTGTTTTGAATGGACGTCTTCTCTTTTTTTATAATTATCTGTATTTTGTCTAACGAATTTACATATTTCTAAAATATAGGTGCTTGTTAATGTGAGAATTTTATGCTTCTGGAAATGCGGTCTGCAACTGTCTGTATCTTTTATATTGGCTATAATACGTATTAGTTTTTTTTGGAGTGTAAAGATGGTGTGTGAATCGGTACTGTTTCCCCATAAGATAATGCCATAGCTAATCCATGCATGAGCATAGGCATAATAGGTAACAAGTGCAGTAGGAAGATCAGTTGTTTTTTTAATTTCGCGAAGCGCATATACAAATCTTGATAGTTTTGTTCTGGTTTTTTGAATGTGTTGTTTCCAGCTGATATGTGTGTCTAAAACTAAGCCTAGCAAGTTGAATTCATTTACGACTTCTAGTTTCGTACCGTTATATATGAAATTTAATTTTAAAGTTGTCTTCTGATAAGGGTGAAAAATCATTAATTTAGTTTTTAAAAAGTTTATTTCTAGATTGTGGTCGTTCATCCAGTCTGTTGTTTTTTGTAGTATAGAATGTAGTTTTTCGTTTAAGTTTGTGCTGTTTTGACATGAGGTGATTAGCGAAATATCGTCTGCAAATAAAACACATGGTTCTTCCATGATTTTAGGGAGATCATTAATATAGATCAAGAATAAAAGACATCCAAGGACACTTCCTTGTGGGATAGAGGCATTAACTATCTTTGAATCTGATCGAACCTTTTTTATTTCGTTATTTTTCCTGTTAATATATTCAATTTCTACTAATTGTTCTCTATTTCTTAAGTACGATGCAAACCATTTGTGTGTCAAACCGCGTATTCCTATTCCGTACAATTTGTTTAATAACACAGGATATTGGACTCTATCGTAAGCCTTGGTCATATCAAGTAAAATACCCACTGCATAGTTTTTGTTATTAAGGATGTTTAGGACTTGTTGCATATATGTATAAACTGCTAGCACCGTAGATCGTTTTTTTCGAAAACCGTTTTGGCAGTTATCGAGGATTCCATATTTCTCGCAGAATGTGTATATTCTATTAAACATAGCTTTTTCGAAAATTTTTGAGGCAGAAGGCAAAAGTGCAATTGGACGGTAATTATTAGGATCTGTTTTTGTATTTTTCTTGTGGATTGGTTTGATTAGTGCTATTTTAAGTGCGTCGGGAAATACGCCTTCGTTAAATGATTGATTAATTAAAATTGAAATGGGTACGGTTAATTCGAAAGCACATTGTTTATATAAGGTAGGTGGAAGTTCATCTATCCCATAGCTTTTTTTATTTTTAAGTTTTTTTATTATGTGGTAAACTTCGTGATAGTCTACTGGATTAAGGAACATTGTATTTTCTGTGGGGTAGAGCACGGGCCGGCCTTGCGGCGTGCTGCCGTCTCCTCCGATACAATCTTCGCCTATAGATGCAAAGAAGTTATTAAAAGTATTAGCTACTTGTTTCGGTTTCGAAGTTAATTTATTATTTATATGTAATTTTATGTTATTTCTATCCTTTTTGATTGTCTTGTTTGTTCGTTCATTTATAATACTCCACATTGTTTTCACCTTATTATTAGATTTTTTTAATTTTTTTATATATTGCAATTTTTTTGCTGCTATAATTGCATTTTTTAATACTTTTTCATATTTTTTATAATATTCTGTTAATACCAGATTGTTTGATTTTAAAGTAAGTATTTTTAATAATCTTTTATTTTTGCAGGAGTGTTTTATCCCTACAGTAAGCCAGTATTTTTTTGATTCTTTGTTTAGTTTTATTTTTCGTTTGGGTATACATTGGTTCAGAATATCTATAAGTTTATCATGAAATATGTTATAATTTTCGTTTATATTTTTATTTCGTGAAAGTGTGTCATACCAATTAATAGTTGATAATTTTGACTTAAATTTATTTATATTTTTGTTATTGTATAATCTTTTTTCTATAGACCAAATGACCTGTTTTATTTTTTGAGGGAAATTCATCTGTATAATTGTGCCTATGTGGTCTGAAAAACCTAATTCCTCCACTGAAGTGCGTAGATTTTTATCTTTAAAGTTGGTAAATATTAAATCAAGACATGTTGAGGCAGTTTGCATTATATGGGTGGGTTCTTTTATATGTTGAGTGAATTTGTGTTCTGACATAAGGTCCAAAAAAAGATTAGTTTTTAAATTATTCTGTAAAATGTTAATATTAAAATCACCTCCCAAAATAATATTAAATTTAGAATATTTACTACTTATGTAGAATAAGATTTGTTTAAGTCTCGAATAAAATTCATCTTCCTCTCTTCTATTCCAATACAAAGTAATAATTAAAATATTTTCATTAGGTAACTCTGTCGCACACACTTCTAATACATATTCAATTGACATATTTGTAATATCGTTTCTCTCTATACATTTTATATGTTCTTGTAGTATGATACAAACACCACCACCTCCTCGTGTTTTCCGGCAATATGATGCCGCTATTTTGTAGCCACTAAATTGCATCAATTCAATTTTTTCTTGCGATAGCCAGGATTCAGATATGCATATAGCTTGGTAAACAGGATTTTCATCAAGAAAAGCTTCAAGAATGTGTTGTTTGTTGTAGAGACTTTGAATATTTTGAAATAATATTTTAAACTGGATATCATTACTCACGAAAAGTATTCCGTGTAATTTTCTGGCAATTTTGATTTGTGTTACTGGTACTATTGTTATTATTCAAAACTAATATTTCATTATCTATTTCTCCGCTTGATAAATCTGTAGTTATGTGGGATTTGCATGTATCATTTTGTACATTCACAATTTCTCCGTCAATAATTAATTGGTTGTTTCGTATTATTGCATGTGACCCTTTTTTACGAGCCGTAAGCATTTCTTGTCTCAGTATTTTCTTTCTTTTTAGCGCATTCGCATCCAAGAATTCTGAGATAAACAATCGAGTTCCTTGAAAATATTGACTATTGCTAATTATATGCTTAGCCATTTTCTTGCTGAGTAGTTCAATCACTAGCGGCCGGTTATTATTATTATTAAAGTTCCTGCCTACCCTGTATGTGTCTTCAATGTAACCTGATAGATTTACATGTAGGATATCTTGGAATATTTTTTCTATCCTGTTATGAAGATTATATTCCGGCTCTTTATAATATTCAGTAAGGCCATATAATACTATTTTTTTATTATTATTTTCAGGCGGGAGTTGCGTCATTTGTATTCCAGGGGTTATGATTTTGCATTGGAGTTCATTTATGTCTCTTTTCAATTTTTCTTTTTCATTTATTAATTTTTCTATTTGAGTGTTTATTATCTGTATGTCCTCTTTTCTCTGATCGTTTTGTTTGAATAGGGTATTTATTTCTTGTTTGATATCTTCTCTTAGTTTCGTTATAGCTTTATTAATTTCTATTTGAATTGTATTTTGTAACTCTGATATGATGGATTTATTATTTTCTTTCAGTTGAACTGTAATAATTTCACTTAAACTCTGTAATGTTAATTCGGTTTCTTTGTCGATAGGTATATTATTATCTTCTGGATTGATGGTGTCACCTAGTACACTCAAGTTCTCAGAGCTGATCGTGTCGTTGTTTGAGTTATTTATCCTTTTTCGAAGCGTGATATTATTTTTTTCTGCTGATGTAATTTGCATATCCCCCGGACGTAAAGGGGTGTTAGAGTTTCCTGTTTTTGACATTTTGTTATAGCAAGCTTGACATTTCCATGTCTTTTTATGCGCTGGAGTCATTGTGTTATAAAAACGCTGGACGGAGACATTAGCGCAATCGAGATCATATGTTTTATTGCAAAGCGAACAAGTCATATGTTGTCGGCTTATTAGTTTTTGTTTACATTTAGCGCACGCAGACGTAGACGACATCTTCTGATATTTTTGGTAAAAATAACTGATGATTAAAAGTGCCCTCTATGTGTTATCTTGGGTAGGTATTTAGATGTCATTCAGGGTCGATTTAAGATGTCAACCTGTTTATTCTTATTATCGACAGGTAGCGCTATTATTGGAAATGAGGATGTCATTCGTAATAAATAATTTCTATAAAATATCTGGAGTAATGATGAATAAGTATAGGTTATAATATTTTTCATTCAAATGTACCTTTGTTTTTGTTCCTGTTGCTTAATAACGGCACTCTATCGCTGTTCCTTTATTTATTTTTATAGCAATCTCACAATGTAGACGGTTTTACTTGTTTCACAACGAGTAATTTCACTGAAAATATTTTGTTTCTTTTCTTAGCTTTTCACATTAAATTATTCTGTACTGCAACAATAATCGCTGAAGGTCTTCGTATTGTATACAGTTATAAACTTTTTTACTCAAAAAAACTGCAAGAACTATTTTTTCTAACTCAATTAATACGGAGCCGATGTGTTTACGTTGCTCCTCTCTCTCAATCAATTGTCACTCTTATTCTCGTTGCAGTGATAAGGTTTACAAGGCTGTTGTTGGCAACTTTGCAAAACAGATAGCGATGGCTCTGAGGTGACAATGGTCTAAGTGCAGGGTTATCAGTGCATGGCAAATGGTTGGTTTATACTCGTATCTCCGGCCTGATAGCGTAATCGCAGTTTTGTTTTTATTCTCTCGAACTGTACCCAGAACCTCATTTATCAGTTTCGGTGTGTTATTTTATTCATCCTTAATTAGAACAAGGGTCAATTTATCGTATCCTTTATTTGTACGTAAGTTATCGCAGTAGACTGCTTTTTCATAGGGATAGTGGTTCTGCGACGTTTCTCGATGCTTTGATTTACTTCTTCATCTTTTCGTCCGTTGTCAGTCATGCTGAACTCTTCTACTTCTTCTCATATCTTCTCTTACTCATAATTATTATCTTTCAAAATCTTTTTCGGACTTCTATTAAACTAATTCTGGAAACGCGGTATTAAATCCAACAATCCTGCAGAGAATTTTCCGATTTCAGTAAACCCACGGTAAAATTCTTATAACCACCCAGTAGAGTAAATTGTGGTTGTCAGCGATTAATAAGACATTTCTATTGTGAATATTTTATGCGTCTAATTGCGATATAGTCAAGTGTACTGTACAGCCCTATTCCTAACCGCAAGGTAAGTAATAATAAACAAGCAAAGGCCTTCAATTCGTTCATTGACGCTAATCTAGACCTACGGAATGCTAACTCCAGACCTATTCATTACAATTATTCATACAACAAATAGGAATACTTATCTAGTTAGATTTATGTACGTTATAAAGCACGCTATGAGAATAGCCAATGTTATTGTTAGATATTCTATGCTCATTGTTTAAGTGGCTAGCTTGTTTAACGCGAAAGTGTAAATAGCTTCATTTGATAGTTATTTAGACGTAAATGTATTATGGTTTATGAGTCAGTTTTCATGCGTGATTAAGATTCTTATTAAGGGGAGGTCTAAGCTCAATTTCACAAAAATGGGTTTCTTTGAGAGTCGAGTATGACGTAACGCAATGAAATACCTAACACAAAAAAATACTGTGGACAGAAGAGGGTTTTGAGAAAAATGTTAACCGAATAGAATATAAAAAAGTGCTTTGATATTCCCAATAAAAAAATCGTAAGTCACGTCTAAAAAATCTTTCGCGTCGAAATTCTCCGTATTTTCAGCGATGACAACAATTTTATTTTTAAGAATATATAAGATACAGAATTATATTAGAATGTTAACCGGACACTTCTATTATTCAATTTAATGTGTATGTTCTGTATAATCTAAAGAAACCCGTAAATAAAAGTCCATTTCATAGAGTCGACACATTTATGATTTACCATTTTCAACCCTATTCCAGTGATTTCAGTGCTGTCAAAATCGTAGTCAGTCCGCGCCTTAAGTCTTGTGATCTGTAGTTTCTATCAATATAATCGTTCTCAGAAAAGAAACTGTAAAAAGGCTTTTGAAAATAAATGAATGAGCAAATACGCACGATAATGCTAGTTTTTAAATTGACTGCCTTATCTTATCAAAGCCGAGTGCAAGCTTGTTTCTTGAAGGAAAATAATGACTTGTATAACAGCTATGTGAAATTGTGCATAGTAATTTCTAAGAGTTCAAGAAACGCATTGAAAATAAACTAATCGCTTGCAAGAATTGTAGGGCAATCATTTACGGGAGTTTTATCGATAAATGGCCATATCGACAATCGAAATGTTAATTGAAATGAGCTTGCGTTTGGTCACAGACACTTTTAAAAGTGTTAGTATTATATCAAAACACGGTACTTTTGAAAGAACCACGATACGTACTAAAATCTACGATGAAGAGGGTATCTCGACATTGACAGATGGTCCCTCATAGTGAGCATTGCATACGAATGATACTATCGAAGTGATAATAAAAAATATCACAAATAAAAATCATACATGACAGTTTTCTGAGCTCATTATGACTTCCTAAGACATTTGTATCCTGGATTTATCAGAGATAGAAACGGTCGGCCAAACAACTAGTGTAGAAAAAATACAATAAAAAAGTGCTAACTTAAGTTGTCTACCAATACAAAAGCATAGACATAATAGAGTCATACATTTTTTTCACATGCGACTATTGACTCAGCTGTATCGGCGCCCGCGCACGTGGCTAACCACGCTGGCTGAATAAATCGCCACTACACAGCGTTACGCTACGTAAGTGTAAACATTTCCTTATGGTGGAACAAATACGCTTATCAGCGGTTTTTTACACCTTGGATGTCTTGTACGTATCGCGACTTGCTGGTGACGTCATTAGGCACTTTTAGATACCTACTAGTACTGATATTATTTTTGGAGAGATACAGCTACTTATATATTGTACAGGTTTCTCTTGGTGTGCATGAATTAAATTCTAGTTCTAATAAATATACCTAAACGTATGTTACAAGCTTTTATTTAATGTATGTATGTATGTTTGTTCGGGTGGAATCTTGCAAGTCGAATTTCACTTCCAATGGTCGGATAGACTTGATATTTGGTATACATTAGTATATTGGATGACAATGCAAATACAGTCAACAAAAAGTACAGTCACTCAAAAAAGCTTGTATTAAAAATTAATTTTTTAACAAAGAACTTAAAACAAAAGTTACATCCGTAACATAAAACCTAAGCTTTGCTAAGTTTTACTTCAAAAACGATTTCTTTCCATTTCAAACATATTTAAAGCGCTTAAAATGTGTATTTCATTTATTTATTTTTATATATACTCACTTATCTCACGCGTAACGGAGCGATACGGCCAAGACTTGTGGGTTCGGATTATTTTTATCTGTGCAACAGACAAACAAACGTTTATGTAAATAAATTCAAGACTTTATCGGCATTCTTTTTGGACTTCAGCATGTTTCTCTAACCTCATACGTTTTTGTCAATATCTTTTTACAGAATTTTATAAAAGACACCACTATATTTCAAACACATAATCACACATATATTAGAATGGAGCCGACTATCGAGTGGTATTAGACAACGAAAGTCAGATTAATCAATCGAATTTTCTAGTAAGACTTAAAAAATACTTATCCTATAAAAAAAAAACTGGAGTAGGTAGGCTAAAGAAAAAACTGTATCTTTATCAAGACTTATTGTCCACAAAACGAGGCCAGGCTTATCTCTCAAGGTGATTATATAAACGAGAGTAAATAAAATGCACTTGTCAATACAGAATAATACTAGGTAGGTATATGTATTAGTGAATTTAGTGCTAAACAAATGTTGAGAGTACTTGAGAGCAATTGAGTAAAGCAAATGTTCACGAGTGATATTTGCACATGAGAATGAGCTTGGTGCGTCAATCTACCATACATAAATTCATATATGTAACAAATGGATATCAGCAGTTAAAAAAATATACACATAGAAGTGAAACTTTTTGCAGGTCGCAATTGATACCATGGCATTGCCCGATTAGAATATTTTTGCTCTATTTTGGAGTTCTTTTGCTTGTCAATAAAGGTGAACATCAAGAATCTTGTGAACATGTACCTAATAATACTTTTTTTTTAATTTAAATAATTGGCATACGTGACGTGTCAGATCAACAAAAAGGCCAAGTGTGTTCGGTATCTTTATCATTTCAAATGTAATGATTGAGGTAATCAAATAATGAAATGGTTTAGTCAAATAGCTAATATATACAAAGATCAAAGAGCAAGGAAATTAAATAATACAAACAATTCACAATTTTAATAGATAGATTAGTATACTGGACACAAAGGTTTCCAAATTGCACATATAATAGGTATAAATGAATTTTATTTTACTTAATAATACCACAGATTACTATACAGATAAACAGCTCCTAAGAACGCGAAATGGTAGGTACTTCACTACATGCGCAGCGATGTGTGCGTGAGCGCTCACCGACGGGTTCACGTACGAGAGCCGAGAAGTCGCTTCGGGTGTTTCCGGCGAACCCGAGGGTCCGAGAGTCGGGGGCGACTCGCGACCGAGCGGCACGCCTCGATACCTACATCGCTTGCAGTACGTCGTCGCTCGCTGCTCGTTACCGCGATACTTTGTTTTTAATAATTTAAGAACAACTTACAAACAAAATGATTATTTATTGCAGTGCGTTTATAAATAATTCTAGGAGGAATATAAATATATCCAATAATTTATCCAAATGAAGTAATTTTCTTACTAGGTAGGTATGTAGGTACGAGTAATATTTTTAGTGGTGGGCGAAATTGGACTCATGTCATCTAGACACGTGGTAGCGTGTCAAGCCAAGTTCAAGAATCTTTTACTTAATGCATATATTACAATATAATTTAGGTACATTATATAATAATGTAGACACTGTTATTTTAGGTTTTCAAGTGTGTGATAATGACATTATTTTCATTGTTCACAATGGTTGTAATAATGATTAGGTACAGTTGGACATTATATAAAACGTTAATAATAACATTCATATGTGCAATAAAGGAATTTCATTCTAATTCAATAATTTATCCAATGTTAAAAAAAATCTAATACAAATTTGCCCTCATTACTTTCGAGTAAGAGTTCATATTAGTGTGATCAAAACGCCATTATTTGTGTCATCTTGGTATTATAACGCCTAATTGTAGTAGTTTTGGAGTTTGGGTAGTGGAATTCTTCAATGGGAAATTGGGAACTAGCAAATTCCACGAGTTTGGGCGAGCGTGTCGTAAGACTAGGCTCGTTTTAAGTCTAAACTTGACGCCGCGATGATAACGTGCAAAGCGGTTAGGCTCGGCTTGCCTAGCGTAGACGCACCTCAATAAATTATACTTATAATTTATAATTATTAAAAAAATTACCCAGCTTTCTAATTAAATTTATTTCCTAGTGTGACAGCCCTACAAGAATAGGCTAATATAATAGACGTTTGTAGGGAGCTGTTGCTCTGTATAATATAATCCTCTGTGATAATACTATGCTTAAAATTGTATAATGTAAATGTTGATAGATTGATTTTTTTAATAACCCAATAAGAACCCAATCTTATGTGTATAGCAGTATTGGCGCATGTAATTAGAATATTTAATCCATATTTACTACATTGAAACTTTTTGGTATACATATATCAAGCAATTCGCCTAATGTATGTATGATTTTAGTATAGTTCTATTAATTAAATTTACGGTATGCTTAATGGACATAAATGTAAAGTCTATGTTACAGTCTAATGCAACAATTGACAAAAAAACATGCACAGTTTCTATCTAATTATTGCATAAGTAAATAACAATATTAGGCCATAGAAGTTATATAAGAGACGCTTGTAGGTATTATTTATATAATAAATAATGTTATACTATCGTGAAAACGAACAAACATTCGCATAATAGTAAAAATTCCTAAGATTTCTACAGAAAATGACTGACCATAAAACATGTGGCACCATATTATCTACGCGGCACTAATGACACGTTAGCAGAATGGGCACTAACTGACATAACAATACAGCTAACGATAAAACGAAGTTAGGATAAAGTAGTTTTCCATGTACTGAGCTCACAGACCGTCTCGTCTGCGGGAAAACACAACTCAAACATCGGCACACTCGTTCCAATTCTTTTAGAAATGCGAGTACTTCATTTTTTTTTTTTCATTTCAATTGTAGCATTGAAACATGTCCAACAGAACCCTGCAATCAATTACATTCGACGAATTTACGACATCTCGTTCATCGAGACACGTCGTTTTATTGTCAGAAAACATTTTAATAAAAATGTCACCGTTCAGACTCGGACCGGTGCGACAGGGAACCTAATCAAAATCGCATCACAGCCCGCACACCCACTCGGTTTGCATCGAAGCATTTTTAACACCCATTTGAATCTAAATTTTTAGTTTACTTTCGTTGTGACGCGACGAACGCTCCGCTCCCACACTTCATATCCTCCCGAGACGCTGCGCAATAAAATAATAACGACATGACTTTGTTGCTTACTTCACCTCGAATAGGTTTTAAGTTGAAGGTCTCATTTCAAAGTACACACGAGAATTCTTGACACCTCGCCTTCAGAATTATAATGTGTTTATAAATTTTCACAATATCGCGGAATTCGCGTCTCGCGAGCATTGCCGCGTAATATGGAATGTGGGGACGCGCGACTAATTCACGCGAAGAAAATATCTCTCACAAGAGACGTTGAATTTTTGCGAAATATTCACACTTACATGTAGGTTAAATATTCCAAATAACTGTGCGCAAAATAGCGGCCTATCCTCGTTCGTCTTTGTGAAGATTAACAAATTGTTCGCTTCATAAATTCCCCGGAGTCGCTTAGGTATCGACATTTACAGAGTTGCAAGCGTAATAAATGCTCAGAGATTTACATAAACCGCCGAGTCCTTTGACAGTCGAATACTGATGAGCAGACAAGTTGCAGTAGAGTATAACGGCCCTGATGATATAAACCCATAATTTTCTTTAGAAAGTTGTAATCTGTGTTGCTCCGGGATTAGCAATATATCTCTACCTTAGATCAGATTCATTACGCGCACTATTATAATGTTTACGAGAAACTGTGGAGCGGCTTGTATCTATATAATATTGCTATGAATTCCATAAATTTTGTTGTAGGGAAATCGTTGGGGAACCATTCAATTGCATTATCGGAGAATGCATTTTCAGATACAAAGAGCAAAGTATTAACGTGAAGCTCTCAGACAATGGCAAACACGAGGCGGAACGTAACGCAGCCGTCAGGATAAATGTATCGAGCACCGCAAATACCATCCACTCCAGACTTATTGTTTGAGTTGGCACTGTTGAAAAATTGCTCCTCCGCCGCCGACGTCTCATCAGACCCTAAAAAATTCCCAGTTTCCACGTCTGAATACCTTTTACAACGATTATTGTAAAAAAAAGCTATTATTTTTCATCTAATGGAGCTGTTTAAATATTCAATATAATAATTGTATCGGCATCAGATCCATAGTATCTATTGGATATCTTGTTGCGGCTAATTGGATTTGCGGCGAGGTTTCACATTTTTCCTCGGCCTTTCAGCGCTCTCTCCACTTCGACTCAGCGTTTCGCTCTTTGTATTTAATTTTTATCTGTACTTAGTACAGTTAGCTATGTCGAGTGCCGACGACGGCAAAATATAATAGGAAAAGTTTCATTTGGCTAATTAAAAATAAGCCACCGCTGGGAACAATCCAGATTTATTGTCGTTATTCAAGCTTTAGGTCGGATGTCTGCCGTTTTATTATAAAACCTCGTTTACATTTTACTGTGTGTAAAGATACTAAGAACAATGGGATACGATGTTGACAATGTAACTTGAATAACTTTGCTGTTTATTAAGAGAAAATATAAATGAAGACCGGAGACGCAATCTGCTCTTTTAACAAAGAAGAAAACATCATCCACGTAATGATCAGATAATAACACCTGCGCTCAAACTTGTAGGTGTTAAAACTGTTTGGCTTTGTTTTATGTTTTCCGTTGGGGATACGGTAAAAGCGCATTTCATCAGTGGGGTTGGCTGGCACCCCATGCGGCTCTTTAATTATTACGTCACCTTCAATTCGGAGAGTTTTAATGTGTGTACATTCGTTCTGCGGGACGTCGAGTACTAACGACGCTTCGAGCGCTCTCCACGCCTCTCGTCTCCTCCTCGAAACGAGCTCTTCTCACTCTTGTTGTTTGAACATCGAAACAAACGAACAGAACCGCGATTAAATTTGTGCGATGAATCTTTACTTTACTCGTTATTCAGGTACTGTTTAATTCTGTGTTTGAACAGAATTGATTTAACTTTTAAAGACCACTCGAAGCTAAACCTTCGGGAAGTACATTTGTGGATGCGGCGCCGGGAACGTTTCGACACCATTCAAACCGCCAAGTAAGTTTACCGGCTGCCAAGTTTCTCCGTTCTATGTAAATTCAGTCGACGTAATTAGAGGAGGCTACGATCGTCTGCTCCAGTCAAATAGCCCAGTATGCTTGTGTTAACTGACTTCAGGCCAGACCGAATCGCTTTCGCTTTATTCCTACATCTCCGGACGTAACAGCTACCTACTCGACTCTGTGGCACTTACCTAAAGTCGTCAGAAAGTTTTATGCGTTGGTTTACTGCCTCGCAAGTCATCGCAGACAACTGTAAAAGGCGACGATTGCGAGACAAAGCGTGATCGGATTGAGTAAATAAATCGTCTGTGTTGGAGTACTCATCAATCTTGCAGTACAAAAGTAAAATGTGCAAGTTTGCAACGCTCCATCGGCTTCAGGCCGGGTTCGTCGCCCGTCGACCTGCAACCTCACTAAACTGTCGTGAGCGCGACACTTAACAATTTAATTGTCACTCATTAGTCCTGAGGCGACAACCCTAGCGTCGTTTTAATTAACTCAGTAATTCATAGACATTTCATTAGCTGTGAGCGCGCACCGCGACGCGCGCGTACCCCGGGGCATTCACCAAAGTGGTCTTACGATTCAGCGTTATCAATCATAATGTACACCTATGTGTGCACGGCGCGTGTTGGCGCGGGATAGCAGCTGGTCGTCGCCGGGTTGAATCAATCACACGATTCCCGAGCAGACGGTTCTCGCGGCCAGTTATTTATCACTCAAAATCGACGACAGGAGTCGGACGATTGCAATTTACAAATGGAAAAGCGCATTAACATTCGCCCCCGAATGTTATGATAGAGTTAAATAATGAAATGTTCGACACGACCGGAATAGATGACGCTCGCGTTGGAGCCGGGTAGCAAGATATCGCAGCGGTGTTTGCTATGCCGGATGGCCCGCCCCCGCCCGCTCGTCTCTTGGCAAACTGCACTGCACTATACTGCAAATCATACTGAGTTTGTTTGCGTAGGTCAACGCTCTCGCTGGGTACGTTTTATGTGTTCCTGGTGTCACGACGTCACTCTAATAATAGATAGGAATGCTTAGCATCAATAAATGCACACTGGTATGCAAGAGTTCCTTACTTATGCGTCTCGCATTCTATTTCATGTGTTGCGCGCCACGTAGCCAATCGAGTGCACAATAATTTTACATCATAATTAAACGATTCCCGCTGAGTAACACCAGACACAGTACGCTAATTCCAAATGAAGAACAATGCTTTATTACCGATACAGTGAGTAGAATATGGAAATGGGCGTATTACGCTTTGACAGTTGGTAATATTATGTTTAATTAAGGCGTACGGTTGTGCCTACGCTGCAACAGTAACTCGTTAAACTTTCATTATTATTCGCTCTCACAAATTGCTCGTACGTGAACGAATTGTGCTTCACAATCGATCTCTGCGGCGCTCGCGAGCCTTTGTTTGACTTCGACTCCGAATTCAGCGTAATTGCCTTTCAGCCTTTCATTATTCAACTTTATGCAGTCATTTACTTGCGTTATTGCTAAGGGAGAGTTGCTGCGGTGTATGTCGTGGGTGGATGCATTAATCGTAATATGTAAATGTGGGGATATGAAATATTGAAATTACCAGCTTTGTTTTACAATAACGTTTGTGTTAGCGAGGGTTGGAACTGAAGAGTGTATTGTTCTTGAGCTGAGCTAATAGGCTAATAATTTCTTCATTGTTGCAGATTGAGGACGAGGGTAACCATGGCAACGACGATACGAGGCTGTTCATCTTGTCCACGCTGGCTGGTCAGCACAAGCCGCGAGTATCATGCGCGCTCTGCAAAGAGACCCTTCATGTGTTTGATCGCTACCCGCTGGTTGATGGCACATTCTTCCTCAGCCCGCGGCAACACACCAGTAGTGCTGTTGAGGTAAAGTTTTGTTATGTATTGAAATATCTTTTTCTAATTAAGTATGGAACTTTACTTATTCCTGAATCAGCTCCAGTAATTAAAGTCAAATCATTTTTATCTTGAAATAGAAACACAGCTATTGAATATAACTGAGTTAACGAACTTCGGAAACTTAAATGACGTTCTTAATTGAATTAGACATTTGTGAGATAGAAGCAGAAAGTTAGTTAATGCAGTTAAATCCTAATAGAAACGCCTTCAATTCCGCCTTTATTAAATAAAAAATTGCAGAGAAAGTTTGTTTCTCCGTGAACTTAAATAAGATCCCGCAAAGCAAATGACATGAAATATCCGTCGAGCAACTCATACGACAGAAAGCTTCTCGACTGGCGTTGTTTATTCAGCGAATTAGGAGACGGGCTGCGCTCACGGATACTAGCATGTTTGTTTGAAGTTAGAATTAGCATGCACTCCCCTTCAGCTGGAGGACATTTCGACTCATACGTTTTTTAAACTCCTCTTAAATATTTCGCCCTTAGAGACGACAATCCACCGCCAAACACGTTTGGTCACTTAGCAGTTCTTTTTATTTGCCTTCAAATTCTCTCTTTTCCTTCAAATTCTGGTGAAATTAAAGATTATTCAGCTGCTTTATTTGTACTTTACTTTTCGAATAATTTATGACATATTTCCTTAACAGCGCATAAATAACGTTAACTTACTTATATTGTTCTCAGGTGAAGGTCGAAGGGCGCACGCAATACTTGACATGTGTGTGTATGGGTTGCCTGGAGCGGTGCGATCCTGAACGTACCATCAGGTGCCGCTTCTGCGGACAGAAGTGGGACGGCTCGTCTCTGGTGCTCGGCACTATGTACTCTTACGACATCTTTATGGCCACACCCTGTTGCCCGGAGAGGTTGAAGGTTTGTAACATAATATTACTAAAGGAACACGTTCAATTGAAACGTCTAAAATGATTAATTTATTGTTAACTCAAATAGACAGGAGATATATTTCATTCCACTTTCATGTTTGTGTATTCTCCTGTAATTGGATATTCCTTAAAGCTGTTTAATTTATCACGAAATTAGTTAACTTTATATAGCAATCGAAATAACAGTCGGTCGTTTGTCAACAGTGCAACAACTGCTTCAAGCCGCTCCTGCACCCACAGCAACGGCTCAACTACTCCGACTACTCGCACCCGGTGACATGCCCGCATTGCCGGGTGCTCGACACACACTTCGTGAAGCCGCTCACCTACTGCTTCACGAAACGGGCATTCCCGCTGTTCCAGCAGTGGCCATAACAGACGGCGGTGCCGGGAACATCTCCCGGCACCCCCCCCGCTTCCGACGCTTGGAACCTGGCGCCGTCGCCCCCGCGTCGCGCCTCGCCACCCGCGCTGCGTCCCGTCGTCAACACTAGCATGGCTTCGCGAAACCTAGAACCGCCTATAGAAGAATCCGCGCCCAAACACATCGCCCCTACCCTCGCGAGCATCACCGAGTCGCTGTCGCTGCTCGGCCTGAGCCCGGAGACGCTGGCGATGAGCATGGGAGAGTCTCTGGCCGAGAGATACCTCGCCTCGTTGAGGCCGAAGCCGATCGAGCGGCCCGCGCTCGGCGGCTGCGGCGGCGGCGGCGGCGTCGGCGTCCCTCGCCGCACACCCCTCTCGGAAACCTCGCATCTTCAGTTCTTCTCCAACGACTTCATCGACTACTTGAATCAGATCGCGTAATCGCGCGACTGATACGGATGAGGTTGTGACTTCTCGTGTGTAATGTGACGGATCTACGCGAAGCCTATCTGACTGTTTTGTGTTACGATGTTATCCTTTTGAACTTTTTAACGCGTCGAACAGACGCTAGGAATAATTTCTGTTAAATTAAGTTGGTATTATTGAAAATAATTTTATGTGTCGGTTTAGATCGTACTATTGATTTTATTTTAATTTTATTCTGCACTTTGTTGGTTAGATGTTGATTTTATCGAAAATAATAATTAGCGGTTTAGTGATGCCAGAAATTGCATTTTTTGTTTTTTTTTTCTTTCGGTTGAATCTTGAATCGGGAAGTTTGATTATTCCTTTTGAAGGATATCTAAAGGCGAGTTTTTAAATTATTGATTACCTTATATTTCAGTGATACTGATGACCCTATCTGATAGGGACGTTTGCGTGGTGTGTTGTTTAGTTCAATTTAGTTTATTAGTTATGTTTTATTTTAGCAAAATTTTAAACCTAACTTAAGTGTTATACAATATTTTCGTAGATTTATGCGAACTTTTATTTCCTCCCACCAAAATGGCACTTTAATCGTGTAAGAGGACTTCTACTTAAAGATGCCATGTTAAGTTATGGTCTTTAATATCATTTTTCATTTAATTATTGTAATTTCACATACCTAATTTAAACAATAATAATGGTAGAGGATTATAAGTATAAGTCATTGCTGTGTCACCAATAATATGATTAGCCTGTCTATATTCTATTACAATTATTGTAAGATTATATATTGTGGAATTGTTATACTTTATTTCTGTTTCAATGTGTATTTAAATCTCATTGATTAGCGGAGTGAAACATTGATTTGGAATAAACAAAATATTTGGAAATTGTGCCATATCAAAAAAAGTATTGTTCGTTTTGAATTGGAGATTAGAATTTTGCGTAAAACCCTAATCATCGAGACTAATATTGTTTCTACAATTTAATGTGTTCTGAACCGGACTTTGTTTCGTAAATTCAACATCATGTCTATTTCAATAGTTTAGCTTAAGGGATTTTTCTTATAATTATCATGGATGTCTATTTATTTCTAAGTAAATAGCGCTTTTACATTTACTAAGCGTATAAGTGATGTGCACATTTACTCAATAACTGTTTAAAGTTAACATTTTAGATAAGGTTTTTATACATTTGATACTTATTACTCGCAAAAGTGATTACAAGTGATAAAATGTTCTTAGTAATAGTGAGTGTTTAGTGATAAATAACTAAAGTGGTGCGGATTAGGCAGGGGCACGGCGATACACTGAGGACAGTGATACGATTTGCGAAGTTAGGCAATAATTCTATTGAAGACTTGACACTTTTTATAGGTAAAAATTTTTGCATTATCCTTCTTAAATTGAACTGCCATTTACCTTTTACTAAAATAATGGGGTGTTAATATAAATTGGTGAGTGCTATTTTATATGCATTCATGATTTATATTTACGGTCCCCTGTTCATGTATTGGACTGAGTACGATATTGCTCGTATCTGTTGCGTAGTTAGTAGGGTTTATCACTCATGTCATCAGCACGTCATCACGCCATCATCCGCATCACTGCACCTCATTATCTGTCATCTTTGTCATCAGGCACGGTTTGAGTGGACGACGACTGGTCACTATGCCCTATAATATTGATGGTAGCTTCTCTAACAAACGAATATAAATTTTTCGAAAATATATACGTGAAAAGTCGAGAATAGTTTTTATATTGGGTTCGTGAAGCCTACGTGCAATTTGCGCATGTTAATTCGAAGATCTGGAAACAACAATGCGTCACTCCAATGTGTACGTGGCTCGAATCACAACCGCACCTTGCAATCTATAACATTGTTTTCATTCCCTTCTGTCTACTATATTCTTGATACTTTATCACTCAATAATAAATAAAACAAATGCATTGCGTTCAGCGTTGAAATGTCGATTAGTCGGCTATCCTGCATACGCCAATTCTTTGGTAATTTCTTACCCGAGATTGATTGAAGGGTTGTAAATAGAATCGGCCTAAATGCACTGATCAATTTGACGCTGATCGAATCTGTAATCGATTTTCAAAGCGATTTTTGACCGATGACATATTCGCAGTCCTGTCAGGGCATAATGCATCGGATATTAGTTGCCAGTCGTCTTGTGTGGTTGTAATACCTCTTAAATATTTTTAAATTACTTAGTACCTATCCTCCGCTAACATGTTACTATAAGATTGAGAATATTATATCTAAAACAATAGGTACCTATAGCATGGCGTTATAAATTGTAAATATGTCGTAAATCTACTGCACGCAGAAGCTTAACAAAGTATATAATGATATATTATTACATATTTCTAGTTTAGCCATAAATCGATAGTACATAATTTCAACAATATCAAAGATCCCTAATTATTTTTAACGACCGCTCGGCTCGCAATGACACTTCATATGTTATTCAATTTTAATTTTATCGAAGTTTGCTCGTTCGAATATATAATTATATTTAAAAGTTTAATGTACATTTAACTAAATGTATCCAATAAAGTATTTGAAAAAAGTAATTTAAAACGGCGAGCTGTTGTTGGTATATTTAGAAAAATATTAAAAAAATGAACCAGATCATCTGATGGTGGCCATGTACAAATGAGAAAGGTGAATTGTCATTGCGTCCCGCGCGGACTTAGAGAAAGCGACACAAAGTATAATGTCATATTGTTTAATAGTCAAATACAGAGCCATCTACGTAGATGTATTAACATAGAACTTTTTTACGATGACTTAGCATAGGAATTAAGTCGTCGACTCCCTCTATCCGGTACAAAAAAAAACAAATATAAACGCTATTTTGGAAACATACAATCCACTAAATAAGTATATCACAGTCCTCCGATTCATCTATAAGGCTGTTTATTTCATATTTTATAAATGTTTCAATATAGATTTTCGAACATTACCTCTATAGATACAGAAAAAAAAAATAGATAATTATACCTTCGAATACGGCTTCTAAATTAGAGTTCAGTTTAGAGTATATTTCCTTAGATAACAATCTACTCTTTGAGTTGCAAAGTACAACATATTACACGGTAACTAAATTGTTTGTACAATCCAAACTTAGCAGAGTGTATTAGTATATCTCTTATCGTCTCTTTTGACTCGGTTCAATTTATTCCTTCTCCTTTTATATAACAGAGGGAAAAGTTGTATAATAATTATGTTTTAAATGCTCCTTAAATCTGAGCAATTCGATTTTCTTCAAATGTTTCTATTTCTTTATCAAACGCTTTAAAAAGGTTGTATAGGTAATTAAGACACGTGACATTTTCAAATATTCGGTTCTTCCCTACTCTTGTACACATTATCTGAGTATGTTTTGATTATTCATATTTTAGACACTTACGGCCTTACTCATAAACGCTATTTAACTAAATCTACTGAATAAATGGTCAAATAAATAACGTCACCTTGCTGTCATTGTCAAACAATTTGACGTTATTTAGGTGACCACTTAATCAGCTTATTAGTTAAATAACGTTTTATGAGTAAGGGGGTATGTTACTTGTTCAGTTTTAATAATAATTACACAAACGTTGCCAACTTTCTTAGTTTATTTGCATATATTTGTTAAATTTTGTAATTATCTAATGACAATTTATTTAGACACCGACATTCGAATTTCTTCGTGTTGTATTTTTAATGTGGTGTAATTTAGTGAATTGCTTAAAAGTACAAAGAAACAATTTGTTACTTTTGCAAATTTTATAAAGTAAATCAAATACATATTAAAAAGTAACACTCACTTAGATAAACTTTACGAAATAGTTGCTGTAAATCCTAATATTAAACCGCAATTGTTTCAAACAGATATGAATAGCCGTTCTATTGATTTTGTAAATTAATTTTTGTTTTTCGTTACCTATTTAAAATTTAGGAGCAAAAATTGTTGATTATGATAAAAAGCTATATATCTCGTATTTTACTTTAAACTCATAACTTTGACATATATTTATCGTACGCTATTAGGTAGTGTAACATCTTTCATATAGTATCACTCTGTAGAACTCATTATTGGCATAATATTTGTTGATATGCATATTATGTCTCGCTTTTGAATATAGGTTAATCAAAACTTATTTCCACCGTAGTTCTTATTTAGAATCGTAGGGTTTTCTTTATTGATAAATGAATGAAAGGGATGTATGTGTGTGTCTCACTTACAATTAAGTTTAGTAAGTCATCGTCGCGTTCTTTTTCATTCTAATTATTGGTGAAGTATAAATCTCGTGGTTAACGAGTATTGTTATTGAATCGTGTACATTCTGGTCATAGGCGGTGCACTCTGGATGCACTGCGTGTAAGTTAATTGAAATTAAATTAAAATCTTCCCGTGATAATCTAGTTTAAAGATACATAATCAGTGTCATGTCCGCCATTGTCACTATCGGCTTTTTACATTAAATGTTTAGCGGTAGACAGGGACGCATATCAACTTCATACTGTTCTGTTATTTCAATCATTGCCAGTATGTTTTTGTAAAACAGCATGAATAACACTGTAAGGTAAAGACATTGTCGAATTTAAAACTGTCCTTTAATTTATCAATTGCAAATATAGTTTTTAGATTTGTTATCATTAGTTTCAGATTTAAAGAAAACGTATTATTGTCAACTAATTAACTATTCGCGCAACAAATTGTTTTTCCGAGCTTAAATTTCTTTTATCGGCAATATTTTTTCACATATATTTGATTTCAATTGATACATTAATTCGCCATGTGTCACATGCTAATTATAAACAGATGCAGATTGTTTATGTGCAAGCACACAAAATAACAGAACTTTTTGAACTGATTTGTGCAGCATCACATTGATAATAAAATATATAAATAGGTCATCGCTTTAATACCGAGCGATAAATGAATAGCTGGTGTGAGGACCAACCAGGTCCAGGTCCTTGTGACATTCACCATCCAAATGACACCCAGCGTAAGCGAACGAAGCTCAAAATTCCAAATGCATTGGCTGATTCTAGTATACGGCTGTAATTGGTTAGTGAAAAGATGCAAATCAAAACAATGTTAATTATATTTTGATACTCGATGTTTTCTACACTAATGTAGTAAGTTGGTATTAATCTTTTGTATTAACTTGTGTAGATAAGGTATAACGTTAACGCTCGATCGCATTTTGTAGTTTCTGAACACTGCGAGGTCGTAAATGAAGTTCCATTTCTTTTGAATAGACTGATCTTATCGGATTATCCGCACCAAGTTTATAAACACTAAAGTATTAAATTTGAATCAGCTACTGAAACGGCGAAATGCGAAAGTCTACGTGAGTAATGTTTTGATACGAAATTAAGCTTGCAAGGCAGTCATGATAAAATTTAAATTTGTCAAAATTTTCGGAAAAACCTTTAAAAATTGGTGATAATCTTACGAATTGGTTAACGATAATAATTAAGTAATTGCGAGGCAATTAGAATAACGTTTTTACTACGTAATGCGCGGGGTGCATCAGGGTATGAGTGTCATAATTTGTATCTTAAACTTTTGTACTTTCGTAACGGTAACAAGTAATTTAGCGATAAAGTTTTTCTATTAATATGTGTAATGCGTAAAGTAATGAACAATTAATGATACTTTTTTTACTGAAAAAATGTAGATGTAGTATTTTTGTAAGACAAAATCGAGCCATTGAGCTCGTACGTGTATCACAGCGATAATAGGTATTGTGTAAGAAAGCTTGTTTGTCAAATTTTGAGAGGAAATCTCGACTATTAAAATTAATAGAACTGAACATTTTGTAAGAGATTTCGTCTTGACATTAGACTTACGAAGCAATGGTCGTTATATAACTAGGCAAGTAAGTCTTTAACTATCTATGCATTTTCTATTTGATCGGATGCTTTGTAAAAGTTACTCTTTGTGGATTTTGAAAACTGAGCGCATTTAATTTCGTTCTGGCTCTATAAGGCCCACTAAACCTTAAAAGGTTACGAATTCATGAATAATGGGTCAAGCTTCAAAATTTAACTTCAACTTGTCTGACAAGTAAATAAGGTAGCTACTGATGCCATAGTTGAAAATAATGAACGGCAATGTACTGAAAAAATTAGACTTTTAAAAGCATCTTATAAAGCATTTTTACATTATTATAAGTAACGTATGTTTGAATGGATGAATAACTTTGGTATATTTTGTAATTCCCTTGTTTCTCGTGTAGGTACCACGGTTATTTACGTAGGTATGTAATAAATTAATGAGTGTGGTCATTTCATAGATAAGTTTTTATACGATGATCTCTTTGTTTTCTTACATTTTCACTGAAATACGGTTCGAGTGAAACACTAATGTGGAGTGATAAGATGCTCAGACGGAAAACGCCAATTGATTAATTTTAAGGAATATGATAAGTGCTTGGATAAATATAAGGGTCGTTTTAAAATCACTAATGAATACTTCTATACCATTGAAAAATTTAAATTATTTTTAAATCTTGGATACGTTAATTAATACGTATATTTTTGTACATTCGAAGTCGATGCGTAAGGAATTGGCACAAATAATGTTTAAGAGTACATAAGAAATTATTCTGATAATAAAATAAAAATCCATTTTGTAACGGAATAAGAATATTGAAAAAAAAAGCGATTAATTTGTAACGATAGTGAGCGTTGTATTGTCTATATTGTAATGTTGGTAAAGCGAGATTAGTTATAGGATTGTTTCAGAAAAATGTAATAAAACTAGGGAGGCGAAAAAAAAACATGTTATATTTTATACGAATCCTGATATTGCGGCCGTCCGCCCGGGCGTCCCGAGCGGCGAGCCACATGTTACTTTACGAAGCTAGATTGTAAGTTTACTCTTTAAAAGAGTTTTCGCAGGTAGTAGTTTTAGTAGGCTTAGTGTTTTTTATACCGGCTTGATGTTGTGACATTTATAATTAAATATGATATCGATAAAACGCAGAACTACCGAGTGGCCAATACTGATCAATAGCAGAATGTGTAGTGGGTATAGAAGTGGGAAACATTATGTTGTTTTCGTTTTAATGGACGACAAGACGAGCGGGCAGCACCCCTGCTGTTGTGATCTTTACCAAAGCGTTGCTGTTCGCAAGCATATCATAACATACGACGCTAGATACATTTCGGTACAAAATCTTAGCGAAGTTTTTTAATTCTATTCGATTAATAATAATATTGTTAGACAATTCTGTATTGTCGGTTTTGTAGTGGACGGTTTAACTTTAAACGATCTCCATTTAACCGAAAGCCGTCTAGTCGGTTCTCTCGGCTTACTTAATGTAATGTAATCTCCAGAGAGATGTCGAGCTACAATTGCTCCATTACAAATCTGGCGATCGACCTGAATTATTTCAGTTATTTAGCAGAATTATATTATTGTCTAGTATTTCCGATTATGTTACGTTTTATATTGCTTATATTATATATTATGGATACAATGTTTATTAAGTATTTAATATTCATTTTGATGAGGACCTAGTCGATTCTCTATATATCACATCTCCCAAAGTACAAATTCCTTGTTGTTTAGTCCAATTTTGTTTGACTGTTATTGAATGGAAATTATTTTAGCGAGGGCTTGCCTTGAGGCGGCGGCGCTGCGGCGCGGGCGGCGGCGTCTCCGCGTCAATCCCACGGCGGCCGATGTCAAGTCTGTCTGATGAAAATTAACTTTGCCTGCGACGTGGCTAATACATAATACGACCACTTTATTGGCAATTTAACAGCTCGTCAAACACTATAGCCGGCGAATGTTGTAAAGTGTTGCAGTTTGCATTAAACTAATATCGAGTTAAAAACGATACCATTTCCATATGATCGTTTATGTGCCGCCTTTGGTACAATATTACAATTTATGTTTAGCAGCTTTTAACTTAAGTTTAAAGTTTAGATTTATTCTTTTTTTAATAATTTACCTATTTTTAGTTAATGCACAATAAATAACCCAATAAATAAGTAACTTTTTTTTTTTTTGTTCTTTACTAATTCTTACTGTGTACACATTTCAGTGATTGTGTAATATTTTGTTTTAAACATGTGTGAACATGACGTTCACCTAATAAATTGTCAATATTTTTATTCTACTTACCATTTGTTTTAGTTGTACGTAATCGCCTACTACACATTATTCAATTGAAATGCTAATTTAGCGATGAAATATATTTCAAATGACACTATACCTACGATAAATACAATGAAACCTTTATAAAAATAAAATTTTAAAAAATATTCATTGAGTTTTATTCTGTCTCCTGTCATAAAAATCTTCCTAAAAGAGATACTGTTGTTTTTGAAATAATTGTTTCAAAAATATAAAACTATTCGAACTTCCTATCTGGCAGTTGTCCTTGACGTGTCTGCATGTCCCTACTAGACTTGGTGTGTTCACCGTGGCCGAAGGTGTTAAGTAATGGTGGTGGATTCGTGAGTTGTCACGTTAAAATTTCAATCACAAACATCCATCACTATCATCACTACATAGTATAAAATGAAGTCGCTTTCCGCGTCTGTCTGTCTGTTCGCTAACTCCTTCTAAACCACGCAACGGATTTTGATGCGGTTTTCACAATAAGTTAGATAATTTTCCCAGGAAGGTTTATATATATAATATATCCATGTTATATACAGAACATATAAAAAAAGTCAATTTTCCGTAAACACGTAGAATTTTTTGCGCTTTCTTTGCTAACGCTGACTAAACTATACGAGATATATCAAAATGATGTACTACGGAATTGTCTATCTTAAAAATATCTACAAAAAACGTCCGCGATGGTCTATCCTATGAAACACGTGTGAAACCGGGGCGAACAGCATAGTTTATTATAAAAGTGACTAAGTTTCTAAATACAGAAAAAATCCTCGAGGCTTCTGCTAATACGTAAGTATATTACCTACAGGAAAACATTTGTAACGATTTTGACTTTTCCGTGAAAAGTGGGTGTACTATTCTCAGTACCTGCCTCTGCCTTCCTTTGCAGAGAATAACGGACGTCTGAAGATATCAATATATTTTTCTTAACTATATTGCTAAGTCAAGTCAAAGTCAAAGCCATTTATCCAATTTAGGCCCTAGTAGGGCACTTATGAAGGTCAAAGCTACTGAAGTTACCACCAGTTCGTAAGTCGGCCTTCAACTGAGAAGAACCGACAAGAAACTCAGCAAGGTTACATAAAATATTTTTTTTTTGACAATCTGACTATATCGGCTATTATTTTCCAAAACATTATACATACATACTTTTTATTTGTGTGAAATAGGAATAGGTATTGTAATACAAGCAGTTCACTGTCCTATTGCATTATCGTAGTAACGCTACGTCGTAGCACATTCGCAGTAGGCAAAAGAAGTAAAAAAGTAATATTATATAAGTCAATGAGTAAAAACAAATGGCATGTGTTTTTAATTTAGCAAAAAAATGCTGTTTGAGCTACGCTAAAAAAAATTTTGATATAGTAATTTAGAAACCGACACCTACTTCATTATACACTGTCTTCACGATATAAGTTATTAAGTATTTTTTCAGCTTGGATCATAAAAAATAACAAAATTGCGATACCTACGAGTATAATCCGAAGCAATTCATTATCTGTTAGTGTTACCAATACGTCAGGCAAATTAGTAGATTAGAACCTATCGCCGAACTAAATTATGCCTCCAAAACACCAAGGCTATATCTCACACGCCCTTAAAGGATTAAGTGAGTACTCCCAAATTTCGTCGAGTACCATCTGAGCGTGTTTCGAACCTTAATCCTACAGTTAAGATTGAGAGATAAAAATGTTTTACATGAGCGTCTTCTCTGCAAATGGGAAGTTTGTTTAACGCGATAATCATCTGCAATTAGGGTTGCTTGGCATTCTTTTGACGAACGTATATAGTCAGCTCCAATAGGAACGTTTCCTGGAAGTCATAGTGGTTTTCAGTATCCCGTAGTCTTTGGAGAAGACGTAGAGAGCTGTCGATATTAATAAAATAATATTCGTTCATAACTTTGTTCAAAATATCGCACTAGGTAAGCAATTCGCACCTATAAAACAGTTGAACAACACCATACATTAGATGCCTACCCTACATTAAGATAATTTTCCTCCCAGTAGTGTTGCCAGGTGTCCCGATTTGCGCGGGACGTCCCGATTTTCAGGGGTCTGGTGACACGTCCCGATTAACCCTTGATCGGGACGCCAAATGTCCCGATTTTTCACTAACCTCATGAGTCTTTACTATATTTGATAATTTTTACAGGAAAAGTGAATATAACTAAGCTTCTACTACATAAAAATATTTTTGCTTTCATTTTTTCTCACCATATTCAGACTTTCACTACTGTCCCGATTTGAAACCCAAAATCCCGATTATTTTATCCTTACGTTCCGAAATTTGACACGGGACCTGACAACACTACCTCCCAGTGATGTACGAATGGATTCTGATAAATGTGCAATCAGGTAATGAGATAACCTAATACAATCTTGAAGAGTTGAAACCTACGAGTACCTACAGGTTATTAAATAATTACCCCCTTATTCATAATCGCTTTTTAACTAAATCAGTGTAATAGTGTGCCCCGTCTCACTCTTTCAATCACCAAATGTCACCTGTCAGATAAAGACTTCGGAATTTTAGCTAATCAACGTTTGATAACTTCATTATGAATAAGGGGGTTAGATTTTTAAATATTTGCAGATACATTATAGTGGGTAAACTACAAATTGAATTGCGTACCTATGTAGGTAGAGCGGGTAATACGGGGTAATATTACCATAAGTTAAATAATAAATATGAAATTAAAATTTACAGAATTTGTGAATCATAAAGTTGACGGTGATAAACTGACCAGTGCTACAGTATAGGTACAAATCCTCGGGGGTGTTTTATCCGAACATACATAGTGCATAAAACACATAAAACGTTTTTACTGCGTTTCGTACGCTGCGTGTATTTATGTAATAGGTTTTGTGTAGTTGTCCACTCTCCCCGCGCTTCCCCGTAATGTTTACTAACTTGATTGGATTCGTGCCTTTTTTATTTGCTTAACCATAGTTGTTTTAAGCTGATTTAGTATTGAGCGATTCGTGCGATTCTTTTGTTCATCTAGAATACCAAGCTTAAGTCTGGAAGTCTTCAAGTCGTGCGTGAAAATAAGTGGAAATCTTTATAAGGTTCTCTTAACTCTCAAGTAGATTATCGTGCCGCACTCAAACTTCATCGTTTGTATTTGAGATAATGAAACTGTTCCTACGCTGCTCAGATAAAAACAAGGGGGCGACTCAACCTGTTGATTAGTTTTTGTTTCAAGTTTTCTGAACAAATAGACAGAGTACGTGAGAGGCTGTCCCTAAGATGAAACAGGTGTAGTAGTACCGATTTAGAGCACATAGTTTCACAAGTGACGAGATTCTTCGTGTGCGAGCTGCACCGAACGGATGCTGACACTCATAAAAACCTGTGATAGAATTCCTGTATATATTATTATCAACGATCACACATTAACCGAGTTTTATGAGAGACATGAAGAAAAAATAAATTCCGCCGACATTATCAGCAAAGAACCGCGTCCGCGTTTATGACGCGTAACAAGTAATAAAAATGGGGTCCCATCGTTTTGCAATCTCCCAACGGCCTACCGTCTCTTGATGAACACCCCGAGTCTTTATTTTTGTCTATAAAAATTTTATGTATCACACACAACTGTGTGTTTGATCGTCACGTACGGACGCGTGGTCAGCGAAAGTAATGACTCGTAAAGCTACTGAGCGGTGTAAAATAGACGGACAGGTAAAGGACCTCTGTAATCTACAAAATGTAACGTCTTGTTCCCTTACTATGTTGCTGTGACATAAAACGTCTGTATTGCAAATTATATGAACGCTCCTTAGAGTATTTTACGTTCGGATATAACTCATGAGGGGGCGTTTCGGACGCCGTCCAAGACAAGCAAAATGCATGCAGGAGGTAAGTGGGTAGGTGAAATCTAGATACTGAAAATCACGTAAAAATATATGTCCAGTGTACATACATAGACATAGAATGGCTAGATAGAGAACAGTAAAGCAAATTGACCAGCTTTTTTATTTTCATGAAGCAGTGTCCGAGCTTAATGTTTAGTTTTTGTGTTAGGATCAAGCTGGATTCATGAATGACTAAACCTGAAAGAAAATACCAATAAAAAAAACTTCATCAAATTAGTAACTGGAGCGCAATCAATCCGCTTTCTAAAGACCCTTTGCAAATCTTTATGGAAACCTTTTTTTATAACAAAGGGTCAGTTTTAGAATAGGGGGTGTGTCAAACCCCCGTTGCGCTGACAAAATTAGTCAAGTCAGGGGCAAATTAAAAAAGAAATCAGGCGCAAGTTAATTCCAAAAGTTTTAATTACGTTTATTTTAGTCATCAAGCAATTTCACTTTAATTAATTTACAAAAAGAATTAATGTTTTCCGTAGCGGGGTGAGATGGAGTTTCTTTTACTGGATACAAAGAATTTAGACTTCATTGTTAGTGTTAGTCAAAACAAAACAATGCTCAGAATTAGTAGCAGAGTTGTTACAAATAAGGGTGTAAATAAAATGGGTCGAGAAGAGTATCATAAAATACTTTTTAATTTAGTTTTTCTTACAGGCACTAGAATTTGACCAAGGTTTTGAGATGTTTTCCCTTTGACAACAAACCCGTAGCTCGTGGGTATCAATAAGCCAGCCCGTCACACGTAGTAAACTACTGAACCGATTTTGATGAAACTTGCACTGTTACCTAAGTTGAAGTAAAAGTAAGCGAATTAATAGGAAAGAACGGTTATTATTCCGAGAAATTCGTGGAAAAACAAACAAACATCATTCACACCTATTAAATTTTGTATATTTGTTGGAAAGCCGTAATAAAAATTCATATACACACGTGTCGAATTTAAATAACCTTTTTTTGAAGTCGAATAATAAATATGAGAAGACATTTTGACGTTTTAGTTGAATAGAAGCGATTTTTTACCTCTTTTTCCAAACCATTTGGCATCATTTATTAAAATTCACTATTTAGACACTATACTACATGCTAGTTGATAAAAAATTTCTAAATTCGCAGTGGTTAGTTCATTTGGTACAGAGTTTCAACTCAATTTGATAAAACTTAAACTAAAAAGGTTATTCCTATATCTTAAAACTGATAAATCATCTTAATTAACCTTAAGTTAGTGTAAAAGTGCCTGCAGACTTCAGAGATGAGTACTCAGATATCTTGAGCATGTTTGAGAGAGAGCCCTTAATTGCACTTTTACGCCTTCCACCCTTGTTTCCTTTATGAAGAGCCCGCTTTTGACGCTTTTAAAAGAGTTACTGTGAAATCAAAATTAAGTATAAAATCTTTTAACTACAGTTTTTTATGTGTCTAGTGTTATAAAATTTTCAAAACATTCGATTTACAGACGCAGAATTATATTTTATTTAGTCTAAACTAATAAGTAGTATGAAAAACATATTTCAAATAGAAATATTGTAGCTTTAACCTGAAATATTTGCGCCATCAATACCGTTCAGTTTTAAATAAAAGCGACCATTTCCGATATGATTTAAAGCTCATATTCTGTAGTTTGAAGCTGAGACGATTTTTTAAATTCAGTGAACGCGGTAATAATATTTCACTTTTACGAGCGACGCGTCTGGGCTGTGCGTCTGCGACTCCTCCTCGGAAATCGTTGTAATGGCCGCATTATCTCCTGCTATCTCACGTGGTAATTCATATGCATGCTCGCTAGTGCTTACACCACAGATTTTGTACAAAATGTTAGAATTTTAAAATGTTTGTGCGTTTGAATGTTTTGCAAACTGGTGTTAGTGAATGATCGCGCTGGGAGATTTTATCTAAGATGTTGGTTTTGCTTCTAATATAAAAGGAACCTACTACATAGCTTTTTTATTCAAATGTATTTATTCGAAAATTTCCGGCTCAATGATTATAAGTTCGAGGCAATAACAGTAGGTATACCTAGGTAAAAAGGTCTTATATATTAAATGTTTATAAAATGCTGGCTAAATCGCTTTTAGCTGTATAACAATGGGAAGGACCTTAGCTTATAAATAACTTATAGCTACTGTTACATTTTAAAGGTACATTCACACCAATAAGGAATGGAATTACGGTCCTAAAAGCCAACCCACCCCGTCTGCTGAAACGTCAATTAGACTCAACATTCAGTTTAGAGATTCTAAAAAAGGTCGTAACATAAACTTTTTCAATTTTCACCTGCAGTTATAGTCGCGTAAAGTGAGGACGGCCTCGCGCGAGTAAATATTTTCTAGAAGGTTGACGATGCCTCGGGTGCAAATGTAGCAACTTGATAAGGTAACGCCCGGTATAAAATGCATGTAAACACCTCTTTTGCAGTGCTCCGGGACCAAATATTGTCGACTGCTCTCTTCACAAATTTCTACGTAGGTAACATTCGCGAGGCATCGCTGTGGAGAATTGTGTAACATATTTATTTGTTTGAAATAGGTTTATGTGAAGTATAGTTTGTATTTAAATATAAAATAGGACCATAAAAACAAGTGACGTGTAATGGGTTCATTTAGTATCCACAAAAAATGCCTTGTTGAGTTTTTTTGCGGGAGTCTTACTAGACCCAATCAATCTATGCTCATTATTGAATTATCAGGGCGTAACCTGAAAACATGAGTTTGAATTACACGTCTTCGAATACACTCACTTTTTCGGAAGATCCAACGCGACATGATTGCACGGAACACAACAATCACGGGAAATTGACGAAAAGTTCTAAACAAAGAACTGAAATTGCACCATGTAATTCCAAACCGTATTTAGCTAATAAACGTTCACTAAACCAAAGTTAAAAAACTTAACTAAATTATAAGCGAGACGTACTAGATATAGACAGACACACACGCGACTCGTATAAAATTCAATCCGTTAAGAGGCCGTCTGTTAGACTTCAGTTAGCATCAACGTTAGCGGAGCGATGGGCCAGCAATCATTCTAATGGCTCCGACGGATCAACTTGCCCACCGAATTAGTTCTTTTCAAACCTCCATCGTTGGATTGAAAATGTCCAGACAGACGCTACACTATTATACCTATTAGTAGATACGTACTATAATAGTTATCCTATAAAGTTCTTCAACAACTAACTGCACATGGAAAGGAATCTAATACGATAAATTGACAGTGAAAGAAGACAGTCTGTTAATTACTTTAGTAACTTGACACATCTTGTTGGGAGATAGTAATTGTTGATAAACTTTAGCATTATCGTTCATAAAAGTTTAAGATATTGGCGTGAAATTAGGCTCTCGGTCACGGCCCTGATTCTGTTCTTCACGTATGTATGTCTCTTTCTAACAAAGAACATAAGAAAAGGGTGTAAGAAATGTAGTCCTGTCAAATTAGTCCAATGCTTGTTTTCAATATAAATTTAGTCGCCATCTATCGCGGTTACGCCTAAATACACGCAAAATAAGACGGCAAAGATTAATTTTACAACTTAAAATATGTTCTATCCTTTTTCAATAATGTTCGTAAGAAAGAGATGAGATGTGACTAAAATTAGTTTAGTGCGATTTACAACAGAATCGGCACCAATAAATTGAAAATATGCATTATAAGTTATAAATGTTAACTTATAGTAAGCTAGCTAGTTATATCTTACTTATAGACTGAGAGCTCTAACTATTATTATTTGTTTGGATGTGAGGATGTTTGTTACTCTTTCACGCAAAAACTACTTAACGGATTTGGATAAAATTTGGCACACAGATAGAACATGTTCTGGATTAACACGTAGAGTATTTTTTATCTCGGGAAAACAATAGGTTCCTCGGGAACGCGGGTATACCTAGTTAATTATACTATAATATGGAAGTGAGGATGCCTATTAGTAGCTTCTGCCCGCAGCTTAGCTCGCGTGGAATTGATCTGACTCGGTGTTTGTGTATAAGAGGAGACAGTCTACCATACCATTGTCCATTACACTACACAATTCCAAATTTTGCGGAGATATACCTAATTGCATTCAGATAACTTCCTATGGTAAAATTATTATTTAAGTAGGTTATTTTAATGCATCGATTGTTGACCCAACTAGATAGGACATATCCCTGTAAATTTTATTAAACACAATTTTATATAATAGCTAGACCCGTCTTCTTCGGTCCGGTCGTGAACGGTAGTTTTTGAGTCTATCGCGTCCAGACAGAGAGACAGACGCTGCGGGTGGAATTGTTTATAATATACCTGAGCTAAGAGGAAACGCTGCCAGCCTTCTGGGGACCCTGCCGTTAATCGGAAGCAGCGGCAGGCTTGAGGAAATTTTCTATATATAGATTGTATTTTGTACTTATTTGTTGTAAATAAAGTATACAGTTTTATATACCTGAGTAGTTTTTTTTTACATATATCTTGACATTTATTGATTACCTTTGCTCCGATTAATTAAAAGTTTCCACAATTTAAATGTTGAAGCCAAATCTAATATCTAATAATATATATAAAATGCTTTTGTGGGTACGTAAATACGCAGTTTTCTCAATCACCACCAACCCCAATCAACTTCCCGTTGGGGTGGTAAATACCCCTTGGTCTCCAGGTGGTAGTAAGGGAGTTTGGTCGCGGTGGGTGGAAGGGGGTGGTTGTGGGTGGCGAAAATGTTAAAACATATATTGCTGTCCTTTTCTAACGCATGAGGACTTCGGAAAAGATCTCAAAATTGCTGGAATGGTCTAGAAAGTTCGAAAATGTGTAAAACGGTTATAATCGATCTGGAATGTTCTAGAAAGTTCAACAAATATCTGGAATGATCTAGAAAATTCTAGAGTGAATGCAAACTATTATAATCGATATAGCATGTTTTGAGAAAGTTCTACAAATTTCTGGCTTCATCTAGAAAGTTCCAAATGTCCAAAACTGTTATTATCGAGTTAGAATATTCGAGAACGTTCTAAAAATTTTCAGAATGATCTGGAAAGATCCAAAATGAGTGCAGTTGATTATGATCGATTTAGAGTGTTCGAGAAATTTCTTGAATGATCTAGAAAGTTCCAAAATGAGTAAAACGGTTATAATTGGTCTGGCTTCATCTAGAAAGTTCCAAAATGTCCAAAACTGTTATTATCGAGTTAGAATGTTCAAGAACGTTCTAGAAATTTTCCAAATGATCTGGAAAGTTACAAAATTAGTGCAATTGATTATGATCGATTTAGAATGTTCGACAAATTTTCCGAATGATCTGGAAAGTTCCAAAATGAGTGAAATTTATTATGATCGATTTAGAATGTTCGAGAAAGTTTTAGAAGTTTCTAGAATGATCTGGAAAATTCCAAAATGAGTGTAATTTATTATGATCTATTTAGAATGATCGAGAAAGTTCCAAAAATTTTCCGAAGGAAAGTTCCAAAATGAGTGAAATTTATTATGATCGATTTAGAATGTTCGAGAAAGTTCTAGAAAATTCTTAAATGAGTGCAATTTATTAGAAGCGATTTAAAATGTTCGTTAAAAGTTCTAGAAATTTCTAGAATGATCTAGAAAATTCCAAAATGTGTAAAACGGTTATAATTGATCTGGAATGTTCTAGAAAGTTCCAAATTGAGTGCAGTTTATTATGATCGATCTAGAATGATTGAGAAACTTCTAGAAATTTTCCGAGTGATCTGGAAAGTTCCAAAATTAGTGCAGTTTATTATAAACGATTTAAAATGTTCTAGAACGTTCTAAAAATTTTTGGATTGATCTGGAAAGTTCCAAAATATGTACGAGTGTTATTATTGATCTATAAAAACCAAATCGAAGTGATGTACATCTAAATATTCTAGAGTGATCTGGTACTGGAAATTTCGGTATATAAATCGAAATTCAGTGACTTTTCGTCAGTTAAATTGTGATTACAGTCGAGTAAAAGAGTAAACAGTTACAAAAAATATCAAGTGATTTTCACAAGTGAAAAAGAACAAACTATTTGAATGTTCTGGAAAGTCTCTCAATATCGAAAATAGAAATCTATAAATATGTTATAAAATGTATCCTTATATATTTTTATACCATTAAACATGCGATGTATTTTAAGCCGAGCAACGCCGGGTTTCGCTGCTAGTTCTATTATAACACAATATAAATGCCAATCAAAGAGTAATTCTGACTCCCTAAATGAACTCTATGGTACATCGATATAAAATAACACAGATATACTCTAATCATAACGTTCTATTCTCACGTATGGAACAACCGATAAAAACTTCGTAGACGCTCCGAGGTAGTCATTAAATGGAAATAATTTACGAGTAACACGATACCTACCTATACGTTGTATTATACATGTTGCCTGAGCACGTACAGTTTTGACAGATTGTAAAATATTTAAAAAAAAGAAACGGTTATTTGATATGGATCTTGTATTTGCAATAAAAATGGTTGTTAGTTATGTCTCAAGAGAATCTCTACTAATATTATGGACTTCAAAGTAGCTCTGTGTATTTGTTACCTCTTCACGACTAAACTACTGAACCAATCGGCATGAAATTTGGCACGCAGATAGTCTATGGTATGAAAAAGGAAATAGCTAGGCCACTTGTTATCATGGGAACGCAAGTGAAACCGCGATGAACATTTTTTGTCTAGAAAAAAAACAGGTAAGTTAAAAAGTATCAGAAACAAAAACTTAATTTAGTACATTTTTTTTCACGTGACCTCGTTTTTGAAATGCCTACTTACATAGTAATTAGTGTCATAAACTTGTTATAGTTAATTGTGGGTTACTGACGGACGGGTATTGTTCGGAGTGAGGTGATGGGTTCAAGGCTTCAAGGGTATGATTGTAGTAGAAAGATTAGTTTTCGTGTAAGGTTGATGCGTGTTTAAGGTGTTGTGTTAAAAAATTATAATGGTGTGTTTGTATGGCAATAGTTTGACAAGCAGTCAGACGGACTACTTGAAGTGGTCACCGACGCCGAATAGCTCGTTTTACACCCATTTTGAATTGTTGTAGCGTTGCCAAAGGAGATGAAAAGATAACTATTGGGTAGATTAGATTTTTAAGAGAGGTAGAGCGTAGCGTTTATTCGCTCAAAGTGCAGCTCGACTGTGGAAGTACCTCCACCTTACAGAATACCGCAGCCAAATAACTTTATGTTATGTTCCTGTGCGTGTGGTCGCCAGTGCGCAAAACGTCATATGGCTGCGGTAGCCGCTTACCATCGGCCGGGCCATAAGCGTATTTACCGACTTCGTCGTATAAAAAAAAGGTAGGTTAGGTACTAAGTGTAACTATTTATATATTATGACAAGTAACATTCCTTGGAGGTAGGCGTTCTTTTAATGACTCCCAAATTCTCCCATAAAACCTAGTCCACTAAATTCCTATAATACGACTATATAAAATACATAAATGCTCCCTCGGTATTTGAATACAGCTGTAATTAGATGGCAAGAATTGTTGTTATTGCAACAATTATCTGGCTGCAACTGCAATGGTCGTCTTATTGCTCTCGTTGTAGCTACATGCAGTCTCATGGCCGCTTGAGGCGACTCAAACACGATGTTATTTCGTTAATTGCACTATCATTGCTTGGGTTATGTGATTAAAACAAAAGGTCTTTGTTTTGGTCTGTTTTACCTGATTGTATTCTAGTTTCCATGTGGATTTGAGTATTGCTGATTCTGCTGGTAACATTGACGTGCTTTTTAGGGTTCCGTACCCGTAGAATGCCAAACGGGATTACTAAGACTCCGCTGTCCGTCCGTCTGTCTGTCAGTGGGCTGTATCTCATGAACAAAATAGGAACATGAAGAAAATAGGTAGACAGCTGAAATTCTCAGAGAATATGTATATCTATGGCCGAATATGTATAACATTAGGCGATAGTATTAGGCGATGATAGCTCAGTGGTAGTGACGTCGGATACCGAGACGAAGGTCCCGGGTTCGAATCCTACAATGAGCTTGAGCTTTCGGTGAAGGAAAACATCGTGAAGAAACCATAGCACGGTGGTAGGGTACTTTGTAGTACCCGCCTGGCTGGCTACCACCCTCAAGTTGAAAATCTGTCGCCAAGCACCTTTCGGTGTGTTCCGATAGCTGCACTTGAGAGCCAGTTCCTTCTAGGCTTTGTGCGCTTACCACCTTCGGCCGCATCATCACTTACCATGGTGAGATTGCGGTCAAACACACGCCTATAAACAGTAAAAAAAAAACAACAAATAATAAAAATGAAATAAAGTTAAAAATTTAATGGGGTGCCCATACAAGAAACGTCTTTTTTCTTAGCAAGGTTGAGTTATATAATATTGTACGGAACCCTCCGTTTGCCAGTCTGAATCGCAATAGACCAGTTTTTTATTATACCATTTTTATGCCAAAAGGCTGACAAGCAGGTGGCAGTCCACATTATGGTTAGAGGCTATTGTCGTCAACTATGGACATTATAGCAATATCAGAGGATTGCCGATATGTTGCCGACCTTTACAAAGCCTATTCTATAGCCTAGTACATAGCGCTATTTCGCTGATAGAGCAGCTCGACTGGCGAAGTACCTTCACCTACAGAATACCGCAGCCAAATAATGTTATGTTGTGTTCCTGTGCGTGAGTCAGGTCGCCAGATCTCATTGGGGAGGCGGAAGGGTCGGTAACGCGTGTGATACCTCGTGTGCTGCAAGCGTCCACGGCTACGGTAACCGCTTACCATCAGGCAGGTTGTTTACCGACTTCGTCGTATAAAGGAAATTCGAATAATGCAAGAATTGTACATTCTAATCAACAGTTTTGGCGTATAAAAGAAATTTCATAGGAAATTGAATTGTATTTTCCAAATGCTGACTTTGTTGTTTTAACAGATTACAGATACAGTGCATTAACATCAAAGAAGAGAAAATATTTGCTGAGAACACCTCTTTTGTATGAAGTTTCGTGGTGGGTGGACTTAATTATTTACTGGTAACACGGTACATATTATAGACTCCGATCAAATCCAGGAAACCGCAATTCTAAGTGCGGTTTGATTATCTAACAAACTTATGACTGTCACAAACAACTTAATTTTTTGTCAGCAACAAAAAACTTACAATTGAATTGAGTATTGTCATACTACACCGAGGTCACAATATCAGTTATCAGGACAAAATACATTTATATCTACACTTTATCATGTCAATAAAAATAAAACTCAATCCCTCACGAAAACTTGCACGCACGATTTAACGACAAAAACGTGGGTCCAATCTATTCACTTGCACAAAACGTGGGTCATACGACCGCGGCTGGTCTAATTATCATTAAACTTTATCGCATAGGTAGACACACATCATGGAGAAGGACGGCGTAGCTGTTTTCTAAGTAGGTAATAACTCAGTTCATGGGTAAAACGTCGTCAGCCTATTAGTTTTACGTGCAAGCAATTGACACACTTTAGAAGCGAAGCGATAAATAATTTTATATTGCTTTATTGTTAAACTTAATAATTCGCATGTTTTTTGGGAGGTATTGTAGAAAGAGGTTGATTTAAAAATATTTCTTTTTATCTCTTACAATCAGATGCTTTTCACGTGGACGGAGGAAGAATTCCTAACTAAATATATTTTTTTGTTAGTGTGAATGAAATATTATATTCATCTAAAGAAAAACAAGTTTGCTGTGAAGAAATGAGCGATGCCATTGAATTATTAGCGACGCAAAGAAAAATATTTAATAAAAAATAAAGCCATTTTGAGAAGAAAATATTTTGCACATGTATTGGTTGATTTATGAAACATTAACAGATTAATATGCTTATTTGTTTCTTTGTGTTTCTTTCTTTCGTATAAAGTACACAAAATGCGTTGAAATAAATCGTTATTTTGTCGGTAATACGTATTTATATACTCTGAGGTAATACCTACTGTGGTCGAGAGCGAAGTACCGCAGATAGCTGATTTAAAAATATTTATTTTTCTTATACAATCAAGTATATTATATATTGTACCTACGTGTTTTTTTTTTATCAAAAATATTATTATGGTAGCTCAGTTTAATATGGATTACAAGCATAACGCATTGTAAAGTTATTTAGTCAATTAGAAATAACTTCATACATATTTTGTTGAGATGTCTCTTGCCTTTTATTAAATACTCTTAACGATGAGTTAGAAGCTACGATGACCAGTAATAAAAAACCTTGTATTAATTAAGTTTTCTAATTACTGAGAATGAAATCTTAATTTCAAGACAGGTAAGAGCATTTCTATTTCAAGATAGTTAATTTATGTTACTTTGACCTTTGACAAATAAAGATAGTGCTTCTTACTTTTTAAACGGGTTTCATTAACGTTCTGTAGTAGGTACTTATACATACTTGTTTGTATGCTTTGTCCAGTCTTCTGACCATTTTATTCCTAATTATGTGTTTTTTCATGAATTTGACACATATTAATATTATTTTGAGCGCACACATTTTACATAATAAATTTTAACTTTACGTTTAAGGTTAGCGCAATAAAAATTGCAATTTTTCAGTGAAAAGAAATTATTTATTTATTTATCTAAAATTAGCGTGTTTCTGTTTTCGTTACCTAACACCCTGCATATTATTATTGTATTTGTTTACATTAAATCAGAAATTAAAACAAAATCATAAACGGCAGACTGCCTTGACAGGTGTGAACAACATTTTATCGTTACAAAAACATAGTTAAAACTATAGCTTGATAGGATGACATAGCATAGAGCTGCAATCTCGGCACGTTGCGGTAGTTCGCGTCTCGCGGGTAGATCGTAAAAATAATTTAGTGCCAGCTTCGGCTTCATTAGTGCTATTCGCCGCGTCGCGCCCGCCGCCACCGCCATCTGCCGGTGGTGCATGTACCTAATGCACTCAAGTCTAAACGTACTGTACATTCAGGAAAGTATTATTTATCATAAAGAATCGGCTGAAGGTTCTTTTCTGATTTTTTTCTTGTTTTCTCTCCCCGTTTTTCAAACTCGGTGTTTATAGCCTTTTTTTCCCATTAGGTTATTAAAGCACATAATAGACAATAGTACTAGTAGTAATAGTAATTGAAGAGAAATTAGTTTTTACGGTTCTCAAGGTATAGAATTGACAGACATAATAAATGTATAGAGTAGTAGAAACTATGCATTATACTATTTATTCAGAAGGAAGGTAGTTTTTATGCCAGTGCATAACTACTTTCCTTCTAAATAAACCAAGCTTTGACAGCACTAGAATAGTCTGAATAGTTTTTTTTCCAATTAACTATTCAAATTGGTACGTATGACTTTAAAAATGACAACCCCCCTAGCGCGTTGTTTGAACAAGAGGTAGCTGTATTGTGTGCCTACTCAGTAAAGTTTATAATTCAATATCTGTGATTAGAACCAACTTTTGTGAAAATAAATTCAATCAGAATATTTCTCATAAACAATAGTTGCAATATGTTTCTTGTTCATGGTATACTATGTTAGCACCTTGTAAATTGTGGAGGTTGGATGCGTAAGATGAAATTTTGGATGTTGTCAAACTTTTCAATGACAAAATTTTATTTAAACTACTATTTGTTCAAATGTTACGTACCCCCGGTCATGCCGTCTCAGTTTTGAGACAATATCTACGATTCTCTGGAACAATTCCAATGCTATTTTGTCCACGCAGCCATTGTATAGCGAAAACAATGCCAAGACTGTATAGTTACTTATTAAAAAAAAAACCTTAGTTGAATCGGTTGCTTTTTTGCTAATGGCTTTCGATTTCGATACTTTGGACTCTACACTCTTGATGGATGTTAATCCATGTCTAACTTATGAGTTTAAGTAACTTACTAGGTATTAAGAAGCTTATTAGGAAGCGCTCGTGGTGTAGCATGATTAGCCGTTCTTAATCGATCGGCAAAGTTAAGCTACGCCTGTCGTGGTCGGTACCTGGATGGGTGACCGCCTAGTGGTATTTCAAATCGAGCGTTTCCGTGCTTCGGAAGGCACGTTAAGCCGTTGGTCCCGGTTATCACTTAACTGTGATAGTCGTTAAGCTAGTTGGATGCCTCCTAGGCGGCTTGAAAAATTCCAACAGTAGGTTGACCACTAGCCTACCTCCACCGATCCGCAGTGGGCACGCGTGGTGGAGTATTGCCCATTCCCTCTCACCTTCATTTGTGAAAGGAGGCCTGTGCTCAGCAGTGGGACATTATAGGCTGATGATGATGACTAGGTATTAGTTTCTGAAACTTTAAACCTCATGGAATAGTATATCCCACCAAAAACATTTTCATGTAAAATGTTGCCAAAATGATATTATTATGGCTCGCACTGTCAAAAAGTTATCATATCTCATGTAGAGCCAAGCTTATAACTCTACATCCCCTAACTCTACACGCCCTAACTTCACAAATTCTATTAAAAAATCTTATCTAGAATAATCCAAAGCAGCTTTTAAGTGAACTTAGAAACGATTTTCCAAAATTCAACCCCTAAGACGGTAAAATAGGGATTCGGAAACAGAAAGAAAAGGCAAAGAAGCGTAGACAGAGAAAGCTAGTGTGATTACTAATCCGAAAGTAAAAAAACAGGCCAAGTGCGAGTCAGACTTGCACACGAAGGGTTACGATGTTTCTTGTATGGTTAAATTTATAGTTTTTTTTTTTTTTTGTTATAGCGGCAATAGAACTCATTCTTGCCAGTTTTTTTTATAAGTTTGCTTTTCATAGAATAGCGTGACAGAGTGGAACCTAATACAAAATGTTGGCACCCTAAGGTACGGAACTGTAGCGACATCTATCAGCCATCTATCAGTAACACTGAGATAGTTCACACACTGAAAGATGATGGCGTGGCGCCACATTACCCTACATCCTGCATCGCGCTTAAGAAGTTTTCTCGAGAATCTGCATATATACAACTGTCCGACATATACAGTTGGACCGCGGTCCCCAGACTCATGACCCAGCGTGGTGGAAAATCTTCCCTTTTAAAATGGAGGTGTCATCCACTTTGCACCTCCATAGAACCCTAAAAACTGATCCCAAGTACTGTAAAAATATCTTCTTTCCTAATCTTAGGATTGAAAATAATATCAGGATAACATTGAATACTAGACATAATCCTATAGATACTAACGGAGCAACCAGTTTTCATACCGACCTAGGTATTTTACTTACATAATGGACAAACAAATCTAACTTAACTGGTTTTATGAGACAATAAATCAGCTGTCTGTAACTATATTGCTCTGTTTTATCGTTGGATTTATCGAAGCTATTATAAATCTGTAAGAATATCGTGTCGGTATATTAAAAATATCTTTAAAATATATATAAATATATATATATATATAGAACGTGCAATAGATTTAGATGTGAAACCGTTAAACGGTTTGTTTAGAATCGTTTTTTGAATGGATTTATGAAACTATTTAAAGTTACATAAATTGATTCGGAACCTCTAATCTTCTAATTCTACTAATCGCAATTTACCCTGTCAGAAAGATCTATTGGTATAATAATTATTATTTCTTATGCAAAACATAATTACCTCGGATTGCGAGTCATTGCCGATCGTACAAATTTTGGTACAAATACGTACAGACAGATCGCATTTCCAATATGGCGGCGATCGATAACGCACTATTTACTGCGGTGAGGATAATATCTTTCAATTAATTAAAACACATCACCATGCAAATGGAAGCCGCGTCCGGCCAAACAAATATACCTATTACTGAAATTGCACTGAAAGTTTATTGTATCACCACACGCAATAGCCGTAACGTAGCCTGAATAATCTTCAATAATATATGTGATTATACCAGAGATCGGAGTAGAGTAACTATTTAGTAATCTGTGGTACAGTATCGTACATCAACTTCAAGGAAATAAATAACATAGCAACTTTTTGGCGGGAACTTGCAGAGTGACGTTGCGTTTTTGTTTAATAAATTCGTTTATTTTGAGTTTTATTGCATATTATCGGTGGTATTTTATCCAATAAGGATGTGAAGTGAAATGAATTATGTGTATTGTGACTTTTCAAGTTGTCTCAAAAAGTGCGTGAAAATCTTTAGTACAATGACCACCATTGTAGTAAAACATGACCTTTATGGACGGTGACGGTGACTGACTGAGTACTAATGTGAAAGTGATTTATTGTGACTGGAAACTGTAATATAACTCGACACTGGCAGAAATAAGTCCTAATTTGGATTTGGTTGCCAAACTTAAAAATAAGATTAAGAAATAACATAGAGTGGATACCTAGCTCCATGTATATTTCTACCTATTCCTATCTCTGGGGATCACGTATGCCGCTGAAACGTATTTTTTGTCAGTTGGCCTGATTCACTTGTTTGAAGTCTCTCAGCGAGCATTGGCTTTCCATTGCTAACCCTTTGGTTATGCTCGAAGTAGACAGAGTTTGTGTCGATGAGATCTGGCTGAGAATTAAACTCAACGACATTTAAGCAATCTGAATTGGCAGTGGGCACGCACAAGCAAGCGAAGGGGTAGGGGACATGCGAAAAGTGGAGGACCGAAAGATGTCGCAACTATTGGGATCATCAAAAGGCCCTTGATTAGCAGTAGACGTCTATAGGCTGATGATGATGTTGATGATGGTAGGTATACACTTGCACTCAGCGATGCGGACGTCATTTATAATGATTAGAGACGGAGATACTATAATTAGTCATTAATTCTAATTGATATCTGTCTACGGCAGATAATGTTTAGATTGAGATATTAACAATTTAGGTATTTAATGTCTGATGTCTGTTTATTTTGTATCTGAGAAAAGTTTGCAAGTGCAATGGATAATATTTTATTTATTTGAGATTCGTTTGTATTTGGATAAAAAAGTATGTTTTTTTTATGATGTGCTATATGACAGACATATTATGTATTTTAATATTTACGACAGGCTTTTGGCTTCAATCTCATCATGTAGTGATGGTGTGGCCTAGACGGGAACTCTCTCAATTTCATCTGGTGGCAAACACCAATAGGTGCCAGATGGTAGCCAGAATTTGTGCATGTTGAGCAACTAGCTTGCGTTGGATAAACATAGGCTGATGATGATAACGGTAAAAATAAAGAGTAAAAGAAATTAAAATAAGATAGCACCTAGCACGTTAAACATGAATTAAACCCGTATAAAAATTCCTGTAGGTTTTCCAATAAACTACAGAGCGTCGCGACGTTTGTAGAAAACAACAAATCTTTGTCGCAGATACCTGCTTCTACCTACGTAAAAGATTTTCTCGGTGAAGACTGTTCCGTATAAATAAACTTGAATTCTTGATTATATTCTATAATGTACTTATATTCTTTTGTAGCAGAATGAAACTTGTAGTCACAGAATATTTAAAATTAGAATGCCTAAAGAAAATTATCAGTCTGCCTTAGTCCACTGGACTACAAAATGCAATGTTGCTATCTCATACCGCATGGTTCTGAATCTGTTTGCCCTAAACTAGGTGTTTTCAGCGACTCGACACAAAACTTTGCGTTGTCTACCTACGTGTACGTTCTGATTATGATTTCAAATTCAGCGCGTAAAGCGCTAAACTGAAGCATAATGCAGTATGCTCGTTAAAACGCTGTGGTAGGTTATTGCTGAATTAGTTTTAGCAGCAGTAAAGCTACATCTTTGTGAGCGGGCTGTAAGTTTTATAAATACCTACTGAAAATTACTCAAAAATATATTTTATATCACTGGCTGTATCGCTGGTTTGTTAACTTAGATGTTATTGTTAAAATCAGTTTCATTATTAATTTGTTGAACAGATTTGGATGAAAATCTATGAAATAAAACATAAGATACTTTTTCCGAGAAAACAAGAGATAGAGAGAGAGGCAAAACCGCATGACAGAATCGAGTATTTGATATATTCCGTATTACAATACGGCAGCTACGGAACTCTCAAAACAAATACTCCTGCTCTCTGACCTATGTAGAGTATGACAAAAAGGCGTATCCAAACCAAACGTCAGTCGACTGTGCCGTACATTCTGCCAAAGCGAATGAAAATGAAATACGAAGAATTTTGCAAATGCACAGTAGGTAACACAAATACTCTTTTATTTGTTTATGACCGTACCTACCGTACTCAATTTTAAAAGAAAATATTTTGACACATGAAAGCTATACGAGTATATTCTTCCTCGTTCCAGGTAAGTTCAAAAATCAATCCTAAAAACTATTTTTTTTTGTAGAGTTGGTTAAGAATTTACGAACATTCTTATAGATTATTTCTTACAACATGAAGCTACTAAATGGGTACTAAAATATACTACCAAAAATTGTATGGTAGGTAATGTCACCAATCGCTTACCACATTGACGATCTTCAATCACCTGGTAAGACTTATATGTTCGATGTGTTCACACCAAACTCTCTTATAACTCTTGGAGACGGTTACATATTTCTTCCTTTTGGGGTCGAAACTATGGGTTGCTGGGGTCCAGAAGTACGCAGTTTGGTTAAGGAGCTGTCCAGAAGCCTAATTGATACTACAGGGGACTAAAGAGCTGGCGCTTACCTCGGGCAACGCATTAGCCTTGCAATTCAACTAGGTAACGTCTGTGGTATCGTCGCCAGCTTTTTGGGTACCCTGCCTGCAGGCGGCGATTTAGAGTTTTTATTTATAATTCTTTCCATGTATATAATTTAAATTTTTATGTAGTTTTAGTTTAGTAAAAATTCAGTAAAAAAAAATGAAAATAAAACCTCATTTAAACACTCAACGAAATTCTTGTATAAATGGACCCACTGTAGGAGTTTGCCCTAACAGCTGCGATATATTCATCGCAGTCGAGATCTTAATTGCGTTTAGTCACTTTCCACTTTCCTATGTTGCATGTGAGTCACGGACTCGTCATTAATACGTCGCAAAGGTGACCATTACAGGCGTAAACGTGGCAAAGCCTTATTGCTACTATATCCCTTACTCGGGATAAGGCGTTTTATCGTTCACTATTCCCTTAAGTACAATATTAAGAAAAGTTTCTCGTAGAGAAAATCGCATTGGTTTATTAAAAGTGCCATACGTTTTTTTTTTGCTTTTTAACGGTCTTATAAAATCTTTCATTTTATGAAAATATAGCATAAGAACACTGATTGTAGCCGTTCTTTTTTTTATTATTTTGAACGTACGACCAAGATGCAAAGAGGCTTTACTACGAACAAACGCACTCTTTTAAAAAACCAGTCAATTTAAATTATTTCAAGCAATATCTTTTGCAACGAATACCTAGTGTAATTTTTTTAAATTATCTTTGCGGCGCCGACTGACTACGATTTTGACAGCACTCGTTCTTCACTGGAATAAGGTTGAAAATGGTAAATCATAAATGTGTCGACTCTATGAAATGGACTGTTATTTCCGGGTTTTCTTTAGATTATACAGAATATACACATTAAATTGAGTAAGTGTCCGGTTAACATTCTATTATAATTCTATATCTTATATATTCTTAAAAATAAAATTGTTGTCATCGCTGAAAATACGGAGAATTTCGACGCGAAAGATTTTTTTTAAACGTAACATACGAATTTTTTATTGGGAATATCAAAACACTTTTTAAAATTCTATTCGTTTAACATTTTTCTTAAAACCCTCTTCTGTCCATAGTATTTTTTTGTGTTTCATTGTGTTACGTCATACTCGAATCTCAAAGAAACCCATTTTTGTGAATTTGAGCTTAGACCTCCCCTTACAGGTTATTATTACGGTGCGTTGCGGTGATACCACAATATAGGCACGCATAAATAAATAATAACTATTTTTATGTATCAACATGTTTTTAAAATATTTATTTTACTAAAATTTCAATTGCCATAAAATCTTTTATATCGAAAACATTAATTTTAAACGACGACTGCCAAACCGTGTAAACATATGACGCCCGTAAAATATTACAAATACCTACAAGTTAAATGTAGTAATAGTAAGTATAAGTTAAAATAGGTGGAATTAAACATGGAGTGGTGCATTAAACAACTTGGCAATTCATCGGTGGTCTCCAGTGAAAGCACGACCGGGGACTGTTTCCACAACAACCGCGAAAGATTTCTTTTTACAATATTTTTAAAGAACAGGCTAATTCCCGTTAGTTGCCTTCTGCCATCGAACAATTAACCTAAAGATGCGAAATGACGTTTATTTTATTTGAAATCTATTCTACCAAACCCCCACCATCGACAATGCGCTATAAACCAATAAAGTATATAGCCAAAAAAAAAACCTATAGAACCTATATAATTCTAAGCAGTAACGCAGACGACGCTCAAAAAGTCTGCAAAAGAGTAGAATGTACCCAAAATTCTCTATTTCTTCTTCTTTTACTGTATTTCAAGTGCAAAATAATACATCGCAAGATGTGTGCTGCTGTGAATCTGTGAAAAAATCGTAACGGACTTTTTTGTGTGCCGCAGACTCCTTCGCACAAAAAGTCTGTCGTTTGCGCTGCACCTTAAAATTACAAATATCGTCAACCTACTTAAAATATTTATCAAAAAGATTTTCTTGATTTCATTATCATGAATTACTGAAATTTTACACAGCTCATTGAAAAAAAATCCTACTACGATTAGACTACGGAGGACATATTCTCGCTAACAAAAAACTGTGTCTATGGAGTCGGCCACCTCTCACGCACACCTTAGTTGGCTATTCCGCGGGAAATTAGACTCTGTCGCCGTTTACACAGAGTCGATTACTCGCGCTCAACTTATGTGTGAATGTGTGCGTGCCGGCTTGTACGTACAGCGTAGTGGCCGACTTGAGTGACACAGTTTTTTGTTAGCGAGAATATATCCGACTTTTTTAATATCTGTGCAGTTAATGTATTATCGTGTGACAATGGAGACAGGTACCCCATGGCTCTTCTTCGTTAATAACACGGTTTACGACAGAGTGACGTTTGCTATTAGTTTTATGCTGTACGTTTAAGGTTTATTAGTGGGTGTACAATTCGCCAGGTTATTTCACACATGGCCAAGTCTAGACGCTGGAAATGTCTTTGTATTAAGAAAATTCGACTCACGTTACTACCTATAAACACTGCTGTAAAAAAAGCTTAAATCGAAATGTTTTTCTTAAAAAGAGGATTAGCCCGTAAATTCCGCCTTTTATTTCCTAAGATGGGGGATGGAGAGTAATTGAAAAAAGACCTACCTGCTCTCGTTTTACTAACAACTTGGTAATAAAAGAAGTTTATACAGCGAACAATAACCAATTTGTAAAGGAAAACACCGCTCCCGAATATAGCCCATTGACATAAATAAATCATTATATTTCCCCCGCGCCGACGCCGGTGGCTTATAGCGTTATAGTCGAATTTCAAAACGAATTTTCATTGTAATGCGCCACAAAAGAAAAATTCGAGACTGTATTCGCGAGCTTTGTTAAAAATTAATTTGATACCTTTATCTCAGGTTTCTAATAGGTATTTTTTGCCGAAAAAATGGTTAGGAGAGTTCTTTAAGATGTAGGTGCTCTTCCGGCTTTTTACCTTCAATATCGAGGCACTTATCGGCTATCTTTAAAAGGCTAAGCGAAATTTCTTCAGGAAATATTATCATCAATTTCAGACAGTAAGCGTGCGCTCTGTCTTGTACTAATCAATTCTAGTTCTATTTATCTACCCATCTGACTGAACGCTGGCTTCAAAGGCTACGCCTTCATCCGTTAGTCATAAGGCGCTGATCCCACTTCACGCGAGGCGGTCTAGAGTAGCGTAGCATAGAGGGCGCCGCGCCGTCAGAGTTCTAGGTAAGTTCTCCTTCACCGCCGCGATCACTGTGCAATGATTAAAAGCTGCATAGATTATAGTGAACGCAGAACTCTAGACCGCGCGCTGTGGGGTCGGGGCCTAAAGTCTTGCTTGATTCCTGGCATCCAACTAAATTCCTAAATTTTCTCAGAGCCAATTTTCTTACAAACCAAGTCAAAGACAAGATAAACCATAATTTGCACCAGTCGTTAATAACAAAGTTAAAAGAAAAAACGTTTAATTGCATTCGATAATGAAATCACGTAGCTGACTTAAGTTTAAGTTCTGTTATCGTACGAATTATGAATCCAATTACCCGTTCTTGTTGAACAAGTTCGAGCATCATTGCTCTCACTTCGTTTATACACGTTATGAGTTTGAAATTTTCTATCGATTCGCCTTGTAGGGTTCACGTAGGGATTCTAATCATAATTGTCGGGTATTCGAGTCGTGTGAATTGTGCACGTGATGTCGTAGTTTAGATAAGCCTCGCGGATAATGTTGAAATATGCATGTGACTTAACATTTTATGGATAAAAACCATCCCAAAAATCGTTCATCCAACTAATAATAATATTTTCAACCCATGTTGAAAATCAGTCGCCAAGCACGTACCGATGTTTCGACAGATGCACATGGAAACCAGTTAGTTCTAGCTCAGAGTATATAAATACTAGGTTTTGTGCGCTACCACCATCGGGTACCTATATGATAACTTACCACGGTAACATTGTCACATTAATTAAAAAAAATACATTGATTACCTACTATATTAATTTAGCTTTTTAATACAAACACTATTTAGTATATTTGAGTATTTGTCTTCACGAGGCTTACTTAGCAAATTCTGATGCCAAGACCCTTTCCTTACGCATGGCTTAGTTCCTTCCGTTTACAACTTTTTTCGACGTATTTTTTATGTTCTTTTTTACTGTTATGAATAAAATGTTGTTTCTTTCTTTCTTTCTTTCTGTATTGAAAAGAAATAGTTGTATTATTTTACCAATTGAGAGCATCATCAGAATTGTCATATCGAAAATTATTCTTCTAACAAAGTGATATTCAATATAAAGTTGTGATTTAAGCAATTAATTATAATATCCAGACAAAATACGGCTAAAAAAAGTGTGCATAAAATTATCTAAAACATTTTTCACGAGACCCCCGGTCCCTCCTGCACAGCCGCAGGTGAAAGTGTCAGCTGTCCGGAAACTGGATGTTTTACTAATTATTTTTTAGTGCACTCTGATAAAGGGTTTTCGTGTATTTTTTAAGTGTAGATTATTTTATTTACGGACTTTAGTGAGGCGGTGTGAATTAAGTTATGGGGTACCTACATATTTGTAGGTAATTATTATAGTTGAAACGAATCAATGTCGTTATTATTATAGTAGGTATATACATAAGACCCGATGATATATTGTTTTCATACTTACCTGGAAATTGCTTCATTATAAAAAAAAACATCAATCGATGTCTTGTGTGTGTCTGTATGAGTCGCTGGGTGCCGCTGGATGCAAGCGGCTCAGAACCGTTCGAAGTGGAAATCATCGAGGAAAGATCCCTTTAGAGTAGTAATAATTAATTATCAAATTCCGAAACTAGTCAGTTATTTGTCACTGAATTTGAACAGTAAGGACCAATCACTGCATCGTGTGTTTTAGACTTGGCCAATCAGAGTGCATGCGTCCTTGAATTAGCCAATCAGAGCGCATTGTCGGCGGTGGGTAATTGGCGGAAAACCTATATTTCAACCAAAATGAACGGCATTGCGCTTCTTTGGGTTAATTGTTCGATGGTGGAAATCAGTGGGAGGCCTATGTTCAGCAGTAGACATCCATGGGCTGATATGATGATGATAATATGAGAAGGCCGAGTTCCCAACCGGTGGTAACTTCAGTAAATGTGACCTTCATAAGGGCCCTTCTGGGACCTAAATTCAATAAATGGCTTTGACTTTGACTGCATTCTGTATTATGGATGTTTTATGCTTGTAAAAAATACAACAACTTAATTTAAACAATTATGTTTTTTGTTTAAATTAAGTATTAATTTAATTAATTGAAAAGCCGAAATATTAATATTTAGTTTACTTCGGAAGTACTTGGCTTCGCTTCGCCCTTCCAATATCTCTTGGGCTCTTGGCCGTCAATTGCATTAATTCAAAATCAAAAATCAAAATCAAAATATATTTATTCCGAAAATAAATTACATATTAGTATTATGGCAGTACTCCCACATTAGGTCGCCCTGTGTCGTGGGAGACACGCTCTTCCTGTGAGTAGTTGCGTTACGGAATATAAATAACGAAAATTAAACAATGAAAATAAAATCATACTTCTAAATTTGTAGTAGATGGGTGTGTGAGGTGTATGTTTAGTGTAAATGCGGTATGTGTGATGGTGTGTGTGTGTGTGTGTGTGTGTGTGTGTGTGTGTGTGTGTGTGTGTGTGTGTATGTGTATGTGTGTGTGTGTGTGTGTGTATGTGTGAATGAGTTTGTTTTGGCGTTTGAAAACTTGTATATCAGCGATATTTATGTATACATTTTATTTTATTTGAGGCTTTTAGTGTTAATGTGATTTTAAGTGCTGGTTGTAAATAATTCTTCAGTTGAATTATAGTCGAAGCGGATAAGCCATTCTAGTACAAATTTCTTAAAAGCCCTGGAATTATATTTTACAAGTTCCTTATCCAAGCGTAGAATCATGTTGTAAAGTCGAGGGGATATATAATCGGAATGCCTTGCGGCAAAAACCGATTTAACAAATGGAACTGGGTAACGAACAATTCTTCTATTGGAGAGATGCAAGTGGGGCACAACATTGCAGTGAAATTTAGTTAGAATATGTAGTATAAATAGTTTTCGAATGGGTAAAACGTTGGCGTCCTTATAAAGAGAAGTGGTGGGAAATCTGTAGGGAAGTCCAAGAGTTACCTTTAAGACTGCTCGTTGCGCGCGTTCGAGTTCAATAAGACAGGTCTTGGTTGCACCTCCCCAGGCACCTATGCAGTATTCAGGCAGTGATGTCAATATGGTAATGTATCTCATCTCATCTCACTAATATTATAAATGCGAAAGTTTGGATGTTTGTGAGTTTGGATGTTTGTACCTCAATCAAGCTTCAATATTTCAACGGATTTGGATGAAACACAAAACACACGAATACTACGAATAGGATATGTTCTGGATTAACACATAGGATATTTTTTATCCCGGGAAAGCAATATATTCTTTGGGTACGCGGGTGAAACCGCGGGGCGCAACTAGTCTGCTATATTGCAATCGTAAGAACTGCATTACCGATCCTTACCAGTATGATATGATATAGTACGAGTAGTACGCCCCTAATAACAACTCCATCAATTTTCATTTCAAGGACTTTGGGGTCGAATAACTTATGTAAATTTAAAGGCCGTTTTATCAACGACAACGGAAAAACCAAGCAAGCTATGGTGAGATTGTATCGACATTATTACGTTTTTTTTTTTTCTTTTTATACCACTTAGGTGGCAAACAAGCATACGGCCCGCCTGATGGTAAGCAGTTACCGTAGCCTATGGACGCTTGCAACACCAGGGGTATGACTCGCGCGGTGCCGACCCTAAAAAAATATTGTTGTATAGCATTTTATAATACTTTTTGACAATCTCGCCATGCAATAGTAAGTGATGATATGGTCTGAACTGTATACAACATGCTGTTGCCAGAACTGGTCTGAACTGTGCAGATACCGGAACCGTGCTTGGCGGCGGCTTCCCTATTTGAGGGTAACCAACCAGGTGGGTACTACAAAGTACCCTATCACGGTAAACTTATAAAGATATAATATGCGACAATATACGAATCAATACGTCTAGAAACATTATATAAAAAATACAGAAACTTAGGTACCCGAGGTACCAGGAGTGCATACATCATAACATGTAGACTGTAGTCTGCTTAAGTGATATTAGTGGCATGGCCGGTGGGCCGGACAATGGGCCGCTCCGACGGCGGAGCAAACACAATATCCGATGTATGGTGCCAGATTATACCCGGCTATGCTTGGCTATATTTGGTTAGTTTGGTATGCCTGTAATGCTGTGAAATTGCTTTATTAAATGGAGGGAAGGGGGGTTGAATTTTGAAAAATCCTTAATCTATATAGTGGATGGCTACGTTTTCAAAGGACCTCGGCCAAAATGTCATGTTCCAAGACACTGCGGTTTGTCTGTGAGTTGATATTATGATAGCTCAGTTTTCATTATAATTATTCATAGATAATAATTTAAAATTGTAATTACCTATTATAAAACCTCTCGCTTTTCTTTGTATTGATAATTTTAGCCTGAATTCTTTGTGATAATAATTTTAAATCTTATATTTTGCAATAAGTTCCATTATTTTATTCAGGAATAACAAAACTATGTTTCAAAACCATTCCTGAAGATCGCTATAACAATAAAAAATCATAAATGTGTTCGAAATTCATAAATAGTAGGTATATCAGTGATGGATGTCATTGTTTCCGTGCTAGTTCCGACGGCCAAGTGCACCGAAATGTATCGCGCCATCACATATCGCCCGCGCCGCGCCGCACCCGCACTGCCGCACCCGCACCCGCAGTCGAAGCGAAGCGTTCACACTGGGCCTATATTTTGTACACGCTCGATTGACTGATTTATTAAAATTGAGTACGATACGGTTTAATTTTATGAATTTTTATGATCAGAAACAGAAAGAAAAACATAGTTTAATAAATAATTAGAAACATTAATTAACAGATTACCTAATTAGACTTATAATTTAACGTAGATAAATGTGAAACTATAGATGTTGATTGAAACGTATGAATATAATGAATAGTAACTAGTAAGTATGACGTTATACCTTTAAAATTACTAAGTTCAAGTATACCCATGATAGGTATCCTAAGTTAAGTACGTAGGCTTAGGCAGTCTTGTCAAAATTCCATCGAAAACATATCGCATAAATTTAAAAATAGCCACCCACATGATGTTTCGCATGCGGAAATTGAGTGGTGGTAGATGCACGCTTCAGTACTCATACATTGTATTGTATAGATAGAACGCAACCGCCGCCCGCCGGCGACTGACGCGTCTACTGCCTGAAAACCTTATTTGACATCAACTTATGTACACAGGTATTTATAATTTGTACAGCCCTGCCTGTGATTTAGTTGACAAATATGACATGATACAAGCTCGTCTAAAGAAGTTAGGATTTTTTTGTTACTGTCTATGATTAGATCTTATACTGTTGTAGAGAATGATAACTCAATAAATTATCAACTTTCACAATAGTTACAGAGAGTTCACTGCTAATAATTGGTAGAAATATTTGTGCTAAACTCAGGTGAGTATAAGTTTCAAGAAAAGTTGCGACATCAAAGAGTGAAAGCTGACCTGAACACCTGCCAGGTCCCATCGCCGCAATCCCGTCCCAATTTATTTAACGTTAACTTTTCTCATATAATTTGTAACTTTTTCCATTTTTATCTCTAATATTTTATAAGCCATACGGTTAACTCTACTATTATGTGTTTTTCTGGGCTAACCCTTTGTCTTCAGTACTTACTGTTATTATTTTAGGTGTATCTTCTGCAAAAAACCATTGAGTGAAACATCTGGTGCAGCGCCATCGACATTCAATTATTGAAGCACTAATTTCAACTCATTAAAACTTTAAGAAATTAAAGAAATAACTCGTAGTTACACGAAGTGGTCGGGACACCCGATCCGTCATAATGCAGTTTTTTTCATCGTGTCTGTAGAATTAATTTCGTATCCAACGATAAAACTCTAATTTTGGTGTCACCGCATAATGGATTGGATCGTCTGGAGAGCCGGCGCGGTGGAAAATTTAATATTTTGTTCGTCGATCTCAGAGGTAGGTGAGTTACGATTGTAGTGGGATTGAGAATTGTGAAAAAGTCACGAATCGCAGCGTTTTGTGCGGATGGTCTAGACAAGAGATGACGAGAGGCGCCCGTCGAGAGGACGCTAAGCCCCTGTTATTAGATTTTGATGAGTTGTTGACTGTGATTTTAAAACTTTTATATAGATATACGAGAGTTTCATTGCGCTATTCCAGCGGAATATTGGCGAGGAATCAATTTACAGATCCAGTTTCAAGTTTAACAGGTCTAAGTATATGAAATTTATTAAGTTTTGACTTTTTTATTGGCTTTATTGACGCAATTATTTTGCATTCGATACTTATGATCAATTTACATGCTATATTTTGCTTGTTTTGAAAAGACTATTTTATCTCAATGATCTTTTAGTTGATGACTATTTTCTTGAAGCTATGATGACGTGACGAAGGTTGTGAGTTCGAATCCAACAATTACCTTAAGCTTTCATGAAGGATAAGAATATCATAGTGAGGAAACCATAGCACAGTGGCTAAGTTGGGTAGAGTCCGTCCCTCACCCAAAGGGCTCGAGTATTCAATGCGCGTGCATGGTCCTGCACGCTGCTCGAAATATTAGAAGAAGAGCTCAGGTGCTCACATTCGTTGGAGCAGACGCCGGGAACCGGATACTAGTTTGTAATGCCACTCCTATGACACAGGTAATAGAGCCGAGAGGAATACTGTGGGGTTAATCCCTTTAGTAGTATACCGAGTAATCTAATTCCGAAACTAGTATTTGTCCAATCAATTTCAAACAAAATGAATATCATTGCGCTTCTTTGGGTTAATTGTTAGCCGTTATTTTTACTTTATTGGCACACCAACTGCTTATAGACTGAATAATAAACATATCTCATACATAATAAGTTTCGACAGGCCTACTCACTAATAACAGGTGGAACGTACGTTTGTAGTAGTCGCCTCGGAGTACCACTCCACATTGAAAATCACCAAGTAGCTAGCTGTGTATTCTGGTATTAATAGGCGAAGGTAACCACTTAACATCAGGTGACCTATCTGCCAGCCTTCTGACTGAAAAAAAGATAAAATACAGATGGGTAAAATAGGCTATAAGATAGGTATATTTATAGTCTCCTACGCCATGATATTTCACCGTTATCGAATACCCCTAGGGTTAATATTTTCCAATGAAAAACAAACAGCAATGACAATACACATTTTTGGTATATAATTTATTTTTCAACACACTTGCTCGTAAAGTGACATTTATTGCACCGTTTTGCAGCTTATTACGCACTAGTGCTTTTTACTTTACATTACCGCACAGTTTTATGATAGGTATAATCCCGATTATGTTAAGTTTTTACCTCACTGTAAGTGTTATGTACTGTAGAAGAAGCATTCTTAATTTAGACGGGTAAAACAGTTTTTTTTTAAAACCTGCCGTTCTCATTGTGTGGTTGATTATTTTAGTATCAAAAAATCTACTCCCAAAACCGTTTTTTCCTCGCAAGTGTATTGAAAATCGTCGTATTATAAAGTTATAATTATACCATAACTGAATTACGTGTAATGGATCCTCCAAAACGCCATAAAACTAATCCACCAATATCAATCAATCAGAGCATGCTACACACAAGCAAGACATATCAATGTAACAGCACTTTAACCTCCGATCAAAGGTGTAAAAGATTAGCCGTTACACCGAAAAAAATATCCTTTGATAGTTTTCCACACATGCCCTCCTGATTCCAAAATAAGTAGCAATTTATGTGCTTGCTATACTCTAAATATATTTATACCCAAAGCTTTCTTTGGGTTATGTTGATGACCTTTTCTTTTTAAATTAAATGGGCTTGCGTTTGGCTACTGACCCGCCCATAAGGGACGAAGATGAGGCCTAAGATGGAACACGCTTACACACTCTGGCCTTGAAAGTACCTCGGTTGTATAAGTTAGCCTGTAGTAGCAGTATACAATCTAGGTAAATGCTTGAACGGAGTCCCTAACAGATTAGCGAATACGACAAGGATTCCACAACCGCGAGGCCATAAAACTTTCCCTGGCCCATGAAAAGTGAGCTTAGACACGAAGGGGTCATTAATTCTATATAAACCTGCCCAATGCAAGCTATATGTATGACCGAACAACCAAGGATCTTTGTAAGTCTGTAATCGGTTGGACGCGACCGGATTTCATGATGTAGAACAACACTTTGAGGTTTCAGAGTTACTGGGTATGTTGTAATTATCAAGTATTTTTAAGTTATGGAATGGGGTGTTAGCTAAAAGTCAATTTTAATGATTCTTATTCATGATTGGTAGAGCATAGCTTTCTTTCGGCTTACATAAATCCGCAGCCAAATAACTTTATGTTGTTGTGTTCCTGTAAAGTCGCCTGAGCTCATCGCTGTCTGAGTCGCTGAGTCTGGGAGAGGGGGAAGGTCCGGAAACGCGTGAATAATGCCCTGTGTGTTACAAGCGACCATATAGCTACGGCACCGCTTACCATCAGGCGGGCCGTAGGACTTCGACGTATAAAAAAATAACTTTAATGACAACTCAAAATAAGAGAGAAACGCAGTCAATTTATTAAAATTCAATTCGATTTCGGATATAATTTCAAGAAACACATGTGCCCATACAAACCAAAACGTCACCGCACATTATAATAAAACAGTCCACATTATATTCGGTGAGAGCCGATGAAACCTCACAATGTGGTCTTCCTGTACACTCCTTTATAAAACTCAGTATCGTGCGATATGCCATTAATCAGTCTAAAGTTATTGTTATTGAAACGTAACATAAATAGGTAGATTAGGTTTTTATAAAGGCAACCAAACACGATATCATTGGTGCGCAAAGGATTTCTTTCGCAAATAGGATTAACTTGGCTTTCGCACTGCATTTTCCTGATAGGATTTTCTGTGAGATGGTTACTGGACAAGAAGAAATCTTATTTCTAGTTTAGGTACTTGTAAATACAGAAAATCTGAAAAGTATTGGTAAATAATGGAGAGCGAACAACATGACCCTTCGGATATTTACCTAACTTTATTTACAAAACAATAACGTTGTTGTTGTTGTTACAATAAGATTTGTGTTATAAATTTCATTTTTAATACAACCTTTTTCGGTGACTGTACTTTTTGTTGTCTGTACTTTCATTGTCTTCCAATATACTAATGTCAACCGAATATTAAGTCAATCCGACCACTGGAAGTGAAGGATTCGACTTGCAAGATTCCACCCGAACATACATAGTTACATACATTGCAAGTTAAATAAAAGTTTGTAATAACTTTTTAACAAAAAATAAACCACTTTCAAAGTCCACTAAAAAGTACACATATAAACATCCGAATCGATAACCTCCTCCTTTTTAAAGTCGGTTAAAAATAGGTACGATCCGGACGTCTACCAACGAGAGCGAATATGTTTGTCGAATAAAATAAACAGCACTGGCACTAATATGCAAGCAGTCTAGGTGCACGCTGCATACGAGCACCACTGACAAGTTTTTGAACGTTTATGAATAAATAAGTAGCCCCCGTCTGCCGCATCAATACCGTCAGTGGCTGAATGCCAAATGCTGTTCGTGACACTTTCCACTTTCGCTCTTTTTTCCAACCGCACGTGAATATTTCGTGCGGTGCGGCTAATTTCCGTACGGAGCTCGAGTTTTTTTTAGCTTGGACATTTTTGCGAGCTTCGAATGCTACTATACTTTCGTCGGGTACATGATCATTCGTTGACGTACCAGCCGACTGTTGCTTATTTTATTTTCACTTATATCAGGTACATACTAACTATTAATCAAGTAAACTGCTCTTATACGAACCCAGGTAAATTTGTGTGGTATGTCTTACCTATAATGCAGTAGTACCCAACTGATTTGGCTTACCGATGTACATGCGCAGAAGATAATTTTTGTACATTTTCAAAGCGCTTTGCCTGCAGCTTCCGCCATGTTAGCGCGCGCCGTGCGGAGGGGCGTGACTTGCGAGTGAGACGGAACTAACAGCTGCAGAGTATTATGAACCTTATAGTAGTGATCTAAGGTCGATTGTAAGTTTAAAGCATTCTTTCGTTAATCTTCGGGGCCATACTTTCTTTTCTGTGCGAAGGAAGATTCACGACGCGCGTTATCAGTTAGGTACAGTAGTACCCAATTAATATGGCTTACCGATGTACCTGCGCAGAAGATACATTTTCAAAGCGTGGGAAACGCTATTGGACGACAGCTGCCGTCATGTTAGCGCGCGCCGTGCGGAAGGGCGTGTCTTGCGAGTGAGACGAAACTAACAGCTGCAGTGTATTATGAACCTTATAGTAGTGATCTAAGGTTGATTGTAAGTTTTAAGCATTCTTTCGTTAATCTTCGGGGCCATACTTTCTTTTCTGTGCGAAGGAAGATTCACGACGCGCGTTATCAGTTAGGTAGTACTGTACCTAATTAGTGAGTTAATGGTGGCACCATTATCTCATATAAAAATCTTATATCTAAAAATCGGGGGTAAAATCTAGTCCGAGATACAATAAACTGCACCATTATTATAAAACAAACTATAATGTCGCAAACAAACCTCGTACGTATTTTCCAACGCCGAGTCACTATTTTATTACATTGTTACAAAACTTGAAAACAATAATCCCCTTCCATGTCTCACATGAGCGGTATCTTTAAAAACAAGATATTATTTCAAGCGTAGAACACAGGACGGAAACAGTCTGCAGTCTCTTTGTAGTCAACGTTAAATCAGATACAAAAAGCGTAGAGTTGACAGTTAATGTTACCAAAAGCCCTGTTTGCGTAAAGGTGTCGAGGCCATTACCCGTAGGGGGTGAAGTGGCTGAGTTACCTCCAACCCCCTAGCAGTCGTCTACAGGTTCAATGCCATTAAACCACTCTAAATAGACTCGAATGCTGAATGGCTCGGCTGAATTCTTGGGAAACCAACATAAGAACTAAAATAGGTGAAGACGTAAATGTGCAACGGGAAATGTTGGTTTTATTCTGAGCTTTGAAGTTCAGTATAGCTAATTCTTATTTCTGCTATTAATACATTATTTGGTTAGAACATTTAGTTATTTGACAAACAATATACTTTCGAAACTTTTGTACTTATTTTAAAAACATATATTTTATCTCTTACCCCCTTATTACTTGATATATCCGTCACTTTCTAACGTCATATAACAAAAAGAGCCAGGCCTATCTTAAAACCTGGGTTTAATAAGACTTGGCTTATCTCATAATAAGACATTCCCAAGGAAGTATAGCATAGGGTTCTTCGAGATGGGTGCGAAAATAATTTTGCAGGGTCCCAGAGATATCCCTGGTGTTGTTGTTGTCTTTAGGCTATGGTAAATGCTTACCATCAGGCGGGCCGGACGATTGTTAGCCACCTTATTGGTTATTTTTTTTCCTTTTTTTACACGATTGGATAAAAACTTCGCAAAGTATCGACACTGAAGCTTTCGTGTGGTAACAATCAATTCGTCGATAGCATTGCGGGCGTATACCAAAATATCAATTATAGGAGGATTTAATAGCTTCTACTCGGATTCAATTTCAATTTTGAAGCTTAAAAACTAATAGGTGAGTTGAGACAAGGGTCTGGATTAAATAACTTTGTGTTTGTTCACATACCTATGTTAAACAAACAAAGTAGATATACGTAGGTACCTACTTACTATTTTATTCACTCATAATTATCTGTTGAAGGGCGTTACTTTATCTTTGAGATAAACTTATCGAACAGTAATATAAAGCTTTTATCATCATCAAAAATGGTGCTGATTCTGTTTTTTATAACTATAATAGTCTCACTATATCTCTTTCGAACAAAGAACATAAGAAAAGGATGCAAGCCATTTTGTCTGGTCAAATTAGTTCAATAGTGTGTCAACGTCAATTTAGACACCTTGATCATTTTCTGAGAATGATGTACCGAGATTAGTTTGACAGCTTTAAATATTTTCTATCCTTTCTCAATAATGTTCGTAAGAAAGATATGTGATGTGAACTAGTATTGTGCGATTTTCAGGACCATCGCAAGATATGTCTTCCACTGCAAGAGCAAAGTCACGTGAGTTAAAAGCATTTTAGTAGACTTCTCATGTCTTTGAATTTGTCATCTCTGACATACAACTTTCCTCACGATGATTTATTTTACTTGAAAATCAGTGAGTAAATCTATGTACCTTTTTTTCTCGTGGGGAAACCCTCATCGGAAACCCTTCCGCCCCGGGGGTAGCGGCCAGGTTATGCCGGACTTTTACCGGCTAAAACCCCACGGTGGTCGCCATCAGCGCTGTAGAGAGGGAGGCGGGCTCTCGTGTTGAACGCGTACCTACCCACCTCCAAGCGCAGCGCTTAGGTAGTTTTTCCCGGGGGAAGTCTGAGCCCCCAGCACCCTAGCTGTGCTATCGCACGATCAGTCGTGACCACATCGACTCATCGTCCTCCTTGGGGTCGCTTGAGCCATTGATTTAAACCTGGTGCCTCGTGGATATCATCATAGGTCGGCGATCATCACTAATCCACTCAGCGTTGGCTTATTTTTTTATGAGAATTAATAATACATAAATGTATGCAATATAATAATGTAGGTTCGCTACAAACCTAAAAAAACACAGATCAGTCTCATAAGCCAGCAATGTTTGAATGAGATCATTTCCTGATTCCTGCTTTACATAACTTTTCATATAATTCACGCGTTTCTGATTCACCCAGGCGTCCATGGTCAAGTTTAAAGTATACACGAATAACAAAAGACGAACATTGCAGTTTGTTGAGAACTCCCACGGTCCCCAATAGTGACATAAACTATGTCTTCGAGACTACACTATTGGATTTATTTCGTTTCTGGTTTCAGATTCACTGTTATGTAACCCTATACATAGCGAACGAGATAGATATAATCGTCGTTAGTTCGATTCCCATCCAGGACAAACATTTTTGTGTATTCATAAACAAAACTACTTTGTAACATGTACCTTACAGTCGCACAGAAATTCATAAGAAACAAAATATCTACCTCTTTCTAGATATAATTTTAAAAAGTTTTGCATTCGTCAAAATAAATCATACGAACCTGAACTCGACTAAAGGCGATGATAGATACGTGCTAGTGATGTCGGATGTCGAAACGAAGGTGCCCGGGTTCGAATCCTACGATTTTATACAACATTACCGTAGCCGTATGGATGCTTGCATCACACGAGGTATCACTCACGCGTTACCGACCCTTCCCCCTCCCCAATAAGCTCTGTCGACCTTACTCACGCGCAGGAACACAACATAAAGTTATTTGGCTGCGGTATTCTATAAGGTGGAGGTACTTCCCCAGTCGAACTGCTCTTTGAGTGAATTAACGCCATGCTCTACCTCTCTTAAAATACTATTTTCCTTCACCGAAAGCTCAAGCTCATTGTAGGATTCGAACCCGGCACCTTCGTCTTGACATCGTGAGGAAACAAAGCGCGGTGGTAGGGCGCTGTTTTCCTTCCCATTTTGTTTCATATTGAAAATCTGTCTCCAAGCACCAATCGATGTATTCCGACAGCTGCACTTGAGAGCCAGTTCCTTCTAGGCTTTGTGGGCTTACCACCTTCGGTCACATCATCACTGACCATGGTGATATTGAGGTCAAACACAGGCCTACATACAGTATAAAAAGCTTAATTAAAAGACATTGGTGCCGATTCTGTTGTAAATCGCACTAAACTAATTTTAGTCACATCTCATCTCTTTCTTACGATCATTATTGAAAAAGGATAGAACATATTTTAAGCTGTAAAATTAATCTTTGCCGTCTTATTTTGCGAGTATTTAGGCGTAACCACGATAGATGGCGCCTAACTTTATATTGATAACAAGCATTGGACTAATTTGACAGGACTAAATTTCTTACATCCTTTCCTTATGTTCTTTGTTAGAAAGAGACATAGTGAGATTAAAATTAGTTTAGTTGTGAACAACAGAATCAGGGCCATTGTAGATTTATCAATAACGCATGAACACAGAGGATAGTTTTAGTTATATGTGGCAAGAACGTATCAGATTTATATAGCTTATGAAATTGAACATAGTCTCTACAAAATCTACTACATAGTAATTTTGATATCTCACATTTATTTGGCTCAAAAGTTGTCTTGGATGTATAACGTAGAAATCTCAAAGAAATAAAGCGCCCGCGTGGGAAGTTTTAAAAGTTTATGAATAAATAAAAAGTACTCAGACTGCTACAAACGATCGATATACATTAAGCTTCAAATAAAAATGCGCTTTTCTTAAACAATAATGTATTTTATGTTTTGTCTATCATTGCATTTAAAGTCTTTGTAAATTGGTAATAGAGTTGTTTAAGGAGAGAGATCAATGACACATTAATTCAATTTTAAAAAGTTTAAATTATTGCTTGGAAGTTTTAAATTAATGCCTAAGATTAGAATAAGTTCTGTCTTTTGAAATTTGTATGTAGTCAGCGAAAAGAAAATCAAAGGTTTTTTCTATCTACAGGGTTATTTGAAAAACTTTTCTATGACTTTTGATACATTCACCAGACTTTTATAAAAAAATATAAAAATATTTAAATTCAAAGCCTTAAATGTTACGAACTCTACGCGTAGCTAAAGACTGGAGACAGTGGATACGGGAGGCGTAGGCACAACAAAAATACAGAATTGAAATGTGTTAGATAGAACAACGAAATCTTGAAATGTTGTTTTAGGTATAATTTTTTAAAAAGACATAGAACAAAAGTTGTTGTTTATGATGTTAGTCATATAGTCCTGGGGCTCAAGTCTGCTATCACAATTGTGTTCCAATGAACTGTAGGAATTCTTGGTTGCTTCTTACATAAGGATTCCTAAAAATGAAACTGCTGAAAATTTTAGAGTAAGGGCTTTGTATTTATTGGACTTGTGGTCCACATTACAATAGAGTTATTTCTCAGTTTACTATATAATTCACAATGATTTATTTCAACAACACCATGAGGAACTACTTCTAGACTTGACAAACTCTTCAACTAGACAGGAGCTCAACAGGCTCTAGAACAGAATAACAGAATGAACAGCTTGACGCGTTCCTAACACAAAACAATTAAAAATAATATTCTTAAAGAAAGTCAAAACAATCAGCCAGAATTGTCTATGGCGACTTGCGCGCCACATAACTTTCAGTGGTGTCAAAATTGTGACATTTTACAGTTTTAAATTGAGTATGAGAGAGGTAGAGCATAGCGTTTATTCGCTCAAAGAGCAGCTCGACTGGGGAAGTACCTCCACCTTACAGAATACCGCAGCCAAATAACTTTATGTTGTGCGTAAAGTTGTGTTCCTGCGCGTGAGTAAGGTCGCCAGAGCTCATAAGGGAGGGGGGAAAGGTCGGTAACGCGTGAGCGATACTTCTTGTGTTGCAAGCGTCCATATGGCTACGGTAACCGCTTACCATCAGGCGGGCCGTATGCTTGTTTACCGACTTAGTTGTATAAAAAAAAAAAAAAAAAAAAATTTTAGCTGATTAGACGATATCCAGTCCTAAGAACCTTTGCTTTTTAAATTTTTAGTAAAATAAAGCATCAAGTTTTTGGGCAATAAAAAACATAAATTACGAGAATTTTTGTGCCATTTATGTTAATTTAATAACATTATGCGCTAATTTTCATATGTTTCGTAAAAGCATATTCGTGACTGCATCTAGTAAATTACAGAAAATTTTAAAACTTACTCAGTATAATTCACGTTTATTTTTGTTATAACTTGTGCCCAGACTTTCGTGGAAACACGTTGAAGGAAAAAGTATTTTTCAGGTCGTAATATAACACGTCCAAGTGCCTAGATAACCTAAATACCTGAAAGCAATTAAGCAAAATTTATGTAATTTTTAAAAACGATATAATCATATACTTTTTGGTTAAAAATATTGAATAGTAGTTGTTTAAATGTAGGTTCAATACGATACAGATTTTCTAAGTAATTATTATGGCATTATATAAATTTGTTCATGTTATATATTTTTTTAATAAGTGTTCAATTCTAAAAGTATTTAACTTACCAAACATAATCGATCGAAAAGACCATCACATAAAAATATAAACCTTCCATAAGCTCTTACATCACCAGCAGACAAATTAAGTGCACTTACCCCACCAAACAGGCAGTCACAGTTTTTCAAAAAGATTCGAAATTTAAAAATATTTTCCTTTTCTCCCGAATCTCGTTATAACGAGTGCCTAATAGCAGTCGTTACGCTTACCTTCTGGTATTTTCACGAAATTATGCACTTGCACCGCTCGGCCCTTGATGGAGTACCCTCGTATTTCAGTAGTCCGCTTTATGAGAATTGGCCTCGTTACATTTCACAGAATAGGTACGCTGAAATATTAAAGGCCTTTCACACGCCAGTAGGGATGTTAGTTTTTAATTATAAGTAGCCATGTGCATTGTTGGTAAAGTAAAAAAAAGTGACTGTCGTTTTTACCGTTTTTTAAATTATAGAAGTCAATTATTTTATTATTGTTACAAGCTTTTATTTAACTTGTCTTGTTACTATGGGTAGATTCTTGCAACTGAATTTTAAAACAGATATCTCCTATCGGCACCGATGCATTGTTAGCTAAGTATTTTTTTTTTTATAAATTAATATCAGACTCTCTACATTAGGTAATATATTTGGCAGACATGTATGCTTTATTAGAACTAATATAATTCGTTTATTGACCAATAAAATCATACTATTATTCTGTTATTTATTTACATTTTAACATTATAAGCATCTACGCCTTTTTTGTATCTGCAAGTATATTTTTGCATTTTGTTGTGCGTCAGGTTTTATTGTGAATGCATGCTATCGGTTCTGGAATAAGTACGCAGGCTCTGTAAGAGACTGAAAGAATGCATAATCTTGCTATGTAACTGTATGCTTAAGAGGACTCAATTCGTCATACTTTTCATACAAAACCTCTGTACTTATTATGGCGTTGTTAAACATTTTTCGTTAGATGTTTTGAACAAATTAGTATCTTGTGCACTATATCTAGCCGTGTATCTAGGCGTAATTAAAAAAAAGTGTGAAACAAATTCAGTCAAAGCCTCCGAAAAACAGCGTTTTTGCCTGAACTTTGGCCATATCTAATGTACCTATAAATTGTAAAAGTAAAGAAAACATTTAGATACCAGGCTTGTAAATGTATTGGAGATTCTAAATAACTAACTGTTTTTTCACAAACTTGTAAGATTTTTTCACAAGAAGTATACGCCTGGAACAAGTTTTATGAATGCGAAATCATGAATGACGACCTAGCGAAGCGGCCGCGAGTAATCAGCGGAATTTACCGAATTATAACCGACGGCTGTGATGCTGTCTTTATTTTTTCGCAGTCAAACATTACGTTGGATGAAACAACAAGCTTTTAGACTATGCTTGCGTTGAAGTTGCGCCGGCCGCAGAGGGCCGCCTTAAATGGTATAATCGGTCGGTTAGCTCGTGTGAACAAATCTTTAGGTGAAGTGGGATTTTAAGAGTTATTTTTCTTTGAAGCGACTTGTGTGTCGAGTCATGATATGTTCATGTAAATGGTGTTCTTTCGCGTCTCATCAGGAGAATAATTCTTCAAATTGTATCAAATAAATGTTGTGATGAACCCAGCTCTCCGATGCGTGATGCGTCAAAGAAATAACCCACACTTTAACTTAGATAATAAATCACTGACCAACGTAAGCTAACAACAATATCACAAACACTATATATGCTCACTTGCATTGCAAGTAGTTGCACTAAGTGTGGATGTTTGTGACTCAATTGCGCATATGCGCTGAACGGATTCGCAAGAAAGGCACACATAAATAAGCTATAATACTTTAGGTTCCTCTGCTCTGTATACAGTCGCTTCCAGGACTGAAGCCAGTAGTGTAATTATATGACTGTGAGCAACATAAGTTACACTTTTTGATACAACAAAAACTATATCATTAAAGTGGCCCTCTGTGGCCGGCGCAACTTCAACGCAAGCATAGTCTAAAAGCTTGTTGTTTCATCCAACGTAATGTTTGACTGCGAAAAAAGAGAGACAGCATCAGAGCCGTCGGTTATCAGTCGGTAAATTCCGCTGATCACTCGCGGCCGCTTCGCTAGGTCGTCATTCATGATTTCGCATTCATAAAACCTGTTCCAGGAGTATATTTCTTGTGAAAAAATCTTACAAGTTTGTGAAAAAAAAGTTTGTTATTTAGAATCTCCAATACATTTGCAAGCCTGGTATCTAAATGTTTTCTTTACTTTTACAATTTATAGGTACATTAGATATGGCCAAAGTTCAGCAAAAACGCTGTTTTTCGGAGGCTTTGACTGAATTTGTATCACACTTTTTTTAAATTACGCCTAGATACACGGCTAGATATAGCGCACAAGATACTAATTTGTTCAAAACATCTAACGAAAAATGTTTAACAACGCCATAATAAGTACAGAGGTTTTGTATGAAAAGTATGACGAATTGAGTCCTCTTAAGCTATAATACAGAAGTATTTTTAATTATTTTGAATAGTTTGTATTTTGAATAACTGTGTTTGACTACAATCTCACCATGTCATGTAATGATGTAGCAATGTAGTAAGCAAGGAAGGAAAGGAACTGGCTCTCAAGTGCACCTAGTCGAACACACCGATAGGTGCTTGGCGACAGATTTTCAACTTGAGGGTGGTAGCCAGTCAGGCGGGTACTAACAAATACCCTACCACCATGCTATGGTTTCCTCACGGTGTTTTCCTTTACCGAAAGCTCAAGCTCATTGTAGGATTCGACCCCGGGACCTTCGTTACGGTATTCGACGTCGCTACCACTGTGCTATCGTCGCCTTTAATGATATAATAACGCCATAATCCTAACTATTATAAATGTGAAAGAGAGTTTGTTTGTTTGTTACGCCTTCACACCTCAACGAATGAACGGATCATCATGAAGTTTGGCACGCAGATAGCCTATGATATCGAAAAGGACATAGGCTACTTTTTATCCCGGGAACGCGGATAAAACCGCGGGGGACAGCTAGTAAATGCATAAATTTAATTTAATGTTCAAATCTAGACAGTTATTAATAAAAATAGCAAAAGTTTTCATACAAACTTATCTTTTCAAAATAAGGAATGATAAAACTTGTGCACGTAACAGCTAGCACGAGGTTATTTTTCAGTGCGTCCATTTTTCTCAGAGTACTCACAGTTAGACGGAATTGTTAAGAACATGCTGTTCTGTTGCTACAAACAGACTGGTAAATGTTTTCATGTGAACAAATAGCTGCTATTTTCATCTGTAAAATATTAGACACGAATAGGACTTAAGATAAAAGGTTTCATATAAATTAACTGAATTTGAGAGCTTTATCAGAAGTTGTTTGCTTGACCGTGAGAAATAAAACTGAAAAAGGCGTAAACTGTATTTTTGATAGACTTATGATATTTTCGCTACGTTAAGCAGACCTCCGAATCGTGGAAAACAGATATCATAATTCTTATTAATACTTTGTGAGTGTGAAGAGACGCATACACAATTTTGACGTGAGCCAAAATAAATTACGAGTAAGAGCCCATAGCGCCCCGCGTACTTTGGTGTTATTTCACATTTGATCGTGCAAATAAAACTAGAAAAGTGTATGTCATAGAAATTGTGACCTGGGAGCCAATTCTCATTCACTCGAATTCATCACTCGTTCCAAATAAAGTTCGAACTCGTACTTTTTTCGAGTGAAAATCAAGTTAGGCTATTCTGAGAATTTCGAAGCCGCCATTTTCGCTTATTTTTCGAGGGTTAGCGCTCGTACTACTTCGACTGGTCGGGACTATCAAACGTCAAACAGTTACATTGTCATTTGGAAACGTAATGACAGATAAGCCTAAGGATTTCCGTTACGCACAGAAAATATTTTGTCATATTCATTTATAATTATATTATTATTATTATATAAAATTGATTCACTTATGAATTCCGGATATATTAGGATATAATAAGAGTAAAACGTTGTTTTAAATATTTTATATTCTTTAAAATCTTTTAAATTTTAATTTAAGATATAACATTATCACGTACGTTAACAAAACGCAATTATCAAGTGAAACGAAACGCATCGTGCAATTTGTATCCATCATAATGGCAACATTTACTCCTTACATTCGAACTTATTTCGAAGGTTGGTTCGATTAGTGCCGAGAATACAGGAATCGAAGAATTGACTCCGCCCCTCGAAATTTTACGGTAGAACTAAAACTCGTAATGCAAGTTCGATTCGAAGGCTAGTTCGAGGGAAGTGAGAATTGGGCCCCTGTTCCTTGAACAACTTTGACGTGCGTAGAAATAAATAACCCATAAAATTATACGTTTCATAGGTAAATACGTATTTTTTCATTTCGTTTTCAACTATATTTTATCGGTTTTATAAAATGATATCTAAAAATATCTGTATGTAACACAGCACTAGGTTTTATTCTTCCCATACAAATCCCTAACGATTATTTTTGTCGCGTTTTCATCATCTGTTTATCTTTACATTACATGATTTTTGATATTTTTGGTAATCTTAATAGGAGCGCAGTGTGCAGGATGTAGGTATATGTGCTGTCAATACTATATAATAGATCTCGACGAATTTTATACTTTGAATCGCGATAAAATAACAATATAACAATTGTTATCATGGGACGAGCGTGCCTCATGAGAACCAAGAGAGCTGACAGTGATGGTAGTTTTGACATGATTGTCTCTCTTTTTGGGTAAGGCAAAGATATGCTGTCAAAACAAGCATCATAGCGTGCCGCTAGTTTAGTTCATGCTGATGAAAATTATGATAATGTTGTTATGATGAAGGGAGATCAAACCTCTCGAATTCTAAATCCAAGGATGTAATTAAAACTTCCCGTGTTGAGTGTCAAATGCAACTGATTTATTGTTTCACCTACACTGCTTGTACCCATGCGAGTAGCACTATATAGTACACCACACAGATATAAATCTAAATAGATAACGCAAGTCCCTCCATCCGTATGAAAACCAAATGTGTAACTTTTTTGTACCTACCATAATGTCACAAACTCACAAGATTGATTTAGTTAGGCTGACATTAGATTTTGAACGTGAAAATTAAGCAATCCTATTTGTCAGCTAAACATATCCCAAGCTACACATCTCTGGTGGATATGCAGCCTTATGCGAGTTCCCTGTCCGCGCGAAACAGTTTCAAAAGAAGAACATTGTGCCCCATTTCTGCACAGATTTTGACAGATTCTGCACATCGCGTCATCTATTTAGATGTATATCTGTGGTACACCATCATAAACAAGCTGGGTGCAAGCCTGGTCCTAAAAAACCCCCATCACTATAGTTTCCAATATTTTCCATTTCTCAGCTTTAATACGAGTTGACGACCGCTACTATCGCGAATGATCTATGAAAGCCCGTCTACATTTCAAAAAATTCAAAATTCAAAATTCAAAATCATTTATTCAAATAGACCTTCGCAGGCACTTATGAAAAGTCTGACTCTAATACTCTAATACCGGTTCGGAAGGTTGCATTTGCTGAGAAGAGCCGGCAATAAACTCAGCAATTACTCTTTTCAAAACAAGCTTAGATTCATTACATAATATTTACATTCTAATCGCACTGACAACAATTGCGTGCCCCGGCGCGGCCGCAAAACTACAAAGTAGACTGAATCTATATTTAATAAGTAAATAAATAAATGGCAAACTTAAGCAGACCAACCCCCACAAGCAGCACCTGTTCACAAGTATGACGCGTGTGGCAGCCATCGCCCTCCTCGCCATATTGGAGGGAAGTGAGCGACCCGTCACACGACGCCGCCGCAAGCAAAGGCCTTAAAGTGAGCATGACTTACTTAAGTCTGGCTTAGAAATAAAAAATAAACTAAAGGGAAACTACTAAACACGCAATTTGTTATCACTGTGACTATTGACAAGTTTATACTAAATATCATTTAGGTATATGTATAGAAAATATAACAATTAAGGAGACAGACATAATCTATTGAAGAATTTACAAATAAATGAAAAACATTAAATTGAATTGATTACTATAAGTAATAATCTGTAAATTAAACAAAAAATAAAAAAAAGATAACTTATAATAATAATAGCATACTTAGAATTAAAATGGACCTTGAACTAGCTGCTAAGTGAAGCAGGTGCAGAGAGAAGCTACTTCCATACATCCTTGTCGTCAATATAATGAGACACTTTATAATAGGCCCTACTCAACAACCGCTTTTTGATATGTTCCTTAAATTTAAAAAAGGACATACTGGTCACGCTATGAGGAATTTTATTGTAAAATTGGATACAATTCCCAAGAAAGGACTTATTTACTTTAGCTAATCTAAATCTAGGCACAGTTATTTTGTCTTTGTTTCTAGTGTTTCTATCGTGATAATCACTATTGACTGGAAACAAATTAATGTTTTTACGAACATACATAATATTTTCAAAAATGTACTGAGAGGGCAAAGTTAATATATTAATTTCCGGAAATACCTTTCGCAGAGATTCGCGAGACCCCAAACAGTAGATGGCGCGAATTGCTCTTTTTTGCAATACAAAAATTGATTCCAAGTCTGCGGCAGAACCCCACAGCAAAATACCGTAAGACATAAGGCTATGAAAATATGCAAAATAAATTAATCTGGCTGTATTAATGTCCGTCAGTTGCCTTATTTTGCTGACTGCAAAATAAATTTATTTCATTCAAATCAAAAGAATGTTTACAATTTCATTGGTACCAGCGAAACCCTTTTTCAGAATGTTTCCTATGTATACTCCCACGTTCAGTGCATGTACCTATCCATCTACCTGAAGCCGTGAGTGTATCGTTTGTATGTAGTCAGAGCCGCAGATAGACGGTCCGCCGACGTCGGGTCGGGAATTGAACATTTGGTATGTCAAACAGTTAGACAAGATTTCAGACGCATTGTTTAAGTTATTCCGAGCATCTACCCGTTCGTTTCTCCGTGAAAACTATTGTTAGGGCTGCGTTTTATTATTTATTGTATATTTAAATTGCATTCAAAGGAAAAAAGGCCGTGGTTTTCCCAGTGGGAGTACAGCTTGTAGTTCTTCAAAAAGGATGTGAAAAGATTTCTGCAGAGTTGGCAATGCGCGAGTGATATCCCTGGTGTTTGTTGCAAGCGTCCATAGGCTATGGTAACCGCTTTCCATCAAGAAGGTCGTATGCTTGTTTGCTACCTTAACTGTATAAAAAAATAGCAAAATTCTAAAATATGTTACCTAGCGTTTGCTAATGTCAAAAATTAACACTTAAAACACAGTACGCATCATACATACATAACATTATTATCCGTACCACACGAAAATCCCTAAGGAACCATGCTTATTGTTTATTAGGGTAAGGGTGTTTTGGCCCTATCATTGAAAAAATAAGGGTGCGCGGATTTTTCAGTGTTTATTTAACACTAAATACACCGTGTTACGGAAAGGTATATTAATTCGAAATGGGTGAAGACTTGCGACATATTTATAAATAAATTTCTTCTGCACGTGTGTGGCGCTATAGTCGATAATATAACCTAGATACTGACTGCAGCGCCATCTGCCGGGCTGATTTGTGAATCTAAACCATCTAGGGCGCCACCCAAACGCATACATAAAAATTCATTCAAATCAGTCCAGCCGTTTAGGAGGAGTTCAGTGACATACACACGTACAGTAGAATTAACTCCCTGGATGGTTTAGATAGGGTAGGGTAGGGTAGGGCAGGGTAGCACCACAGGACGAGAACGAAGTTGCGCCGGCGCCGGGCAGCTAGTAGACCGCGTATAAAAATGCAAGTCTTCTATTGAGAAGACTTGCATTTTTATACGCGGTCTACTAGAGTATAATGATGAGATAAGAGTTACATATTGATGTAACTCTTCTGTTTCACAGTTTTACCTGCATTCAAAATCGAATGTTTCCGGGATAAAAATACTTTATTCCAAGAACAAACAAACAAATTTATGCATTTATATATCTGTAGTATAGTACAACTTGAGTGAATCCATGTGCAAAAGCTAGCATCTCAAAATATAAAAACATCTCAGTATAAATCCTTTATTACCACCCATGCTCTCCGCTTTTTGACGAGCGAAGATTACATCATAAATAACCTATTAAATGAACGAATACAGTAGGTACATAATAAAACTATCATATGAATTGCAAGTGTTTATTTTAATAAATCGGTGACTCAAATATACGGAGCCATAATAACTGATGACCTCGAGTCGTCTGCATGATTCACCCCTTAGTGAATCAGACGACAAAGTACTGAAATTTGTGTTTAATTTGAACTGGAAAAAACACTTGTGTAATTTCTCACCTACATTTGAATGCTTGTGTATATGGTAAATAGGTGGCATGTGAAATGATAAGTCAAATCAAAAGTGATTTATTCGTTTCGTTTTGTTGAAATTCAATTAAGATTTTCTTCTTATGTTGGTAATTGGTTTTAAGGACCAATCCATCAGTCCATAGCAATAAAACTCAAAAATTATAGTTAAATGTTGGTAACCCTAGCTGTAGTAAATCGCTATGCGGACGGTGTAGTGGTCAGGTTCGTTACTTGGTGTTGCCAACAATCAAATAACTATAGGGATTGCGTCGCGTGGCTTCGTTCCCTCGCGACCCTTGATTGCTACAAAATTTTAATTCCACGCCACGTTTTGCAACTCATTATGTTTTATCGCTTTCGATTTTTATCGCCCTGTCTAGTGCCGGTGGGACTTTTTATCCAAAAAATGATAATTTTGCTTGTTCGTAAGATTGGAGTGTCGTTAGAGACATTGTATTCAGTAGGGAATAGAAATCATGTTCTGCAGTGTAAACATTTTTTGATAGATAAATCCATACTTTTTTGAACTTGTTTACAGTTCATCCAATCACAAACAAGCAACTATTTTATTTTTTATTTTTTGTTTCTTTGTATAGGCCTGTTTTGGGCGCAATCTTACTATGGTAAGTGATGATGTGGCCGAAGGTGGTAGCACACAAAGCCTAGAATGAACTGGCTCTCAATTTCAGCTGTCGGATTACATCGATAGATGCTTGGCGACAAATTTTGAACTAGAGGGTGGTAGTCAGGGTCACGATGTTTTCCTCTACTGAAAGCTCAAGCTCATCGTAGGATTCGAACCCCGGGACCTTCGTCTCGGCATCCGACATCACTACCACTCAGCTATCATTGAAAAATATTTGTCATAATACCAATGTCGTAGCGTAAATTATACCACAATAAAGTAGTATGTTTATTTAGATACCTACTTAAAATGTCTTAAATTATTTTTATAAACTTATTTACAAAGAAATACTTAAAGAACTGAATAAAATGCTACATTCAATTCCGACTTGTTCAACGGTATTTTTATTAAGACTCCTTTCTCTAGTATTTACGAAAACAGTCTTTGAAGACAGAAAAAGATTGTCTGCGTTTCGTTCAAAGGAATAAATAGAAGCAAAAAATATATTAAAAGACATAATTGTGGACTATTGTATTGTAGAAATAAAAACAACGAGATGTACTCAAACATGCTTATTGACTGCTCGCTTTTTTACGTTATTTTTTCAGGGGCTATAAGTAACTTGTTATACCTAAAGTTGAAGTCCTTTTTCTACCATTCTTTTTATCTAACTATGAAACGTACGTATTTTGAAAATGCCAAACATAAGGCATTTTTAAGGCGATGATAGCTCAGTGGCAGTGACGTCGGATACCGAGACGAAGGTCCCGGGTTCGAATCCTACAATGAGCTTGAGCTTTCGGTGATGGAAAACATCGTGAGGAAACCATAGCACGGTGGTAGGGTACTTTGTAGTACCCATCTGGCTGGCTACCACCCTCAAGTTGAAAATCTGTCGCCAAGCACCTTACCGGTGTGTTCCGACAGCTGCACTTGAGAGCCAGTTCCTTCTAGGCTTTGTGTGCTTACCACCATCGGCCACATCATCACTTACCATGGTGAGATTGTGGTCAAACACAGGCTATAGGCCTGTGTTTGACCACAGTAAAAAAAAAAAAAAAAAAACATAACTAACAGATTAAAAAACTAAGAAATAGTTGTAGATTAAATTAAATTAAATAATATTTATTTCAAGCTCAATGACTCATATTTTGTTAGTTATAAAAGACTTAAAGACTATGTTAGTACAATTACATATTAGGTGTAGTACAATTACATGTAGAGACTTTACCTAAAAATTAACAAAAAAAATTTTACGTCATAAAAAAAAACCCGGAAAATTCGGGTATTCTCAGGTTGATTTTATTCTGAATATAATTTTAATTGTGTCATCAAAATTGATCGAGACCTCCGGAGACCAGCGGGCGGGGAGCTTTTTCCGCCAACGCGTCAGCTTGGCTATCCAAAGAGGAAACGCTGCCAGCCTTCTGGGAACCCTGCCGTTAATCGGAAGCAGCGGCAGGCTTGAGGAAATTTTCTATATATAGATTGTATTTTGTACATATTTGTTGTAAATAAACATATTTGTTGTAAATAATGTTAGAATTATGTTTGTAATAAAGAGATGTTATGTGACTAAAAATTTTAATTATATTGTTTACTAGTTGCGCCTCGCGTACCCAAGGGATATGTTACTTTCCCGGGATTAAAAGTATCCTATGTTAATCCAGAACATATTTTATTTGTGCGCCCAATCCAATCCGTTAAGTTATTGAAGCGTGATTGAGGTACAAACATCCAAACTCACAAACATCCAAACTTTCGCATTTATAATATTAGTGAGATAGTGAGAAGTGAGATGAGATAAAATATTTTGTCATGTATGTAGGTACATCAAGATGCAATGAGCAAATTATTACTAGTTATAAAAGACCAATAAATTTTATTAGTTTTGACGTTTAAAAAAAATCGATTATGGTGAAAATTTATGTTAAATTGTCGAAATTTCTATGCTGATTAATGATGATACATCATACTTCTGTTTGGTTATAGTAGTAAGTACCTACTGTAAGTCCAGATGAGACCTGAATTTCAAGCACAAATTACTTAATAGTTACTCAAGCGCCGCTGCTGAAATTACCAACCAATAATGCTAGGAGAAAGTAAATTGCCCGTTAGGTGAGCACTACATATACCAAAGAGTATCATCGAGCCCAAAACCCAAACCAATTTTTTTAATACATCTTTATTCATCTCATATTACGCCCTAATATACCTACGACCTTCATAAAGCACATCGTCACGGCAATATCGCAGGACGGGCAGGGATGTAATGTCGCAGCCCGCAATCATGCGCTGTATTAACGTTATAAATTAGAACGTTAACGTGTGTGCCCACTCAAATAACCGTAAACCGTCCGTAGTGGACATTCCGAGCACTTGTGATGACCGCCAGCCAACTTATGTCCACCCGACTCTGCACATTGTCTCTTTCATATTTCTTTTGTACGACATGCGCTTATGGTCAGTGCTGTTTTCATTGCAGTTTATTAAAACTGTGGATAAAGTTTATGGAAGTAACGTAAGAAACGTAAATTATGATTGTTTTTAAAGGCGTAGGAAATTGGGACGATTATAGTTTGGGGATTGTGTTTCTTTATATTTTCTAAACAGCTGTTTATTACTTGTGTGTGAGCGATAATTGGTCCGAGTAATAAATAATTATTAATTAGTTAAATAAGTTATCACATATGGCCATGTTTTTGTTACATATTCAGCATTAATTCTTTGGATCACGGTAGGCTAGATGACTGTAAAATTAAATTTAGTCCACTATTTAAAATTATTAGACACCATGTTTTTCTTTTGTCAATTAAACAAAAAAATACGAAGATATCGTGTATTTAACTTCCACCTGACGTCACGTTATGGTATAGTTTTACTTTAAAGTGACGTCACGAGCCCCCTCTTCCGAACTTATCTTTTCCATTTTTTTATGGTTTGATAAAGTAAACAAATATGGACTGTAGCACTTCGAAATTCGTAACATCGATCGACTGTAATGTTCGTGAGTTCGAAAAACGTTGTTTCGAATGTATGCTATTGCGAAAACCTTTCCATTGCTATTATAGAACGCGCGTCCCTCGCCGAGATCTAAGTATTATTATATATAACACATTCATTATTTATCACACATTTATTGTTTACTCTGTGGTCTAGAAAAAACACTAGGTATTTACATAATTAATGTACAATCATTGCCTATATAATTTTATACCCAATGTTTAAATTGTAGTAAAATGGCTACCAAAATCGTCCACCAAAGGTTGAATCTAATTCCAACCATACTGAAATACTAGAATGAGATTACAATAGTAATTCGTCTGAGACATTTAAAACGCTTAGAATGAGCCGGGGCACGTCCCATTCAATATCTATTTACTTATATTGATATTACCCGACATGTATGTAGCGTGCGTTGAAAACGTCGTATAGAAGCGACCGTAAGCACATCTAATGGTATTGAGTCTACAGAATCACAGTAAATTAAGAATAGTAGGTGAACTTAAGCCTCTTCCGAGAGATACCTAAGGCTTTACAAAACGATACGGAAAAATTGCATCAAGCAAGAATGTATGTACTTCGGTGTATGTTTTATTTGCGGGGAACCCTCATAATTTGGCTTAAATACAAGTAGCCTGAGTTACTCCATATAATATCAGCAATCTGCCACTGAAAGTCCCGTCGAAATCGGGCCAGCCGTTTCGAAGATCAGCCAGAACAAACAGACAGGCAAACAAATTAAAATTATTTTTGGTATAAGTACTTACAGGTTTAGAAAAAAGCTGTTATTTAAACATTACAAACGGACACTTCAATATTATTTATTTGTGTAGATTTACGTACCGACGAACTGGAGTAACTTAGTAGTAAGAAGCATGCGCCTTTATCGAGTAAATCAATTTTAAAGAGTTTAATGATGTTAGCATTTTGAGAATAATGACAGCTGTTGAAGAGGCTCTATGGGTTGAGCCTTTGCCTGTCATGTAAAAAAGAGAAGATATTTAGACTGGGCGATAGAAGAAAATATAGTAAAAGAGGAGATGATTGTAAATTAAATAAATGAACTAAGATAAAAGAGATATATTGACTTCGAGATGTGAATAGTAAAAAGGCAATGATCAAGTAACAGACAGAAGTAGAAGTTTAGGAGAGATCCGAAGAGGTAAAAGTACCTATTCGTAGCAGAGATTTCAACCAGAATGATCTGGTGAGAGTGGTAAGGGATGGCTCAAAGGGGGAAACCCCGAATATTCAGCATGGATATAAGGTCTAGGATCTTACAATGATATGATTCCAAAGTCAGTTCGTAGATGATTTACTATTTTTCTTATACTATGACAGAGGTCTTCTAGACATCTCCAGCCAGCATCAGCCAGTGCTACCGACGACGTGATGCATACTTATTGCACGATTTTCCACATAGCAGTTTCAATTGGAGCGAACCATTAGCGGTATTCGATTGCCATCGTTGCTTTAGATGAAGCTGAATAGAATTTCTTCTATGGATGTTTTGTTCTTTTAACTATTTTTAACATGTTTTTATTAGCTTCACCTGTATGTATGTATGTATGAATGTATGTAAAGGAATCTTCGAACGTAATTTTCATCGACTTCCAGACGTCAGATTAAACTGAAATTTTGTACACTTATCAAGTACCGATAACAATACAATAATTTCTAAGCATTATCATGAAGAAATATCTTAAATTACAAAATGAAAAGCGCCACACGCTTTTCATTCAAATATTGAACTTAATTAAAAAAAAAATTGCTTACATTTAGGCCCTTACGGGATAGACAGAGAATATACTTAGGTTCAATTTTATAATTATTTAACACTTTTTAGTGCAGGGCTTTTTAAAGCGTGTTTTTTTAGTTTTTTTAAACTGTAATTTATTTTTTATATAATACGATTGAAATTAGTTAGAAAATTGGTATTAAAACTGCACTGTGGCAATAATTAAAAATGACTAAATTCATCCGATGCACTTTTATTTATTTTCACAATCAACAATATTTTATTTTATTTAGCAATAACTAGTGACTACGAATAGAATTTTAATGAATACGAATATGGATATAAACATGCTCATCGGCGAAAACGAATATTAATTACACTTAATAATCAAAATTAATGGAAATATTGACGGCGACAAGCGGTAACATTGGCCCTGATTCTGTTGTTCACAACTAAACTAATTTTAATGTCACTATGTCTCTTTCTAACAAAGAACATAAGAAAAGAATGTAAGAAATTTAGTCCTGTCAAATTAGTCCAATGCTTGTTTTCAATATAAATTTAGTCGCCATCTATCGCGGTCACGCCTAAATACACGCAAAATAAGACGGCAAAGATTAATTTGACAACTTAAAATATCCTTTTTCAATCCTTTTTCAATCATTTTTGTAAGAAAGAGATGAGATGTGACTAAAATTAGTTTAGTGCGATTTACAACAGAATCGGCACCATATCACATTTTAAAACATTTCTGATGCTAACGTACCTACATGAAAAGAAAATATTACTGGGAGAGTTTTTTCAGCCTAGGGAAATTGCATTTTGCCGGTAAGCCAATCAACAGCAGGTTTGATAACATAAAATACCTATGTAGTAACTATTAAGCATCGATTTATCTGAATTAACTTTTATTACGGTATCCGCCGAATACGAACATTTATTTGTACGTTCCATCACTAATAATAACGTAGGGTTGTCGTTCTATTGACATCGTTATAAAAGACAAATAATGAAATTATATAAAACGTGTAAAGGATTTACCTTTCTAATTGCAAACGAGGCAAACAAAATTCTTTGAACATTGTCAATTAAGGAGTCCCCCCTTCCTAAGAACCTGCAATTGACACTAAAAGAAGCCGGTGACATCGGAGAGAAAAAGGGTTGTATCTTAGAGGCACGTATTTTGATTGAATGGGCACTTATACCCCTACTTAGCCATTTAAAGCCGTTCTAATTAACACGGAAAGCGAAAAGCTTAATTGAGTATTTATTTACGAGAATAAAGTAGGTACTTTGAAAGCGAAACCTATACTTTCAAAAATATTACAAATATATTATACGGGATGGATACGACTATAAATGAAACCACCTAAAAATCTCATAAATACGTTCAACTTTTACTATTTTATTAACCAAATTCGAAATCGCAAAAAAAAACATTATAGCCGAGGAGACATGTACCTTTTGTATGAAAAGCTGTATGTTTAAAATCCCTTTATAATGACTTTACGTGGTTTCATTTATTGTCGTATTGTTGTATCCACCATGTCTATAAATCTTGTATTTTGAGTCTAAAAACGAGCTTTTGTTTTTCCTCCTTTTGAAGATCCTGCCAGATGTGTTATATGTATTTCTGTCAATAACTATTTATTAACAACCATTTTTTTATTATAAAAAATATAATACCTATTAATGTCAAGTCAAGACTCGTAAAGACATTTATTTTTGCAAACTTTTGAATAAATATACCCGTCTCAATACCACCATTTAAATATTCAGAATGTATACGTTAGATACCTTTCTAAATTATTGATAAAATTGCTCCAAACTCGCATTGAAAGCGGTTGTCGTAGGTAAAGGGAGAAATGCAATAAAAGATAGGTAATACATTTTTCTTTGTGGATTTTATGCTTGACCGCGCATGGAATATTTAAAACCGGCCAGCTTCGGACCTTCAGTGGAATTGAATAGTCATCCATGTGGATATGGTTTCGATATATTTGTTTATCCCCTTATATGTATACACATATTTTCCTCATTTGCTACCTGAGGATTGTATGGGACCGAAATAACGTGAATGAAAAACAATTTCTTTCATTAAAATTTACATACCTCAGCCCCCTAGACAAGATGGTTGTAGACAATCGTCATCGTTAGTAGACGATCAACCTTTGTATGGGATTGACATAAGAGATTGCTAAAAATCACGTGATATTTCGATTTGAAATGTCAATCCCATAGCCCTGGAGTGCCCTGGAGTGTTGGGTCAAAGTAAATAAGTTTATAAAAAGATGATAAAAATTCAAACATTCTCAACTAATTAGTCAATTGACGTTCTCCATTTCACAAAAAGCTGTGTGACGTCTCAGAGTAGGGTCGGATAGGGTTACACCACAGACTATAAAACCTATAGACATGGTCGTGAAATAATATTTTTCATTACGAATGTTATAGACTTTGCTTGACCACATCCTACCTAATCATGATAAGTGATGATATGACTGAAGGTGGTAAAGTAATAAAGCCTACATGAGACTGGCTCTCAATCGCAGCTGCTGGAAAGTCCAAAAGAGAGAGAGAGAGACAGAGAATTATCGCGTTCGGGTATAGCTGAGGAAATAGTTAACAAAGCTTAGCTTGAGAGGAAGGTTCTGAATTTGATTTCTGGACCAATTCACATTGATTGGATAAGAAAATACATTTTGTATAACACTAAGGTGGCAAACAAGCATACGGCCCATCTGATGGTAAGCAGTTACCGTAGCCTATGGACGCTTGCAACACCAGGAGTCACTCGCGCGTTGCCGACCCTAAATATTATGTTATATTATCTGAAGCTAAGCCTTCCATTATCTATTAGATCAAAATCACTAGAATTTAAACAGAACATATCCTCTTGGCTGTCTATACTCTGCATGGTCTATGGTCATCACCGATTAACGATTCAAGAGGCAGTCCTGAGGCCTTCCTACCTCGTTCGTTCTCTTTAAGCCGTCGTCTAATTACCACGGCACTTCTCGTTTTCAGCCTGTTTACTCGCACTCAAGGCAAAATTACGCTGAGAATCTTCACCTCCGCCCCGAATAAACGATGATTGCGGATTAAGGCACAGTTTTGCAACTTTTTCGGGCGCTCTGTTTATTTATTTATCTTTGAAGGTTCATGAAACTTGAGATTTTTTATAATTTAAGATGTTAGTATAAGTGGATTTTAGTTTTTAGATTTTTTATATAACACGGAGTTACCTGGGTGATGCTTTTTAAAATAGCTCATTCATTAGTCGTCGTAATTCAAATGCTCTTCCTTGTTGTGCATTAAAACTTATAGAACTAAACACGTTTTTAAATCACGTACCTAAATCAGAAAAAATACGTATAAGGCCTCTTAATGCATAGAGGTATCAGTAAGTCTTAATGCATGAATACTTCATACTTCATAGAGATACCTTGTAGTTTTTACCCAGGGTGTGACCCGGATTCTCGTTAGGGAAAAAAGGTTAGTAACGTAGCCTCGGCCTTACCGGTCCATAAACAATCTCTATCAGATCGATCCATGAAAGAAGGACATACAAACAAAGTACAATCTCATTTATAATATTAGTAGGGATTTGTATTTTGCCAGAACTTTGCTTCACAAAATGCTCTTCAACAAAATGACAAACTTTTAGTCTCATTTCCTTAATGAGATGTCATATTATAATACAAGTTTAGGGTCCGTAAGGCATACTGTGGGATTACATTTAACCGTTTGGCAAAGCGCCACGTCACTTCGGAGTGGGTTTACTATTTTAGTTGAATTGGCACCCATTTGTACGGCCCGTAAAGGTTCTGCCGGCAGCAGTATTGCAATTCGGTGCACGTGATAAGTGGTATATTGTGCGAGAAAATTAATAGACACTATATGAGTTTACTGTGTACACTCTATTTACAAAACTTTAAAATAGCTTCGTAGATTAAAATTCTCAAAATAATCTTTTTCACTTTATTATCCCACTAATTTTAAAACCGCAAAAAATTATGTGTATGAATAACACTCGTCAAGCGGCAATGGTTGAGCGATTTTGGATGAAACATATCTACATAGATAGATCGTATCCTGGTATAAATCATACGATAATTTTAACCCAGGAAAACAATCCCTCGGGAATACTTCGGGTACTTTCGCATTACTAAAATAAGAATGGCTAGTAAAACCAAAATATAATTCACCTTAAGTATCTTAATACTATCATCCTATCGCCTAAGGATGTCCACTGCTGAATATAGGCCTCCCCAATGGCTTCCACATTGAACGGTTTTGGGCCGCTTGCATCAAGCAGCACCCGTGACTGACCAGGTCTACGGTCCACCTGGTGGGAGGTCGTCACGCTCGGCGCTTTCCAGTACATAGTCGCCACTCGAGAACCTTTCTTCCTCATCGGTTATCGGCTCTTGGAGCGATGTGGCCTGCCCATTGACGTTTCAACTTGCTTACTCTACGAGCTACGTCCGTCGTTTTCGTTCTACTACGAATGTCTTCATTTCGGACCCTGTCACGTAAAGGAATTCATATAAGTAACTTTATTCCATCAGTGTTTCAGTATCCTAAGAACGACCATGAATTTGACTTCAAATCTAAAATCAATATTCACACAACCCCAGAAAATTCATCGATACCATAACAGTATCATAATACAGCTTCTGCTTTCAAAAACCTGGTTAAATCCATGACGGTACACAAGTGGTCTTTATTTAGCGTTATATCGTGTCGAAGTACATTGGCTGTGGAAACGACATCGTCTACGATCACCCTTCAATTTCCCTTCCCTTCGCATAAGAATCGATTATTATATCGATACATGAGCATTTGGATATCCTTTACGATGTTTTGTTCAGTATTACCTATTTCCGATTTCACTTCTTCACTACGTAACTTTCCAGTTATATTTATCTACAAGAGGTTTATCGGAAATAACTTAGATTAAAATAATTTGTATCATTTTATTTGTATAGGTATTTATTTAAATGTATACGTCTTCTAATAAATGGGGTGTATACGACAATGAATGAAATCACGTAAAAGTACTTACTCATAAATACGATCAACTTTTACTATGGAACCTTTCTTGACTTTGAAATCGCAAAAAAAAACGCCATTTCATACATTTTAGCCGAGGAGACATTGACCTTTTGTATGAAACAGCTGTTTTATTTTGCAATTTCGAAGTCGACGAAATAAACCAAGTACTTATTATTGATGCAAGTTCCAAATTCAAATGTTTTTATTTTGACTCAAACCTTGACTTGACCATTGTTTGACGTTCAAAAATATTCCTAAGTTAAGAATGCTGAGATTATGATTAAACTTCAACACAAGCCTGTAGCGACATCTATCAGCGACACGAAGAAGCTAGTTAAAACTTCGATGATAGCGCCAAACAAGATCATCGCGATAAGAAGTCCGAGTCACATCCTACAATTTACAACTGTTTAATATCTACACCAGAGAAGATGACCAAGCCAACCAAGATGCCGGCAGATCTTCCTGTACCGTACCGTACCGTGCACCTCCATAAGCGTACCTATCTAGACTAGAATGGATTGATATTAGAGACAATCTTTGGTTAAATATTACCTATTTATTTTTCATCATATTTATATGAGTTGACAACCCTCTGAATAATAAATAACTTATGCGTAGGCGTTATGCGTATTACCAATACTATCCATCAGAGATAAAATAAAATCGGATTTCACCGAAACAAAAACAACAGCATTCCAGCGCTACTGCAAACGAAAGGGGACTTCCCCGCGTATCGTTGAGTGCGCAACTAGTGATGTGAAATGTATAATCAACTGTTATAATAAAGCAACAGCACATTTTTATGTTTTAATTTTAATACTTAACTATAGTCACATAGATAAAAATATACTACGCTAATATACTAGTAAATCAAAGCGCCAAACACGAATTCGGTAGAAATTATTTTTTCGAAATTAGTTATTTTTGATTTTTAGGGATAAAACTTAACAAAAAGACAAATAATAGCAGATCAATAGTCCTGAAATAGCACAGGATATGATAAAAAGGGTTTTAAGATATGCGTGTTAAATTGCTGCCCAAAAGCATTATGTAAAGGTTTTTTTTTTACTGTTTATAGGCCTGTGTTTGACCGAAATCTCACCATGGTAAGTGATGATGCGGCCGAAGATGGTAAGCACACAAAGCCTAGAAGGAACTGGCTCTCAAGTGCAGCTATCGGAACTCACCGAAAGGTAGGCGTAGGCGCGTCCACGCTACGCGAACGAAGCACGAGCCGAGCACACGTGGAACATGGATTCGCGTAGAGTGGACGGACTTGCGAGCCTCGAACGAGCGTTCGCCGTGCGCTCCGCCGATTGTCAGTTTTTTTACGATCACGGGATTCGCATCACGCTCGTGTTTTAGGCTCGTTGTACACACGGCTACAGATCAAGCTATACATTTCCAATATAAACTGACCTCTCATTGTAAGGAAATCCTATACAATGCGAGATCAGCTTATACTGGAAATGTATAGCTTGATGTGTTGCCGTGTGTACATACGTCCACACTTGACATCACGAGCAATGAACGAATAGAGACTTAGCTTGGCTCGTGTTCGGTTCGCGTAGCATGGACGCACCATAATGTTATAATTTATCATAATTACCTAAAATCATAATTTAGGGCTTTATATAGCAGGCCAGTTATTATCTATGTACTTCGAAATGCTATAAATAACTGTTACTTAACGTATTGGTGCTATTATTATATGCTTACAATTAAAATTAGGTACGTATTACCCTCCCTAGTTCCCAAACGATATAAATATAATTTCTTCCTAGTCCTAGCAATCAGTTCAGTTCTGTGGTTTTATGTCAGTCGGTTGTTTTCTTGACATCAAGTTAAAATTGTCAAGTAATTGTTTTTCTTTAGTGGAGTTTAAGCTATATTGAAAAATGTCGGTGAGTGTTACTTTAGTAGCTACCTAGCTTAGAAAGTAGGGTTACCATTATTCTGAGTAAAAAAAAAGAATCTGTTTCATAAGTCTTATTAAGTTAACATTACGAGGTAAGTAGCCTGAAAGGACTTTCACTGACCGGTCAATTGGTATTACCTGGCCAACTATGGGGCCCGTGATCAACGTTACGATATGAGGTACCCACTTCAAAAGGGCGCAATAAGAGCTCTTCAAGGTCGGTTATATAAGGTTTGATGATATCCCCTGGATGTTACAAATGTCTAAAGGTGCGGTGACCACATTTCATCAGGTAGACCGTCTGCCTACTTGTCTACTGCTAGTCCTTGTTTTCCCTATTGGCACAGAGTTGCTAATCTGCCCTTCTCCCGACAGCTCCTGGTCTCAAGAGTAAAACTTAAGTAAAATACCTACCTACTTTAAAAATAAAATATGGTTAATTTCTTACAGTGGAGGTTAAATATCCTGGTTACCACGTTACAGGTCGTGGGTTCGATTCCAATTCTGGACTAACTTCGTTTGCATGAACATGTTTATTTGTCCAGTGTGGGTATAAACTATATGTTTACAAGTACCTAATTAGTATATTTATATATTAACTTTTATGATAAAAACAATGTATTTTAACTCGAGCTTTATAGGTAGTTGGTGCCATTTATTACGTCATAAAAAATATCGGGAATCCCCTTTTCTGTGGGGAATGTTGCCATCGTGTTAAAATTCAAATGTATATTATTGGGTTCCGTGCTCCGAAAAAAAAATCCTATTGTTGTGACGACTCTAGACATAGGTCCATTCGAACCTCACAAAGTCACGAACGATTGTCCATCCATCCGTCAGACACGAACACTATTACCATATTTAGACCTATACACCAGTATTAGTAGGAGCTATTACTATACTTTTAACAGATCGTAATTTAAATACATATTTTTTTTGGCCCTACTGGAGTAAAACACTTACACCCTTACTCATAAACGTTATTTAAAGTTAAATCATACTTAAAACAGTTATTTAAAAAAATCTTCACTCATAAACGGTATTTATCCTTATTCACTGCTTAAAAACGTTATTTAAAGAGCTGTCAAATTAAACAACCTACGACCCTTGTTTAACGGGCTAAATAGCAAAATGGCCGCCAAATAAACAGCTGTTGCTTGATTGCTGTAAAATATTTTTCATTGATTTCCGAAAATAAGATGGATATTTAAACGATATCTGATTGTCATATATTTTTAGATCACCTTCCTGTCATTGTTATTAAAAAACGTTATTTATGCGACCATTAAATAATATTTCAGTTAAATAGCGTTTTGTGATTAAGCCGTAAATTGTTATGTAAATCAATTAATATGCAATGTAATTTCAGGATAAAAAGACGCCTTACCAAGGCAAAAGACGTTGCTTCGGCGAGTTCGAGTGTCCAAAGTGCAATAGAACATGGATGAGCGGTAATTCCTGGGCAAACTGTGGCCAGGACTGTACTAGCTGTAAGATCACCGTGTATCCCCATAAACAGGTAATTTTAATCAATCGTAAGCAGAACAGACATAAAAAAATTAGTTCCAGTTGATGATAGCTCTGAGCTCTGTGGTAGTGACGGTTGATGCCGAAACGAAGATAATATAGACTTTTTGGCGGGAACTTGCAGAGTGACGTAGCATTTTCGTTTATATTTTCATAAATTCGTGTATTTTGAGTTTTATTATGTATTTTCGGTGGTATTTTACCTAATAAAGATCATCCATGTGCACCTGTGAAGTGAAATTAAATGAATTATGTGAATCGTGATTTTTCAAGTTGTCTCAAAAAGTCCGTGAAGAGTTTTAGTACAATGACCACCATTGTAGTAAAACATGACTTTTATGGACGGTGACTGACTGAGGACTTTATGTGAAAGGGATTTATTGTGACTGGAAACTATAATATAACTCGACACTGGCAGAAATGAGCCCTAATTTGGGCTTGGTTGCCAAACTTAAAAAGAAGAAGAAGAAGATAATATATTCATGTAAATAAAACAAAAGCAATTGAATTATTATGCTCCATTATTATTATTTTTACTATGTGTGTGTCAGTGATGACGTGGTCCACACAAAGCACACAAAGCCTAGAAGGAACTGGCTCTTAGTGCAGTTGTCGGAACACACCGACAGGGCTGCGATTCTAGTCTTCGATATTAATGGTTGCATAGGTATTACCAAAAAATGGCGGATATCATAAAAATTCTACATAATCGCGCTTCGTCAAATTTGTTAGGGTGGCGGTCCATAGGTCCTTAGGAAGAAAACACTTTTTTCTGCAGGAACACCGATTTATTCAAAAGCCAAAATTATATACTAAATTTATATTCTAGCAAATAAATATCTTTATCTTTATCGTTTTGACAGAAATCCGCCATGTTTTTCGCCAAATGTCTATTCGACGTTGATGTCGAATGCGCGAGAATTGAGGGCCAGCCCCCCTAGACAAGATTGCCGACAATCGTCATCGTTAGTAAACGATTAACCTTTGTATGATATTCTTATATATTCTTGGATTCTTTTTTATTGTATTATTATCTTCGAATACTCATTGTTGAAGAGCAAAGTAAATAAATAAATAAAAGATATGACAAAGTCAACAAAAAGGATAAACTAACCGATAAATAGTGAGTAGGTCATGTCCATTGCAGACCCGATAGCCATTGGTTAAACGGTTAAATCATTGCAGCTTAAAGATAAGTCTATACTTATCTAAAATAAGCAACACTAATGGGAAATTAATCAGTAGTAGAGATAGCGATATAAACAAAAAAAACGATGTTGATTATCTGTTATTCTTATAAACCACTGATTAGGTATCATTAAATAGAGTAAATGGTTTGAAACGTTTTCTGCATTAAACTATTGGTTTCGGTAAGAATAAAGACCAGTATCTCTAAATTATCTTAGAACGATCTTGAACTGAGATTTATCCCCTTGTTTTTTAGGTATCCATACCCAAAGGGTGCCAACGGGAACCTACTAGCTATTACTAACCCTCCCCTGTCCGTTTGTCCGTCCGATGTCTGTCAGTGTATCTAATGAACTTCGTGATAAGCACACACAGCCTAGAACTTAACTAGGTGTCGAGTGCAGATTCTGGAATTCTGGAACGAAAAACTAGGAGCATGGCGAATGATTTCAACTTGATGGTGGTTTCATACAAGCCCTACCACCGTGCTTTCTATTTTTATTACGAACCCTCCGCTTTCCATCCGTGCGTCTGTCAGTGGGTTGTATCTCATTAACTGTAATAGGTAGATAGTTGAAATTTTCACAGAATTTGCATGTAGAGACAACAAAAATATACAACATTAAAGGTCCCATACGAGAACCGTCTTTATTCCTATGACTTTATTTCGACTATTTTAATTCAATTTATTTTTATAATTTTCAACAGAACCCTCTGGAGAAACCTGATGGATTAGACAAGAGCGACCCCTCAAAACACCACCCTCAGGAACTTTGTCAGAAATGTCGATCGCTTGGCCGCTATTGCGGGAAGAGATCTTTTTACTAGTAATTATAGAAGTACCTATTTCAACGTCAAGAAGAAGTTAAAATTAAAGATCAATACCTAATTTTAAGCCTATGGCATAAATAACTAGCTGGTTCCCGCGCTTTCACGGGATGCAAAGTAACCTCAGGGGTACTGTAGATTAGCTTCTCATTTGTGGAAAAAAAAATCAGATACGATGTCGTAGTTCCGGAGATAAGGTACACTCATACAAACATTACCGTATTATAATATACGTATAGATTTACCTCCCGGGAACGCTAATGAAACCGCGAGGGACAGTCAGTTGTTTATAAAATTGAGATCAGCTTTGTTCTCATACTCTAAAAGTTACGTTTTTATCAATGAAAAAGATTGATAATAATGTCTTTGTTTGATTATTGTCCTACTGTTTGTACAATACCTAACAATACTCATTGGTTAAGTTATGCCAATTTATATTGTAAAAGACCCTCCCTGGTGAACCACAAATTTAACTGTTTATGTAAAATCGTGATATTTAGTAGATATTATTATATAAGTACTAACCCCCTTATTCATAATCGATTTTTAACTAAACCAGTGTAATAAATAGTGTGCCAGCATATCCAAGTTCTTTGGCCCCGTTCACTCTTTCGATCACCAAATGTCACCTGTCAGATAAAGACTTCGGTATTTTAGCTAATCAACGTTTGATAACTTTATTATAAATAAGGGGGTAATTGTTTTAAGGTTTGATAATTTTATTTTTCCTATCATCAATCATGTTCTAAGATTGTGAACGTAAATAATGCTATATGCATATACAGTGCAGTTAAATATTGTGAATCGAACGTTCTGAATGTTAGGTATTATGGTATTATTAAAAACATAATAAATAAATAAAATAGTTTGCTTTGATCTTCAAATTTTCTATGATAAATAAAAAAGTTTCTCATAGTTTGACATTTAGAAAGAAATACCTAATATTCTTCTATATGAATTGAGATTTTGAGAGAGGTAGAGCATAGCGTTTATTCGCTTAAAGAGCAGCTCGACTGGGGAAGTACCTCCACCTTACAGAATGCCGCAGCCAAATAACTTTATGTTGTGTAAAGTTGTGTTCCTGCGCGTGAGTAAGGTCGCCAGAGCTCATAGGGTAGGGGGAAAGGTCGGTAACGCGTGAGCGATGCTTCGTGTGTTGCAAGCGTCCATATGGCTACGGTAACCGCTTACCATCAGGCGGGCCGTATGCTTGTTTACCGAATTAGTTGTATAAAAAAAATGTATTACATTAATTAATTAATTTTATTTGTGATAGTCGTTAAACTAGTTAGAGGCCTCCTAGGCGGCTTGAAGACTCCAACAGTAGGTTGACCACAAGGTGAAGTACCTGCAAATCCCCTTTCACACTTTTAAAGACGATGATAGCTCAGTGGTAGTGACGTTGGATACCGAGACGAAGGTCCCGGGTTCGAATCCTACACTGAGCTTGAGTTTTCGGTAAAGCAAAATATCGTGAGGATACCATAGCATGGTTGTAAGGTACTTTGCATAGTACTCATCTGGCTGGCCACCACCCTCAAGTTGAAAATCTGTCGCCAAGCATCTATCGGTGTATCCCGACAGCTGCACTTGAGAGCCAGTTCCTTCTAGGCTTTGTTTGCTTATAGACTAGTGCCTCTAGAGTGTAGAGTTTGTGAAGTTAGGGCTTGTAGAGTAAGTGCATGTAGAGTTATAAGCTTGGCTCTACATGAGAGCTGATAACTTTTTGACAGTACGAGCCATATGTCTTGGCGGCAACATTTTACATAAAAATGTTTTTCGTGGGATTTCACTTCTTTTTGTAAGTTGCTTATGTTTTTTTTTTGTTTGAATTTTCCAAGTTTTATATTTTTTTTGTTGTTTGTGTACTAATACAAACTTACATACCAAATTTCAGCTTTCTAGGACTTCAGGAAGTACCCTATGAGTTTTGATGATCATCAGTGAGTCAGTGACGAAATCTGGGTTGTTTAGATATCAATAAAATCTAAAGTATAAGAGCTATGTTATTAAAACTTAATATGTTTAATAAGTTCACTATTGATATCATATCCTGAGAATTATGTTTATCTGGTATAATCCAAACCCAAGTTATGAGGGTTCAAAAAAACGACGAAGCGCTTCGAGAAAAGGTTCGCTTGGCTGTCTTGGCGGGGGGCACTTCCGTGCCCCCAGATGTAATTTTTGCGTCGATTCAGCTTTTGGCCCTTAAAAAAAAACCAATTACTGGCTTGACGGAAAAAAATATAATTCCCGAACCTGCATACAAAATTTCACGAGAATCGTTTGAGAACTGCGACTGTAGAGGCACAGATTACTATAACCATATACGAAAGCATTTTTGTCCAAGCTAAAACGGAGACGCTTTGCTCACTCGGTCAATAGACAGAACAGACAGACAGACAGTCTGGTTTTCCTGTGTTATTTCAAGACTTAATATTTCGCCCATAATATTTTACCAAAAGCAACTGTTTATTTTCATTCCAACGAGGTAGAAGCGACTGATTTGTCAGTTACTACAAATTTAATCAGCCCTCGGCGATTATGTAAATTCTTGCGCAAATGTACGGATTTAACCCTCATTCAAATTAGGCTTAGTGTCGTCTACCACCTGGAAAACGATGTTATTTATTGTTTAAATAGCATTATTTATATAATTATATAGCGGTAACACTGCTTGTAATTATTGCACATCTAGTGGCAAACGTAAAACACAGTACATTTCTCCTGTACCTAAAATAAAACTATACAAAATTGTTGTTTTGAAAATGTTATGTTTTAATGGGATTCTATTAGTTTATTACTACTTTTTAATACCCTTTTTAGGGTTCTGTACCCGAAGGGTGCCAAACCCTATTACTAAGTCTCCACTGTCCGTCCGTCCGTCCGTTCCTCTGTCGGTCAGTGAGCTGTATCTCATGAACGGTAATAGGTAGACAGCTAAAATTTTCAGAGATTATGTAGGTCTATTGCCGCTATAACAGCAAATAATAAAAATTAATGGGGGCGCCCATACAAGTAACGACTTTTTTGGGATTTATTTTTCATAGCAAAGTTGATTTAGTTAATAGTGTACGGAACCCTCCGTGTGCGAGTCCGACTCGCAATTGGCCGATTGTTTAACTGATGTCCCCTGTTTTAGTTACTACTGTGCGTACGGAGTCTTCGTTTGACTTAAAAACCAGTCAAGTGAAGAATCAAAAATAAAATGCAGTAGCAATCAAATACAGTTACAGTTTACTACCACAAAAAAATATAATTTGCTCAAACTAGACTTTCTTGGCTCCTAAGTTCATTCGGTAGCGGTATCGACGAAAAATTGCGTGTTAATCTTTCACGGAAAAATATTTTGTAGTATGCTGTACGCCAGCTGAAATGGGTACTGTATTTTTTACGCTTAATTTTTTGATATCATTTTTAAACAACTCTTTTTTCTTATTGTATAATTTTAACGCCCTGAAATCGGAAATCATTGTAGATATTTATGCTCAAACATTACTCTATACTCAGAGTAAGTACCTTTTGACACAGGCTATCTAAATCACATCCGAAATCCATTCACCTCCACGAAATATAATGAAACAACGAGATCATTTATCTTGTAGCGAGTGTTCTATAATGACAAGCTAAATATTCAATCTTTCAAATGCTCTCACACGGTAGTTATATTACTTTACTAGCTTTTGCCTGCGACTCCACCCACATGGTAATTTTTTTCTCTGACTTTGTTTCACTAAAAGGTCACTGCGTAGATCCATTTAGTCACATGATGCAGCCTTAGTAAATCGTCATCAGGTAATTAACTGTGCAAGCCGCATCAAAATGCATGCTTTTTTTTATACCACTAAGGTGGCAAACAAGAATACGGCCCGCCTGGTGGTAAGCGGTTACCGTAGCCTATGGACGCTTGCAACGCCAGGGGTATCGCACCCGTATCAAATGCTGTGGCTCTCAAGTAATAAGCACTAACGGGCAGTCAGAAAGACAAGGCGTTTTAAAATAAATACTAGCTATTATTACATCTTTTATATGAATTTGCGTATTTGTAACATTCGATATACAATGTAATCATGTAATTTAATTTGGAAACTTAAAATTTTTAACAATACGTATGTACCAATCCAGTAAAGAAGGATCTTTCCACCCCTAAGCGGCGATCGCGGGGCAGAAAGCTAGTCCTTACATCAACGTTTAAAAAGTCAACACAAAAGCAAAACTGCCTTAATTTCATTTCTCGGAGATTAATGACGACCCTTCACTTCACCCTTTTAAAAAATGTCGTCGGAGGGTCGTGTCGTATGATTGTGTCGTTACTGTCGTTCCATCACTCATGCGTGCGCTAAATCTGTTTTGAATGGAGCTCGATGAGTCACTTAATTTCGATACCGTTCATTGTGCGTTGCTGCGAAAAATCGCCATTTAAATGAACAAGAACGAATAGGTCATACGCAGTTTACGCAGATGAAAAACGGCGAAAATTTATGGATGCCAAAAAAAAACTGGCCCAATACCTTTTTAGTACAGAGCGTTAAATGGATGTAAATACCGAAAAAGAGATGGATGGATTTTGTGAAAGATGATATGGAGAAAGGAGGTGATTGCTGGTATGACGAATAGAAGAACCGAGTGGAGGTAGTGTACATATTGCACCGACCCCAAATGATTTGGAACAGGACACGTAGATGCTGATGGTGATGATGCTTTAGGGTGATAGCCAGACAGGCGAGAAGCAAGCATAGAACTTTCTCCATTCATATTTACCGGTAGGTACAGATAGACCTACTTATGAAACCAAAAAGTTTATAGGTATTGAGCTACAGCGCTCAAGCAAAACCAAAGTGAATACCTAATAATCTGGAGAAGATAGGTATGTATTTTCATTATTTTATTCCCGTTGAATAATTCATATCAAAATGTCAGTCTATCACAAATCATAAATATTCATTAGTTCACATTGCAATAAAGAAATAAAATTAAAACAAAGATATTAATTTCAATCGTTACGCTGGACAAAATACGAGCAATTAATACTAAAACTCCAATTAGTCTCGAGGTATTCATCTCTGGAAGCGAGGTCAGAATGTTTATCGCGTAAAACAGCAATCAGTTGTTTAAAAATTTTGATATTTTACAAATAAATGTAACGTTACGTAATATTTTGTTAGACAAATATTTTTGTTTTATTTATAAATATTGAAACCACTTTTTTGTGGAAATGTCTAGACTGTTTGCTTTTGGACTTTCAAAAAATATCGGACTTTCAATTATTAAAATATCAATATACTTACAGAATTATTTTATTCAAATACCGGTCCCGAAGATTGTATTTACTGAGAGGTGCCGGCAATAAACTCAGCAATTATTCTTTTCAAAACAAGATTAGATTTAATTCAATACTAACATTTCCTTTATCAAAGACAACAATTGATTGCTTATCTTTGTCAGAAAAACTGGTGACAACGTCCAGAAACTTATCGTCATCACATAAATATATCAACATAGAAGGTATCAAAACGATAGCGAGAATCAATAGAGAGTGAACACAACAGCAATAACGTGAAGATCCACGAATCTCATAAAAAATATAGAGTTAATAAACAACTTAAGTTCAACCAAAGCGGCGTAACTTCAATATTCATACAGGCAATCCAAATTGCTGAACTGCAATTGCAAAACTTACATAATAAACAATTTGGCAAGATCGCCGCCGCAATCAATCAAGCCACCGCGGGTCCCGACGGGTCCGACACGGGTCCGAGGCTACCCCGCTCTGGGACCGCCCGTTATTCATAATGCATGGATCCTCACACGAAACTACTCACACTTGAAAATGAAATTCAGTATAATTTAAAATATCAAAATGGTTTATTGCTTTCGAAAGTGACTTTATGGTAAAAACATATATTTAATTTGATATTTATTAGAAACTAGCGCCCCGCGGTTTCACCCGCGTACCGGAGGGATATATTTGATTTGACGAGCCAGTTGGCGCAGTTGGTTAAGGTTCACCTTACGCGCCGCAGGTCGTGGGTTCGATTCCCACACAGGACATGCATTTGTGTGCATGAACATGTCTGTATGTCCTGAGTCTGGGTGTAGCTATGTATATTAAGTATGTATTTACAAACAAAAAAGTAGTATATGTATTATATCAGTTATCTGGTTTCCATAGTACAAGTTCTGCTTAGTTTGGGATCAGATGACCGTGTGTGAGGAATGTCCCAGGATATTTATTATTTATTTATTATATTGCTTTCCCGGGACAAAAGTACCCGATCCAGATCCGTTTAGTTGTTGAAGCGTGATTGAGTATCAAACATACATCCATCCATCCAAACGCATTTATAATATTAGTGAGATATCTAAATAATAGAAGCACTGACAACGTACTACAGCCTAAGCCGATGGGCCTTGATGTTTTTAGAGGTAATAGGAGAATCCTAGGGGTGCATTTAGAAAGGATTCCAAGAAATAAACCCCTAAGAGGGTAAATGTATAGGATTGTGTGAACCCGTGGGGCGGAAAGCTAGATTTAAAAACCTCTATAGTAAAAATGAAACACAGTCCAATCCAACTGAACTACAGTAGATTAAAGCGACAATAACATCTCAAAAGCTTAAAATGATTAGGTATTAACCGTCTATAATGAAAAGTTAACTAAACATTTAATAACATTAGGGAATTAACTCGGGTGAGCGCGTTAGAATTCGGCAAATTCAATAGGCAACGTTGTTTCGTCGAGATACGGAGCTCATAATAAAACAATATTAATTATCAATCGACGCTTCACTGGCTCTTTTGTTAAGCACATTGCAGGCTCGGTATGAACATGGAACCACAGTACATTTATTGGAACAGTAGCAAAAGCTGCATGAATTATAAGATAATTCTTGATTAGGTAAATATAAGTTGTTGTAATTTTATTATGATACTGCCTCATTTATGATAAAAGTAAATTATTTATTGTAAACACTTTTCACAAATAAGTAAATAAAAGGTCTAGCCGTATAAGTATAGGCAATCTGCCCCCGATAGAAATTCCTATCAATGACAATATAGTATTTTAGGGGAACTTATGAGAAGTTTGTACGTATACTTATTGTAGCCATAGATGGCGTGGTTGTGAAGATATATAAAAAAATAGCAAAAATGAGGGACATGTAAAACATTTTTTTTTCTCGAAAACTACTTTACTTAGACATAAAATTCCAAAAGCATATTATAGTGGACTCCCTAAGATGTATTCTCCTATTTTTTTCTTATACAAAGTTTCGCCTTTAATAATAATAATAATGGTAAATAAAATTTACAAGTTATTTTTATAAGTTTCCAATTAAGTGACCACCTCGAAAAAATTACAGTGAGTGTGCTTTAGTGTCCTTTATTCACCTATTCATTCATAATTGAAATCCAATGGGGACAACATAGTCAACAAAATAAAAATACATGGCCACCCGTTGCACTGTATGAGTATGCACGTAATTTTTTTTAAATAAGATATTTTTATAGTAAAAGTGGCACAGAAATAACAATTTCATTCGATTTACTTAAGCATATTCGCTCCTAGGGCAAAAGGATTAGCGTTCATAAGTGTCATTTTAAGAACTTTACTCCCAATAATTTTCCTATAATTTTTCATAAGACGCCATCTCTCCGTAAGGCGGTTATCACACTGCCACGCATCACGCAGCGTAGTGCGTCAATGCGTCTCTTAACGTTGCTTGTAAGTACCTCCGTTTGTATAGAAAAGATGCACAGTCCAACACACTGAAAATGCATCTACGCGTGTTCATACAGATCACGCACCTACATGCGTCTCGCCCCGCACCTACGCGCGTAGGTGCGCGGCGTGACGCACACTGAGTCTCATAGTGCCGTGCGTGATTTTGTATGGAATGAGTCAGAGCAGCCGTGAATCCACAGAACGCAACTACGCGCGTGAGTGCGTAAAAAACCCGCACGATGATGCAGATTTGGCGCAGGGCAGTGTGATAATCGCCTAAGAAGGCAGAACTTCATAACCGATCACAGATACACACTGACACTAAACCGCACAGAAAATATAAGTGTGTCAGTTGGGCTCGAAACGAATAGCAAGTTACGACTTGCACGCATAATCAGCTCATATATAATATGATTGTTATTGAGCATGATCGTTTGCTTGTTAAATAACAAATAGACTATTGGGAAATTAATTCAAGATAAAGTTAGACTAGTTCCAGTTCCAAACATCAGATGGCGTGTATAATTCCGACATTATAATATAAATTCTTATTATAGTATAGTACACATTACGACCGCTAGATAGTGAATGCCCAAAACTGTTACAAAGCTTTAACTCGTTTAGCCAATATGTCAGACTTATTGTCAGGCGTTGGTCTTGTGATTTATTAACTACGTCAAAAGTGTCAGTTGTTCTAAGTCTATAAAAATGATTTTCTATAACTTTTACGACTTTTATTTCAAAGCATACTACAAAAAACCTTACCTCTTGCCCTCTAAAAAGGAAGCTAAAGCAATATTGCTAATGGATTTCATTTTTGCGAAATTATAGCATATTTTATGAAATTCATCAATTCCGAATCTTTTCATGTGGTTTAGTGTCAGTGTGTATCTGTGATCGGTTGTGAAGTTCTGCCTTCTTAGGGAGAGATGGCGTCTTATGAAAAATTATAGGAAACTATCCGGGAGTAAAGTTCTTAAAATTGACACTTATGAACGCTAATCCTTTTGCCCTAGGAGCGAATATGCTTAAGTAAATCGAATGAAATTGTTATTTCTGTGCCACTTTTACTATAAAAATATCTTAATTAAAAAAAATTTACATGCAAAATCATACAGTGCAACGGGTGGCCATGTATTTTTAATTTGTTGACTATGTTGTCCCCATTGGATTTCAATTATGAATGAATAGGTGAATAAAGGACACTAAAGCACACTCACTGTAATTTTTTCGAGGTGGTCACTTAATTGGAAACTTATAAAAATAACTTGTAAATTTTATTTACCATTATTATTATTATTAAAGGCGAAACTTTGTATAAGAAAAAAATAGGAGAATACATCTTAGGGAGTCCACTATAATATGCTTTTGGAATTTTATGTCTAAGTAAAGTAGTTTTCGAGAAAAAAAAATGTTTTACATGTCCCTCATTTTTGCTATTTTTTTATATATCTTCACAACCACGCCATCTATGGCTACAATAAGTATACGTACAAACTTCTCATAGGTTCCCCTAAAATACTATATAGTAATTGATAGGAATTTCTATCGGGGGCAGATTGCCTATACTTATACGGCTAGACCCTTTGTATTTTCTTTACATTTCGTATTGTGCATACTAGGAACTACAACTAATTTAGAAGAATATTAGATACAAGCAAATTAGTTTTCGTTTATGTGAGATGGCTGACAGCAGGTCCACTCGATGGTAAGTGACCGTTGCCTGGACATAAGCAATATCAGAGAGACTGTCGATGGATTGGGCATGTACAAAATCTTTGAATTTAAATTACCTAGAAATAAAAATACACTATTCTTTCAATTGTTGAGAGCGTTATATAAAAGTCAAAGCTACTGTAGTTACCATCTGTGTGGGAAATCTTAGTTGAACTACTGCAAGTCTCTGATCTGTTGTAGAACGGTTTAATAACAGAGGTATGCGTGCATTAAACCTCCGGCATTTCACAGCACTTTTGTTTAAATAATAAATTGAATTTCTATAAACGGATCTTCAAAGAATTCCTCCTCGCGTTTATTAAATATTTTTGTATGCATATTTTTTGTTTTTGTTATTATTCACAACAATAATGTTCGGAGAATTGATAGATTTGATGATGGACATGAAAAAATGCTTAAAATTATTCAATATCGTTTCTCTATTTTATTGATAGTTTTAGTTTTGTCGGAGAATTTACTTTTTACAATTTTATGATAACTACACTAGAATATTTTTGGCAGTCAACAATATTATCAACAGATATACACTGTCAACAATTCCACGCCAAACAACAACTTCTATGTTTTGTATCAGTATTGCAATTGCAAATAAAGATTTTAAAAATGATTTTCGATCTTAATATTTCCCAATCGATAAGTCCATGTTTAAAAAGATGAATGTTAATTGAATATCCACTTACTTACCAAAAGAATGAAACTAAATGTGCATATAATTTGTAGAGAAATCAATTTGTTTCCCCTCGAATTGCCAGGGAATTGGGCGGGGCCAAATCAGTTTGTTAATAAATTCAAATTTATTCGTTGATCGGGCGCGCGTCTCGCTCCTAACGTATTTAAAAAGTGATTAGAACTTAAATTGACACAATATGAACTTTTTGTTCCCGCAACGAGGCGTAATGAGAAACGAGATTATTCAATTTCCATTCAAATATTCAGTGAGACTGCAAATTGATTACATCGCCAATATTCTCTTCAGATAAAAAATGCTTGTTGAAAAGAATTTTCAATTTCAAGGGAAAACTTGCCGGAATCAATCAGACATTTTCCGTGTTGGATATTAAAAATATTTTCCTTTACTAATATTCTATGTAACAGTGAGTTTGTTTGTCTCATTATAACGCCATTCACATAAAATTGTATGCAATGTATAAAAAATATAAAATGTTTTGAAAAACCTGACAGGCTTATTTATAAATAAGCCTTCAAGCAGCATTTTTAATTTATTTCACTTACAGAATTGTTATTTCATAAATGAGTTTATTATTATTCCTGAAAATAACTTGACTGTTTCATTATAATGGTGGTTCACAGCATCCGTGCACCTTTGGGTGGATTATTCCAAAATGTAATTATCATAAGTTAAAGCACACGAGTGATTCCGCGTTCTGCCAAGTATTCTCTTGCGATGAAAGCCTTACGACACAGAGTAAATATACACAGACAGGCTCAGAATCAGAATCATTTATTCGTAAACATAAATAAATAAATTGTGCGCTACGTTTTGCCATAAAAGGCATACAAAAAATATAAAATTTGTTGTTCATTTTCTTAAATTAAATATCTTAAAATTAAATCAACCTTCAAAGTCTACAAAATAAACAAAACAATAAAATAATCAACAAAATAATCAAATAAGAAATTCATCAATTTTATAATAACAATTCTCAATCAATAATTTTGACAACCTTTTTGAATTTAGCTAAAGGCACATTTTATGACATTAGGTATTTAATTATATAATATTGGAGCAAAACCAAAAAAGCTCTTCATCATTAAAGCTGTATCAGCTCTAATTCTTAAAATTCGATGCTCGCACACAATCTGATTTTTAAGAGAGGTAGAGCGTAGCGTTTATTCGCACAAAGAGCAGATCGACCGGGGAAGTACCTCCACCTTACAGAATACCGCAGCCAAATAACTTTTTGTTGCGTGTGAGTAAGGTCGCCAAAGCTCATTTGGAGGAGAAGGGTCGGTAGCGCGTAAGTTGCAAGGGTCCGTCCTGATTTTTGCTCTCAACTCTCTCAAGATATAGACTTATCCCAGGGACCCGCGTTTATTAACACGCGGCGATTAGACACAACTATATGGGGTTTTCTGGCAGTCGAAAGCCATTTTACAGGCTTTGCAACATGTCATAAGATGCACCGTATGTTGTATTACTTGTCGGCCTTCCGACATGTGAAAAAAGAATTTGTAAGAAGAGTTCCTTCTGCACTTATCTATATGTCCCCAGGGACTTAACATTTGCTCTCATGAATACCTTACCATAACAGACGGTGCTAAACCTACACAGTAAAAGCAACAATGTAAATTTAATCTCAATTCTCATTGTAAATAAAGCGCGTTTCGCATTTTCTGCAGCGGGAAGCAAGGTGCTTTTAAATTTTCATGTTCCGTGGTACTGAGAACGTATTATTTAATGGAATGCTATGACCACTTTAGTTTATTTTTTGATATACATACTTATTATGACATACAATGACCCAATGAGCTTTCGCTGAAGCAAAACATCGTCGATATAAGAAAAAAGAAGAAGAAGAAAAATTAGTTTATTTCCACCAGAACGCACAGAATAAAAAGATAGCACGGTGGTAAAGTACTTTTTAGTACCCATCTGACTGGCTACCACCCTCAAGTTGAAAATCTAGCCAATCACCTATCGGCGTGTTCGTCCGCTGCACTTTAGAGCCAGTTCTTACCACCTTCGGCCACGTTACTTACCATGGTGAGATTGCTGTCAAATAAAAAAAACATAACTATTTGAATCCAAAAAATTGTAAAAAAACAAATTACTAGCTTTTATATAATATGCTGGTATATCGTTCCATATATATTAAATCATTGTTTGTTACCAATAAAGTTATCTGGGGGCACGGTAGTACCCCCGCCAAGACGAGCCAGGGTTTGGATTATCCCAGATAAACATAATTCTCGGGAAATTATGTCAATAGTTGACATATTAAACATAATCCCCCTTATTCATAATAAAGTTATCAAACGTTGATTAGCTAAAATTCCGAATTTTTTATCTGACACGTGACATTTGGTGATCGAAAGAGTGAGACGGGGCACACTATTACACTGATTTAGTTAAAAAGCGATTATGAATAAGGGGGATAAAGTTTCAATTGCATAACTCTTATACTTTAGATTTTATTAATATTTATTTCTCTATAATATCTATATATCTATCACTATGTATCATCTGTTGATACTTGGTAAAACGGTGCCGCCCACTGACACGCTTGATTATTATGGAAACTGTTGAGCAAGGTCTCTAGGAGGGGGCGAGATTTTTTTCAATGGTCTGTGGCATATATTGTAGGTGCCTACACTATATTTCAGAATTTAATCACGGTGGTCAATGTATTACAAAGTTGGCCCTAAGGACAAAGCGATTGTACAGCTGCCAGTCAATTTGCCGGTCCACCCCGGTCCCAGTCCAACCGCGACCCTTGGCCAGTCGGCCCCTAGCCTCGGGCGAATACTTGTGCTAAGACCACTGAAGGAAGTGTTGCATCTGACACGTCTTTATATTGTGGTGTAAGCCATGGGCGGTATACCTTTTACTTTATGTTTTCTAACTAAAAATTAAATAAAAATAAAATTGAAAAATGTTATAGCGGCTATAATGGCCGTTTTGACATGAATGTCTCGTCTTGACTCGCTTTGCGTGTCTCAGGTTGGGCTGTCAAAGCGGCCATCAATCGGGCCGATAATTTGTATGTGACCAAAGGTTGTCTGGAAGAAATCGTAGGTATTTTTGTGATAAAACCGCTCATTGTATCTACAATTGTAATACCTTCTAAGTTTCTTGATTTTTTTGTTTTTTTATTTTCTTTCTGTTGATTATTTTTATTTTACCTAAGGAATTTTATAGTAGTTTCAATTCGCCATTTTGAGTAGGTATTTACATGTAAAATATGTATTTTTTTTAAAGGACTTAGTCGGTAAACAAGCATAGCGCCCGACTGATGGTATAAGCGTTTACCGTAGCCATATGGACGCTTGTAACATACGAAGTTTCGCACACGCATTACCAACCTTTCCCCCTCCCCAATGAGCTCTGGCAACCTTATTCACGAACACAACATAAAGTTATTTGGCTGGAGGTACTTACCCAATCTAGCTGCTCTTTGAACGAAAAACGATTTATGCTCTCTTAAATATAATAGTTAATATTAAGTGTTAGTTAGTAGGTTTTAGAAAGCTCAAATAATATGTTGGATTTTCTTAAAAAAATTAAAAAAACGTGTAATAATTGTAATGATTCTCTAAACTGTGATGTCTGTAAAAGGCAAGAAAATTAAAATAATAGGAAATTGATAATTATTACTATAACTCTACCGCCTGTTACTTGAACCAAACATTGGAAATCGTATCCTCGCCGGACCCTTGGTATCTTGTGCAAACAATACCGTAGGGGACGACATTGATAATGTTAATTAAATCACCTTTATTGATAATAACACTCGAGATATGATTAATAGTAACATTTAATGGATCTAAATCCATAGTGAATAACCTGGTTACGTAGAGTTGGCAGTCTACATATTTATTATCTCTTCTTAATCATCATTATCTTATGATAGTCAGAAACCAAAGGCGAGCTATACAATCATCTTCTGATAAAGGGTGTGGTAAAACCAAACTGGTGGTGACTTCAACCTACCCTCTTCTCGTTACTAAATATTGCACTACCTTAAATTAAATAAGAATTGTTTAGTTACTTCTTTAAGAAGACTGTCAAGTTACGCTTTACAGAAAAAATACAGCTGACGAGTTCAAAGACAGATTTCTATAAACTACCGTCATATTCAGTAAGTTCTTTACTTTACTTTGCTGAAAATCCTAATGATATTGGTCACGAAGCGTCAGCATGAGCAGTGCTGACCAAAAAAGCTGAACTCTATAATTCTCTAGAAACCACAATGCGAAAACAAGACATACTATCATAATTATTTGAAACTTAGCTAATTAGTATCTGCTAGTGTTGTAACCGCAGACGTTTGGTCGTAGACGATGCAATTATTCTTGAGGCGAGGGTTCGGACAAGACGAGGGATTGGCCGTCTTCTTGACCGACCCGTAGTCCTTGTTTAATTTGAATGAACTTCAAATTAATTATTGAGGGGCTTGTGGCGTTGAGCTTTCGTGGTTAGGTAAAGAAATAATTTATAGAATTCGTATGTAAATTTTGGTAAGTTTTTGTTCACACAATATTAAAAAGTTATGGAAAAGTTATAGATAAACAATTTATAGATGAACTTGTTTATAACTACTAAGACCCTGCGTATTTACCTGGAACTCATAAAATGGTATTGAATGTACTTCCGGAGAAGAGACGCCAAATTATTGAAAAGAATTGCCATTTTCTTGCACGGTAGAACAAATTAGATTCAAATTATAATTTCTCAGGGACCAAGTTATACTTCTGCCAAGTTTCAATATCAACCGGGCCGAGTTTCAATATGATTTCACCCTGATACGATAATACCATACGTGGGCCCTGATTGGATTAAATTCATTAATGGTTTTCGTTATGATTACCACCAAAGATACGCGGTAGAGCTCCGCTCAGTAGTTTAGTCATAAATAGTTAGCAAACAGACAGACAGACTCATATACCTGGAAATTGAGCCCTGTTATTTTTGCTCATATAAAATAGTCCCAATGCTGTTTCAGACGTTCTGTAACCAAAGACATCAAAATGTGTGGTTTTATTACTATTTAAAATTCCATGCCACAAATTACTTAAAGCTTTTATACAACCAAAATAAACTAAATAAAATTATATCAACAACATATTTAATACTTAAATCGCTTTAAAATATCTTTAGCGAAATTTACTTACCGTAACGTTTAATAATACCAAATAATATGTTTGTTTGTGTGATGTATGTATGTAACCTCGCCTCCTGGGAGTCTGGCAATCACTGAGAGCACTCACACCGCCTTCTAAACCCATTACAGATAAATTAAGCCCGATCACAAGCTCGCGTATGTAAATCTAAGCTATATCTAAGCTATAAGTAAGTGCATACCACCTGGGTAACGTCTAAAGTGAAATACCTCAGAGAAAACTTAAATTAAAACGTGTTTTCAGTATGTGAGTATAAGAACGCTTGGGGATTTCGTGCTAAGTTTGTATTGCTTTGTTTAGTTGCAAGAAAGGATTTATTTTGTAAATATCCTGGGACATCGTCATCTGATCTTTTTTTTAATGTAGGGAGGGCTTTCGTTTGGCCTTCGACTGACCTCATGAGGAGTTATGACAAGGCCGAGGACGTAGCACGCTTACGCCTAGTCACTCTGGCCTTGAATACATATAGGTTATAGACTGAGCATAGTTACTATAGAAATCAGATAACCGATTTAAACTGCATTTTATATATAGACTTATACAGGGTTATTGGTATACTAACAACCTCTCAGGACTATATTACAAACATCATACACAACAACTTTTGTTCTATGACTTTTAATAATTCTTCAGACTTTCATACAAAAATAAAAATATTAAAATTGAACCGCTCTAGATGTTACGAACTCTATGCGTAGCAAAAGACTGAGTCAATAGAACACAGAATTGAAATATGTAATTGTGCATCCATGCTACGCGAATCGAGCACGAGCCGAGCCACGAACGAACAGAAATCGTTCGTAGCACGCGATGTCAAGTGTGGATGTTACGACGAGCCTACAACGAGCGCGATGCGAATCCTTGTGTTCGTGAAAAAAACTGACAATCGGGCGGAGCGCAGTCGAGCGCGACACGAATGCTCGTTCGAGGCGGCTCGCGACTCCGTCCACGCTACGCGAACAACGAACGAATCTTGTTTCCTTCGTGTCTTGGCTCGTGCTCGCTTGGCGTAGCATGGACGCACCATATATGCTTCAATAACATCAAACTCTTAAGAATCGGCTGTCAACCCTCCTTTGTTTCTGTAATGTTATTATGACTAAAAACTTTGTATACTCGTACCTATAAATGTTATCAAATATTATGCAAGTGTTTGAATATTTGCAATTTGCAGGCAGTCTTGATTATATTCTCCTAATACCTGAATATTTACCCTGAAGCAGACAGGAATACTACTCTATAGAGATATTATGCATTTACAAAGGAATTCTCTATGTACCCTGTGCGGAGTTCGGCAGACAAAGTGAAATGCAAATTCTTATGTATTTCCAATTAGCGCTCGACTAGGGTTGCTACTTGTAGATTTATATTTGTGTTCCTCCGAAACTCTGGTAGTATCTGATTTCAACGTTGTACCTACTAATACGTCGTAGCTCGATCGTTTAATTCATCATGAAGTGCACGGTACATTTCTTGAAATATTACACTACCTCTCTTGTCTCTTGTCTCTTGTCTACCTCTATCATGGTGTGCCTTGGTCCGACCAATGAATAGAAATCGTTTGTTGTTATGGCCAACTAAATGCACGGATACCTAATGATGTCGTCAAAAATATATCGTAAAATAGTTACATTATTTCGGTAATCAACTTTATTCATTGCCTGGGTGTTACTATTCTTTACCGAGGTCGTCCACGCGCGTTAGTAAGTTAGTAGGTGCAGCACAGACAGACTATCCGTGCTGCACTTTTTACTCTGTGAAAATATAATCTATACAATAAGCAGTAACACACACTCTGCGAAAGAATAGGATGTAGGTACACAAATCTCTATTTCTTCTTCTTTTTGTATTTAAGAGGAAAGGATGGCTGCAAGAAATTTGAAAAATAGATTTTTAACATATCTATTGCTGTCGCGTTGTGCCCGAGCTGTCCCGCCCGAGGGCGATAGAGACAACTACAGCTTGGACCGATTATACCTATTTAAATTAGACGTAATCGCTATTTCGTAATCCTCAGTTTTCTCCTACAAAAGTGGATCGATTTAAAAAAAAATATCAAGAATCAAGAAGGGCTATGTCTTTCGGTTATTCATTGGTTTTTTATATTCGTCAAATTTGTTCGCTGGACGTCTGATAAGGGCGTAAAAAATGGTAAGTTTTTGTGATTTTAGAAGGCTCCTAATTCTTATAATAATTAATTTATGGAGAAAAACAAAACCTAGGGACATACAGTGGTACCTACAGATTGCACTGTAAAATAATCATTGCTCTAGTGTCATTATCCAGAGAGGAAACTGAGGATTACGTTTCTATGGAACAAACGCCACCAGCACTAAATAATATATCAAAATAAATCTTAAAGTACAAAATAATAAATCGAAATCTCTGCATTTTCATAGCATGTACGTCCCTACCTAGAGTCTCGCCGACAGAATGATCTGTGAAAAATCCATAACGGACTTTTTTGTGTACCGCAGACTTCTTCGCACAAAAAGTCTGTCGTCTGCCTACCCTAACCTTTTTTTACATTTATACCTACCCTTAAATATACGAGGTATGGGCAATATGTTTAGCTGCAGCGTAATGCCCATTAAAATTTACGAAGAAGACGACACTTCAATTTAATATCTCGTTATTATGAAAACGCCTCGGGACGCGCTTTGCTACGAGAAAAAATTGGCATTTATTATGGAAACTTCAAGTCTAAAGCAGACAGACGTCTTTGTGCTAATTAAAATGACGTCGGGAAATTGTCTTTTCATTTTCATATTGAAATTGCATTGTGCATTATTTTAATTCGTCTGGTCTCATGAGATTTGATACAAATTTCTTGGCAGGAATCTTCTAATTTTACTGTTCAGAACGAATTAACGGCTTGCATTTTCGCGCTGATCATAACAAATGGGATGATGATTGAATTGTACTAGATTTTTACAATTGATTGGTAAACGGAATTATATAATCCGAACCGGTGGATGATTCAACTGTTTCTTTTTTTTTATATCACTAAGGTGGCAAACAAGCATACGGCCCGCCTGATGGTAAGCAGTTACCGTAGCCTATGGACGCTTGCAACACCAGGGGTATCACTCGCACGTTGCCGACCCTGAAGAAATCTCTTCACACCCTTTTTGAAGAACCCCAGGCTGTACTCTATTAGGAAAACCACGGCTCATTCCACAATCTGAGCGTCCGCGGAAGAAAATTCCTTTGAGCCCGCACAGTTCGAAACAATTCTGGTTTCAATGTGTGAGGATGGACTCCCCGTCGATGGCGAGAGTTGCGATGGTAGAAGGTAGCCGTGGGCATCACGTCGAATAATTCTTTAGAACACTCTTCGTTGTACAAGCGATAAAACACACATAAGGAGGCAAAGTCTCTCCTCAGACTAAGGGGCTCTAAACCGCTTGTGAGCTCGGGATCGTCTACAATTCTGATGGCACGACGCTGAACCGAGTCTAAAGGCCCAAGCTGGTATCCAGGTGCTCCCGCCCATAGATGATGTATTTAGGTACCTACAGTGCCTTACCAGGGTTTAAACTGAATAAATTACTTTTTGATTTTGATTTAACTCAATAGTTACCTATTACATATAATAAGCCAACCCCTACTTTGACATTGGTCAAAGTAGGGGTTGGCTTAGCCGTACTTCCCTGAACATGACCCTGAGGTGTGACGTCACTAAACTTGGGTTACCGCAGGGTAATGACGACATCGTTCGTTAACCGCTATAGGCTTACAAAGCTTTGATTTTAGGTACGCATTATTGTGACGCGTGTAAATATTACTAAAATCTCATATCATAAATCTAAAAAGTAGTGTGTATGTTTAGTTTACGGATTTGGTTGAAATTTGCCGCTAAGATAATAATAATATGTAATAATAAATGTTTATTTGCTCCACTATTTGAACATCATTTTGTAAATAGCATGGTTTGATAATATACAATTTAAGTGTTACAACTAAAACCTAAACTAAGATAAAATGTCCTAAACACTGGTTTTATTCCAAAGTATCAAAGAACTTTAGGTTTGTTCGTTAAGCTTTCACGCCTAAACCGCTGAACTAATCACGATGAAATCTTGCACGCAGATAGCCTATGGTATGTAGAAGGAAATAGGCTAATTTTTATCCCACAAACGCGGGTGAAATTGCAGGGGATAGCTAGTAAAATTATAAATGCAAAAGTAACTCAGTCTATCTGTTCGTCTTTTCACGCCTAAACCTTTGAACCGATAGTGATCAAATTTTACACGCAGGTCGACTAAGGTATGGAGAGGGACCATAGGCAACTTTTTATCTCCTGAAATCGCGGGACAGCTAGTAAAATAGAAAATAACGTAGGAATTCAAATATCGTGCATCACGATAAAGATATTTTATTTGGCAAACTATTTCGACCCTAAATAGTATAACGTCACATATTTTGTGAATTATTGGAATGTAGGACCGTCCGCATAAGTGAATGCTCGAGATATTCTACTGGAGTATCGCAAACCGCGAGAAACAAACAGCCATATAAATGAGAGGCTAAATCATCATCTTTATTAACCTGCCTGTTCCCAATCACACAGATAAATAAATATCCTGGGGTATTCTTCACACACGGTCCCTAACTAAGCAGAGCTTGTACTATTGAAACCTGATGACTGATGTATAGATATAGCTTAGTCAACAACCATATTATAGTGATAGTGCGAATTTATCTTTGAGCTTCTTACACTGACCTCGCTCCCCCAGTTTTAAATAAAATGAAAGGAACAGTGATGAAAACAAGTTCTTGTTAAAAAAAATATTTTCATAACAAGCTTTTTATAGTACTCATCAAGACAAATCAAACGAGCCCAAACTCGATGGGGTTATGTAGTTTTATTACGGAGTTCCTATGGCTACCTTCCAGCTCCATCATCAGATCAGCTCCACGTCGTCATAAAATTGCATTGTCACGCGATTTGCATATTCGTGCAAAATTTCAGCTCAATCGGAAACCGGAAAGTGGGTCAAATTTTACTTGCAAAATTCCATTACAGACAACGGGACAGGTGAAAGTAAATAAAAGCTTGAAATAAAAGCTTGTAAAATAGAGGATAACATTAGCTAGCTGAGATAGGTGCCGCTTTGGTGTCACTCAGGCTGTAGTGTTTAATTTGTAGATACACATGTTATTATTCGAGTTCAAAATACATATTCTCTTTTATTTATTTCTCTTTGTTTCTTTATATTATTTCCGATCCTAACATGTACGAAAAGACTCAGATAAATAAGTACCATCATAATGAAATCAAAAGTCATTGATGAACATTGTGATTCTAACCCCCTTATTCATAATCGCTTAATGATAACGAAATCAGTGTAATAGTGTGCCCCGTCTCACTCTTTCGATCACCAAAAATGTCACTTGTCCGATAAAGACTTCGGAATTTTAGCTAATCATCGTTTGATAACATTATTATGAATAAGGGGATAAATCTTTAAAATATATAGAAGTAAAATAGTTGCCTCATCATCATCATCATCATCAGCCTATAATGTCCCACTGCTGAGCACAGGCCTCCTTTCACAAATGAGGGTGAAAGGGAATGGGCATACTCCACCACGCGTGCCCACTGCGGATCGGTGGAGGTTGGCTAGTGGTCAACCTACTGTTGGAATTTTTCAAGGCACCTAGGAGGCATCCAACTCACTTAACGACTATCACAATTAAGTGATAACCGGGACCAACGGCTTTACGTGCCTTCCGAAGCACGGAAACGCGCGATTTGAAATACCACTAGGCGGTCACTCATCCAGGTACCAACCACGACGTTGTTAGCTTAACTTTGCCGATCGATTAAGAACCCCTAATCATGCTATACCATGAGCGCTTCAAATAGTTGCCTACTGAATTTCTATTAGTAAATAAGCCAGTCCTTTGATTCGACATAGATAGTATCTCCAAAGTCTGAACATTAGGTACAAAGCAGCCCCTAAAGCCCGCAGCACTTATTTCAGTTATTTCTCCATTTACTCCCACTTCAATATAAATCTCTTATCTAAAACATATTATTTCGGCAATGCGAGACTGGACAAAACACTTAACCTGATTGACCCTCCAATGGTATTTTTATTGCATCCCAGTCTCCGTGTTTTGGTCTCTACTTTTATGACAATCCGTCCTTTAAATAGCGTCAATATTCACCATGAAAAAACTTTCAGTGTTGGATGATAAAAGAACAAATCTTAGGTTTTTTTTGGCCTCCTTTAAATTATTATAGATGCTATATGCTTATAATTTCTGGTTAAATATATAAGATAAATAGTCTCACTATTATCTCAGAGTATATAAATACTACGTACAACTATTATCAACCTTCAATACAATGTAATATTGCATTAAATGGAACAATAGTTATTTATTTATATAGGGTGACTGATAAATTAGTAAACGATACTTAGACTCATGATTGTACACACGGCTACATATCAAGCTATACATTTCCAGTATACGCTGACCTCTCATTGTATGGAAATCCTATACAATGCGAGATCAGCATATACTGGAATTGTATAGCTTGATGTGTAGCCGTGTGTACTCATGATAAAATACAACATTCTCAAAGTTTTTTTTTAATTTACTTAGCACATGAGCCCTCCTATTTAGTACCTAACAAGAATAAGAATATACCATCAGTTTTTATTTAATTTAGTTATTTATCCCTATTTGTTCCTTTGGGAGAGTTGTTTATTATTATGAGTACAAACATGTATCTAAGTATCGTTTACTAATTACCAGTCACACTATATATTTTTTTGATTTAGTTATTTAAATTATAATTCTTTGTGTCTAATTTATTCTAGAACAGTTTTATTTAGTGCTGGTAAATCATTTAACATTTGGAACAGAGGATTTGGTCAAGCACATTTTAAAATCACATTTAAAAAACTTTTATTCGCTGCTAGGTATATTATATACCTACTATTAGCATGTATTTAATAAGACGATGGCTCTTTTGCATGATTTTATGAAGTCTAATTATTTCGTGCAACATTTCCAACCACATAATTTACATTACTTACACAGTAGGTACACATCTGATATTCATGTCATTCTAATTTAAGTCTGTACACAGATTGAAACAATAAATTGCATCGTAAGAGCAACATGTGGGCGACACACCCTTGCTCGCAATCGGGACAATCTAGCCGGTGATCCGCCTCCCCCAACCTCCACACATTACGCCAAAATTAAGACAGCTTGCGATGCCAATATGCAAATCCCGCCGCTGCCATAGCCCCATACATTGCATTATTATAGCCTAAACAAACAATTGTTTATAATACAGCTCTTCAAATACCGTTTTGTGTACGTTTGTATGAAGCAACTTTTTATAGAAAATACGCGTACGCTTTGAATGTGAAAATTCAGTGAAATGTAGAGAATTCTGCTCAACACTTAATTGTAACTATTATGTACCCTTTTGTTGCCTCAAAAGCTGAGTATCCCTTTGAATTGCTAAGCATAGTAGAATAAAGCGAGTTTGCATTTCCGCAACGTATTTGTTGTTCGTTTGTTCAAACAAACCGGAATCCCCAAGTTCCTTTCTATTCGTGATAAAATATCACAAGGCAACCGGAGCGCATTCTTTCAATTCTGCAGAGCGAACCAGCGGCTCGGAAAACATCTTTTGTGTTTAACGATACCGAGCCGCCCTACCTGTTTATACTGGCGACCCGAAAAATCGTATAGGAACTACAGCTTGCAACGTTGTTAACAACATTGGTAACACGTAGTGAGATCGCTACATTCATGATCAAGTATCTCCTTTAAAGTTTTAATAAAAATCAACTCCCTAAAGATTTTCCTCGCCGTTGGGAGCGTGCCGTAGCAATTTTCCAATACAGCCATCAGAGGTCTGGTACATTCGAGAGGTAGTCATCTTACAAGCTGAATTGATACTTCAGACACGCCGTGAAGCGCTATTCTCTTGAAAGCTTTTATATTATATTATCTAAGACCTTTCAACACGTGGTGGAAACGTCTGTCGTAGCGATCTATCGATTTCGATTCTCGCCTCTCTTGGGTAAAGAACGAAGCGCTGCAGGTGCCGCAAAGAAACTGTCTTATATTTATGAAAAGGTGCTATCGATGCATGGCGTAAAGTTACGACAACTAGACACGATTTATTAAAATATGTCTTTTGAAATAACACCTTAGAAATGTAGAGGTTTCATGACTCTATTGCGAGCACTCTTAAGCAGAGGAGCAGATGGCTTCTGTAAATAATGTTTGATTGAAGAGAAATACCTATATATCTATTGGGTCTATTTGTATCTAATGTTGTTTTTTTTATATTTTTTTTCTTGCGTTTTTTAGTTTTGGAATAAAAATTAAAATATTTAAAAAATGTAACCAAGCTAAGTTTCTTGCCGGATTCTTTTCAGTTGAAGGCCGACTTACGAACTGGTGGTAACTTCAGTAAAATTGAATATGGCTTTGATTTTAATGGAAAACTAGAATTGTGGGTCCTCTTCTGTGGGTCTTCTCTTCTCCTACTTTAATATAAAAAATGTGACAGTGAGTTTGTTTTTTTATGACCTCTTGACGCTTCAACGGCTCAATCAATCATGATAAAATTTGGCATTGTGGTAGACCATAACCTGGATTTGCACATACAATACTTTTTCTCACAGGATCTGCGGGTCGAAAACTAGTAATAAATTTATTCTTTTGACTACCTCTTGATATCAAAGACTTATTTTTAACTCTAATTGCTTTGGCAAATACCATTTACTCTGTTACTTGTTTATGGCAAGGCGATGATAGCTGATGATAGAGACGTCGAATACCGAGACGAAGGTCCTGGGTTCCAATCCTACAATGAGCTTGAGCTTTCGGTGACGGAAAACATCGTGAGGAAACCATAGCACGGTGGTAGAGTACTTCGCAGTACCCATCTGGCTGGCTACCACCCTCAAGTTGAAAATATGTCGCCAAACACCTATCCGTGTGTTCCGAAGCTGCACTTGAGACCCAGTTCTTTCTAGGCTTTGTGGCTCACCAGTTCAGCCATGTCACTAAACATGGTGAATTTTTGGTCAAACACAAAGGTACCTTAGTTAAAAAATGTGGCCCTGACAAAAATAGCCAGACTAATCAAAGTTATTACATGTCTCATGTATCTATATCTACCCTGCTTACGTAAATCTCGTGAAATCTCTATTAATATGACCTTGTTAACAGTTAAATTAATGCATCGTAATAACAATTAGCTTTGTTGATTATGAAATAAAAATTCCTCTGAATAAAACTGCAGACAAAATATCTTAATTAGTTTTATTGGTGCAGGTACAAAATTGTAATTAGGGGCACAATAGTTTTTATTTTACTTTTTATCGAAACAAATATCATTATTAAAGAATTACGAATTAATCAGCAACTTATTACCTACCTACCTAACCTAACCGTAGGATCGAGATCGATCTTTTGACGCAATTAATTTGATAGTAGGTACCTCAGGTCAGTCTGTAATCTGAGGATAGTACCTAGTCAAGTTCCAGGTGACACGGAAGAACATATAAAAAACCATTTTTTTTAAATTTTTAACGACTAAATTAATCCTAACTTAAAAATAGGGCCTGAGCATCAGATCACCGCAGAGCGGATAGACTTATCGTTTTGTTTGCCGACGCAGTGACGGCGCGTCTCAATATGGTCCGAGGTCCAGTTACTATAATAAACAACGCTGACGCGGGATATTCGTAGAGTCAACAGACTATGTCCTTCCTTGAAATAAATCAACAAAGTAGTTATAGTAGGTAACTTACCAATCTAAAACTCTCATTAGATTATTCGCAACTTTTTAATGAACCTTGCGCCTCTTGGTTTTACCCGCGCTTAGGGTTGCCAGGTGTCCGACTTGAGCCGGACATGTTTGGCTTTTTACGGTCGTGTCCGCCCAAATATTTACGTGTCCGGCCTGCTCAGTATTTATGTGTTCAGCTTTTTGTCTGGCTTCCCAAGACGACAAGAAGAAGATTTTTCGTACTCAATGAGAATAATTGATTATTTTTGTTAGATAAGTTTGTTAATTACCTGCGTGATTAATAAGTAAATATTAAACATTTTAGTACGGGCTTTAGAGCAAAAAGTCCGGCCAAATTAAACACCGAGTCCGGCTTTTGTATTCTAGAACCTGGTATACTTTTTAATCCAAAATATCTATTCATATTATGTACGAAGTTACATCCAAATCTGTCGGGTCTATGCGTTACTCACCCGTTCCGGTTCACACCCGTTCGGTTTACACCCGATTTTATTTCGATATCATAAATTTATTCCAAAGCGATTTTTAATCAAAAGTACTGGCAGTCACAAAAATGTTATTACTGAAATAATTAAATATTGAAATTGTTATAAAAATAATTTGATTTTTGATGAAATACAATTGGTTCGAGTTACTTGTTTAAATAAGTTAAGTCCATTTTTTACCCATCCATCTAATAATTCAAATATATAAAAATAGTCCATTTAATATACTTAATAATGAATAAAATTATAACAATCGTAAACATGCAAAATTATCTAATTACCACCTAAATTATAAACAAAAAATTATAAAATTTAAAAATTCTTATAAATGCACGTCCACACACTTGATAATAATTTTTTTCTGTGTATGGTATCCAGCGTGAAATAATGTTTTTCCCCCACGTTTATTACGAATATATTGAATTTTTTTTGGACTAGTCCTTGTGTATGACCTTCACTCGTCATTTTGAGATAACATACTAAACATTCTTAATATTTGCATATTGAAATTCTTATGTGCGAAAGGGATAAATTTAATGACATTCCGGACTTTACTATTGTTTTAGTTCAGGTAAGTGTTACACAATAGGACGCGCAAACCCATGACATGTTATTAAACAAAATAGTGACGTATTTTTATTATTTTACCAGTACAAGTTACTAAACAATCTTTAAATTCACTTAAAGTTGTTTCATACATAACACATAAATTATCGAATTATTTAAACAATTCTGTTGCCGACAGTACCTAATGCTCAAATCTGACAAAAAATATTGATTTACAATTTAATCGAATCGGGTGTAAACCGAACGGGTGAGAACCGGAACGGGTGAGTAACAAACAGACCCAATCTGTCACACAAACATCGAAACAAACTTTTGCATCTACACTATACAAGAATCAATTGATTGCCACATGTATGTAAGAGTATCGCTTGAGAACAGCCTTACCGATTAGGCTGATTCCTTTTTTGTTGTGTTTGCGATTGTCAGGACAAGGTTTGTATGAAAAATTGTTTTAGTATACACAATGGGCAATACCAGGCACAAAAAGCTAGTTTATATATAGGTAATCAATGTAGGATTTGTAAGTCTAAATATTTTAGTCTCATAAAGTGCTAACTTTGTAACTTTCACATAATACAAATAGGAAGTTAAAAATATCCAATTCCATAAAGATAATAGTATATTTTAAACTACGAGGCTGTCTCAGAGCATTTAAGCGCACATCACTTTCTTGTAAATTGCTTAGGGCTCAGACGCGAAGGTTTCGTTTTAGCGATCTCTTGCTGATATAAATCCACATTATGCATGTTACATCGTTTTGGTTCACTGCCAGCAGACTGCCGTATATAACTATAAGCATAACATTAGCTAATTCTGCGGTTACCTACCTATATTAGTGTAATATACACGAATGATTCATATTGTGTCGCATTGTTTGGTAAAGCACTTAAAATATGTGTGTGTTTAATATTACTGTTATTGTTTCGTATTTCTACTTGAGTTCCGTGAATTGAATCAACACAAAATAATGGTTTGATTGTGCGTCAAACTTAAAGTTAAGTGAGGTGGTGATTGATATTTTTTCTCTCAAGTGACCCATTTTATTAGGGTAATCATGCGTAGGTGTGTTTGATAGGTATGTGCTAGCGGTGGTACAGTCAAATTTAACGTTCATAAGGGGCCTAAACTGAATAAATGACTAGTTGATTTAGATTTAGAATGGCTGATTAATTGGTGATTTTAGCTTAGAGGTAGTGAGTGACGTCGGATGCCGAGACTATGGTCCCAGGTTCGAAACCTACAATGAGCTTGAGCTTTCGGTGCATGTATAAATCGTGAAAAAACCATAGGAAGATGGTAGGGTACTATTTAGTACCCACCTGGCTGGCTACCACACTCAAATTAAAAATCTGTCGCCATGTACGTAACGGTGTGTTCCGACAGCACTTGAGAGCCAGTTCCTTCTAGGCTTTGTGTGCTTACCACCTTCGGCCAAATCATCACTTACCGTGGTGAGATTGTGGTCAAACACAGACCTATACTGGGTAGAGCTTTCGAGATGGCATATTTTAGAAACCTATGTTGGATTAGTCATGCTGAACAACTTTTACTATGGGACGAACACGGAAATCTCAAAAAATATTTTTCATACATTATGATCGAGTAGGTAAGGTTGACATTTTGTAAGTTGGTGTATACACTATTGGTCCAATAGTAAAAGTTGTTCAGCATGACTAACCCAACATAGGTTTCAAAAATATGGCGTCTCGAAATCTCCACCTGTTATATACGTAGTTAAAACCTTCTTCTCGAAGCCCTCAGCAACACATAGACAAATTACAAAAAAGATAATGAGATCAGCATCCGATTTACATTAAAAAGCCTTCGGGTGAATCTAATAAAATTAACAGTTCTACCGTCAGACCTCGCCTCGCTAGGTATGGGGCAGCAGAATTGAAATTTAAATCCGATGTCTCAAGCATATCTAATATAATTAAGACGCTTCGGTAATTGAGTAGACATCCACCCCACTGTTTTAACGAAAACATCCACGAATAAAATTGTAAGGAAAAATCCGAGCGATACTTAGTGACAGAATTTCAACAATGGCGTTTAATTATGTCTTATTTTTATCGAAGTAAGTAAGAACTACAAGCATATATCCATATAACTCCATACATACATACCTACTTACCAATATAAATACGAATGTTTGTGTGTATGTTTCTTACTTAATCAACCCCTCAATGGCTGTGCCCATTCGGATAATATTTTGCACACAGATAGCCCTTGAATAATTTTTTAGTGTCAAAAATTTTACCAATTCTGAGAGCAATCTGAATTCCGCTCTACTTCTGGAGATCATTTGAACAAGAACCAGAGAAGGTATATTGAACTTTTGTATGGAACGCCTATTTTTTTCGCGATTTTTATAATTGTTCCCATCGTGAATTTGACTTAGGACGACCCGCTAGATTAGTTTTCCGGCAACCCAGCTGGAGGCATTGGGTAGATGCGTGAATACGTATTGGGGGTGAGCGCGCTTACAGCTCCGGGACCATTCTGGAGAAATGGGAGTCAGCTTCTCTAGTGTCCCAAGCGGGGATTGAATCCGCTAGCACCAACAAGGTGCGTTTGGGCTAGCGCTTGCGTATACTAGGGTGCACGTGGTGAGCGACTTTAACAGCTCCGGTACCATTCTGGACAAATGATAGTGAGTGTTTACGGTGCAACTCACACATCTAATTGGTACCAGGGGATACTCTGGCGGCGTCACCTACCGCAGATGGTCCCAGACGCATCGTAGGGGTTACCAGGAATAGTATGCCGTCTTTTATTACTCAGGGTCGGTAAAGGTAGCCTATAGAAAATCTCAGTAGTATTTTTTTTATACCACTAAGGTGGCAAACAAGCATACGGCCCGCCTGATGTTAAGCAGTTACCGTAGCCAATAGACGCCTGCAACACCCGGGCGTTGCCGACCGTGCGAATTTTTTTCCTGATAAAAGGAAAGGTATGTTCCCATCGTGAAATTTCTTTATTTAGATGAGTACGACTTTAAAATCATCCTGTAGGCATCTGTAACGCCACATATCAGCCCTCACTGCGTGCCAGCCCGCCAAGCCAACCAGTCAAGCCAACGTTAGCCAAGCCAACCAGCCTAATTGGCAAGCCATGCCAGCCAGCCATGTCAAGCCGAAACTCTGTCCTTATCTACGAGAAATAAATCAAGTTGATTTTCCAAGAGCGTTTACATTCCCTTCAGTTTCACATCATACCTGTTTAGGTCTACTGATATCGATAGCCCGCGTAATAGCATTACAAAAGCAAATCAACGCAAAATGGCTTAGTCAGTAAAGATTACACCGACACATCACAATGTCATCGCTCGTATACCTACATACTCTTAAACTAATACAAATACCATTAGAGTAGGTATGTACGTAATACATTTACACAGTATGCAAATTAGAACAGACGTTAGCCTGCAAACATTGGGTAAATTAATGTCTTAGATGCCTTAACATCCCCTGGGGGGAGATGCGCGCTTATATTTGTTATTATCTCGTAAACTGTCTCGACAAGTTACTTTCGTACCTAGCTGTTATTTTAGCTAGTCATAGTATTCATGGATTGAATTTCAGTTTTTATTTTAGTAAGTTCTTTTAAGTAAGTACTTACACTTACCTACCTAGTTTGTTGATTGACTCACTCTAAAAGGAGCTTGTTAAAAGCTGAGGAGGATTTAAGTAAATGAATGCAAATAAAAAGTTGATTTTTATTGTAATTTTTGGACACGCCTGGCTGAACACCCTAAAGCTGAAAATCTGACGCCAAGCACCTTTTTACAAGCTTTTATTTAGTTTCACCTGTCCCCTTGTCTGTAATGGAATTTTGCAAGTTAAATTTGACCCACTTTCCGGTATCCGATTGAGCTGAAATTTTGCACGATATGCAAATCGCGTGACAATGCAATATTATGATGACGTGAAGCTGGAAGGTGGCCATAGGAACTCCGTAATAAAACCACATAACTCTATCGAGTTTGGTCTCGTTTGATTCGTCTTGATGAGTACTTTGTCGCAAGCACAGTCAACAAAAAGTATAGTCACTCAAAAAATAGCTTGTATTAAAAATGAAATTTTTAACAAAGAACTTGTTTATACTAAGTCAGCAAACAAGTCATACGCGGCCCGCCCGATGGTAAGCGGTTTCCGTAACTCTATGGACGCGTGTGATGCCACGGGTGTTGTATCACAAGCGACGCCTGCAAGACCCCGGACATCATGCACGCGTTACCGACCCTTCCGCCCTCCCAATGAGCTCTGGCAACCTGACTAACACGCAGGAGCACAAAATTGTTATTTGGCTGCGGTATTCTGTTTAGTCGAGCAACACCCCAGTCGATCTGCTCTTTGGGCGAAAAAACGCTATGCTCTATCTCTCTTTTACCTTCCGGCAGTTGACTTCTAGCCTTTGTAAAGTTCGGCAACACATTGGCATCCCGGTGGTATATTGCTAATTTCCATGGGTGATGGTGGCCACTTATCATTGTGGCACGATGGCTCCTTGCCAGCTTTCTCACATTTAAATAACATGGCTGGGGACAATGTGCTGGCTCCTGTCTCCACTGTTTGTCATGAAATAGTGTGTAACTCTCAATGACACTCCTTGGTTATCAGTGCCGTAGCCAGCTGTGGTAGCCAGGAACCATTTTTAGTCGTCGAAATTTTCTGAAATGAAAGTTAATTTCTTTTTTGGGCTCCGAACCAATAAGGTAAAGAAGAACCCTATTGGTGCCACTACGTCCATAGGTCACAGCGTTATATTTCAGCAACCACTGATGATATTGATTTGAAATTACATATTACTAATGTACTCAAATTGAATGAAAATTAAAAATTAAAAACAAAAACTTTGCAAAAGAGGCCGAAATGGGGATCTAAGTTTCAAAATGGGGCTACAGGTTTAAATGGAGTATCATATCATCAAGGGGACCGTTACCCTTGTCCCTTTCACTTCATTTTGAAAGGAGGCCTGTGCCCAGCATTAGGACATTATAGGCCTAGCTATCATAGCCAAGCCCTTTCATATGAGCATCATCATCAGATGCTCATATGAAATCGGCTTCATCGTTCATTCCAAGAGGTTTTTTTAAAATTTTATGTTGTGTAGTTTTGACTTATGATGAAAAATTACAAAATAAATACCATTACCCTATCTCCTTTTTTCGCAAAGCAAAACATCAAACGTCTAAGGAAGTCAGGAACCCTCGGTACGCGAGTCCGACTCACTCTTAGCTTGGGTTTTATTTTATTACTAAATTCAATGTGGGTACAATATGATATTATGCTCTGATAACTAAATGAAGTCATATAATATCTAAATATATTGTAAAGGATATCTAAATATTATTCGAAAATGTCGGGGGATGATTATACAGCCATATCACCGCCATTTTAGCAATAAAAAACAAAGTAATATTTTATTATTCATTTATTAATTAGCTACTCAAAGAAATCATAATTATACGCGCAAATGTTTTTTTGTTGTTAGCAGCAACATTTATTTTGTAAATTAGTTCCAAAATATCATGTTTGTGAGCAATATTGTGTGCTCTATTTATTAATTAACATTTTTATATACTTACAACTGGGAGAACAAGATAAGCGTTATCTGTAGATATATTTTTAATCCGTATACTATACTTTATATAACAACGTAGATTTGTTGTAACTTTATTTAGGCTCGCTGGGAAATACAATAACAGCCAATGATATTATAATAGAGATATGCTACCCTCATACTAAGCGGCGTTCAGTTATTGTTGAATTAGGTGAATGCGATAGATAATACGGAACGTATGGTACAGAAAGAGATAGCTATATGTAGCCGCTAAGCAAAATTACGACAATTGTCTGCAACAATTAGCGTGCGTTAATGCGATATCTACCTCTTTTTATTATAATATCATTGATAACAGTACATTCACACAACGAAAACAGACCTAGACAAGATGGATTTCGAAGTCAAAATCTCACGTAATTATTTATATCTTATGTTCACTCCATACTCAAGTGAAGACAGTCGAAAGACATCTTGTCTAGGGCAGTTGAGTTGATTAAGTGTCGAACTTGACTCAAAAATATAAGTACCGGATCTATCTGTAAGTATTACACATTAGAGGGAAAGAGATGATCAACTAACCTCAGCTTTGTAGAGCGTCGTCTCTATCGTACAAAGCAGTGACAAGACTGACAAGTCAGGGACAATAAGTCATATGAGTATGAATGACAGAGACGGCGCTCTACAAAGCTGAGGTTAGTTGATCATGTCTTTCTCTCGATCATATAAAGAATGCCCAAAGAATAGCCTGATGCAGCTGTAAAGTGTGACAGAGGCAAAGCGATCGTGCGGAGTACTACTCCGCACGATCGCTTTGCTCCGGGAGTAGTCTCTTTCTAGAATGTAGAATTCAAGATTTGAATTCTGTTTTGATGATAGAGCGGATGATTTCATTAAAGACCTACAGTGCAACAAACTTATCTGGCCCGGTGGCCAAAATAGGAAATAACTACGCCAGTTTGAAATGTCTGCCTGCCATTCGCCATTGTTTGTTTGCCAAATGCGATAATAGCGCCTCTCTCATCGGGCCAGATAATTTTGTGGGACTATACTTAGAGAAATAAGTGCTAAAGACACAGCGCTTTGTCTCTTTCTGGAGTGGAAAAAAATCTGAAATGAATCTTCATTTTCTGTATAGTAAAACTTACGAATCCGTTGGTACTGTATCAAAATTATTAAGCATCGATTTTTTATAACTGATTCTCACCAAAACACAAGCGGCTCTTTGTGCATTATTAAATCACTCCAGATAACAAAATATACGTAAAGTATACTTATAAACTATCAATAAAACTTATGAAAACCAAATCAGTTACGATTGGCACATAGAAACGTAATATGCAATTCGTAAACTACTATTAAAATTTATATTTGTACTTCACAAAAGTTTTAACTGAGTATTGTTATATTACTACATATCTAAATTAATTTATTGTTACGGTACAGCGCCGTTTTTCCGTAATTAGCAGCAGCTTTATAAGAATTAGTTTCCTTAAAATATTCATATTTAATTCAAAACAAAAGCTTATAACATATTCTTTATATAATAATTAAATAATGTATTTTATCATAGAGTAAGAATGTTAATAGAGCGACTGTGCTAGAGTACGTGCAGTGCAGTGCCTTGAAACGGAACGACTAAATACATATAAATGAATGCCAATTTCTCGTTTTTACTCGATACTTTTACCGAGAACCAATGACAAGGAAGTCATATCGATTTATTTTACAGTAAATTACTAGTGTCCATATCTATGAATGCATCTATATGCAAACTGGTCACGCTTCTCACAAGGTAATGTTGTTACGCTATCTCTCTATTAATATTCTTACTCAATGGTGTTTGATAATATCTTATAATGTTTTGGTTGATTTGATGCAATTTAATTTGAATTGCAGAGCTGATTATATCAGTATAAAGTCCATTATTACAGAAATAAAAATGAACATTCCATAAATCATTGCTTACGATTCAAATAGCATCAAGTAATCGCTAATAGCTTGTTTAAACAGCTACTGAGAATATCAGGTCACTGTAATTTATATATAATGTTTTATTCTTCTTCAGTAACACTTATAAATATAACAATTCTAAATACATATGTACGTATGGCACTTGCGAAATAACAAATATATGATAGAAATTTTAACTTCCATAAATTGATTATGAAAAAATATATATTTATGTATGCATTACATACATTTTTCTGACAAAACAATTTTTTATATACATTTGAGTATATATAAATATTATATAATTATATTGATTATTTCTTGTACTATATGGGGTCGCGACATAGCAAGCGTTATTTAAAGGCACTTCACACATACTTATGATCATAATGCAAATAGCACCTTATATTGTGCATCGTGTTCAACAACCTAACCTTAAGGCATTTTTTTATTGCTTACGTATTATGCTTAAATATTTCTACAAAAAAAAACTAAACTATTTACAAGACTAGTATTAAAGAACAATATTATTGCAATAAATACAATATGTTGTAATATTATATTTACATGTGTATAGAATTCGACATATAGTTCGGTATATTCAAGTTTGGTCAAATGAATTGTGTAATAAAAACTCGTGACATCCCTTTCATGTTATGTGAAACTGAGAGAGAGGAAAGATTGTTGAACGCCTGTTTCGGATCTTTGTGTTTGCATTTTCATTAAATTCACTAAGTTTATTTTATTTCTTGAATATAACATGAATCAATTAAAAATACTATCGTAAAACTAAACTTCCTAATGTGTTTGTTTAGTTTAATGTTTGTGTATGATAAGACTGCAAATCTTCAACCTGTATGGTAAATAGCACGGCACATAAATGACATAGTGACAGTGGTGCTTACGCTGAAAACAGCCCGTCATAATGCGGGAAATTCGCTCATTGATAAAATCAAAATTTTCTCTATAGACCAACTGTATCTCGAAATCATACTCGGTCGAATTCCATACGCAATTAAAATTAGTATTTGGATGATACACTCAAGGCCTCAAGCTGTTATTTATAGCAACAACGTTTTAATTTTTGTAAGCAATTTTAACACTGAACAAAATAATGTGTCGGATGAAATGAACATTTTGACTGCCAGAAATTATACCATTAAATGTATGACTTTTAATTTTGGTACTATTATGACATCGGAAGCTATTTTATGACTATGTACAATGAAATGAATATAACTTATTATTTGAAATTGATTGGATAATTGCTTATCACTGTTAACTGATGGAACCAGCGATTTAGTCATTTTAATACAAGCACAAAACAAGGAAAACCAAGTTATTTTCTATTTATCTGTGGAATAGAAAGAGTTTTATCAACTCCATGTTCATATATGTTACTCTATGGTGATAATATTCGCGCGGACTTTTTATTAGCGATTGAAAGGCGATACTCATTCTATTTTATCTTTTTGAAAACAACACATGCAATAAATTAAAAACAACACACTATCCCAAATTAGAACACTGATATTATTTGTGTTACAACAAAATCGTTCTCGAGAGGTACTTATGTGTGCGAGTGTATTTTGATACATTTTGTAACGCGCCCTTTACACTTCTTGATGTCCATTTATTCATCCGTGCTAACTAAAGACAAAGAATTATAAACGTATAAATACTTTTAGTAATGTTTTAGATGGTTTTTTTGAGTAAATTTAACTCTACCGTTCGGTAATAAAGCATAATTTCAAGTGCACTAAAGCTTGCGTATGACTAAACCACTGGTTTTTAATACAAATTTCGAGACCATTACTGCAGAGTGCACCATCCACGCAGCAGTCAGAGATCGATACCGTTTTCACCGTAATACTCAGCAACGGTATCATCACCATTCACCTGTTCCTTTATAACTATAGTTGGGTTTGAACAAGCTGAGTTTGTCGACATAGTACGTCTTGTTGACTTACATCGTTGTGATTCGACGACGACCATTGAATTGGTGTCCATGTCTGTTTCAGTGCTGCTTGTGCGACGAAGTCTGTTCGGAGCGTGAAGACGATGCTCTAGAATCGCTCGCCATAGCCGCAGTTCGATTCCTCCTCTGAAAAATACTTTGGTTTTAGATAAAAAAATTAGGTAAGCCACGAATATATGGATGTAATCAGTGACATGAACAGTTCACGATAATACTCAAATACATTAACAACATTTATACACAATCTTATCCATAACTATTACAAGCTGCTAAATTTACTGCATCATTCTTCTTTATGTTTTTATTTCCAATTTTTTTATCGGTATTAGATCTGAGGCGAGAAGGGAGAGGGCATCATTATAATAAAATAGATAACGCTAATGTCATCATCAACGACGTCAGACTTCAAGTGTTGTGTCAAGTCTTATCTTTAGTGGCACGCATTATAGTGCGTTCCGGTTTTTTTATTCTACAAGGTATAAAAATACTGGAAAAAAAATGGCTCGTATTATACTAAGAAGCAAATTGCCCGCCTAATGAGAAGCGGTAATCATATAATCTGAAAAAAAAACACCTAGAAGGCAGCGCCCCGTCTCGCGCGTCTCTGTCGGAAAATTATTTGAAGTTTTTTAGGGTCGGCTACCCGCGTGTGATACCCCTGGTGTTGTAAGCGTCCATAGGCTACGGTAAACGCTTACCATCAGGCGGGCCGTATGCTTGTTTTCTAACTTAGTGGAATAAAAAATGTAGAGAATTTGATCACGTGACGAAAAAAATTGCATTAGGTACGTTTGTAATAGCCACAGCTACAGTCAAGTACAAAATCTGTCGCCAAGCACATAGCGGTGATTTCCAGTAGTTGCACTTGAGAGCCAGTTATCTTTTAGGCTTCGTATAAGTCGTTAACATATTGGCAAGCCATCAGACAAAAAAAAGCTACTTACTTGAGGTTAAGCCTAGCGATATCCTGTCTCCGCGCGTGCTGCAATAGATCAGTCAATGTGAACTGTTGTTCGGCCAAACTCCGAGCAACACTTTCTGGTACGCCTCTTGACACTACCCACTCCCGTATGCTCTCGAATTGTTCTGGATCCATGGCTTCTGGCGTTTCTTCGACAGGGGTACTATAAGATTAAAGCATTATTAAGTTAGTGGAATGGCAATTAGGACATAATGCATGATCATTATACTGGGTGTAATGGAAAGGGTACATCCATTACAGTAATTCACTTTTTCTCCCCTCCAGCCCCCCTCCCCTTCATCCCGCTGCGCTAAACGAAAATGTCGCTTTCCGCTCGGAGAGGAGAAAACTATTTTTCTTCTCGACGGAGGCAGAAAGCGACATTTTCGTTTAACGCAGCATTTTCGTCAATTTTTGTCCCGCTACGTTAAACGAAAATGCCGCTTTCCACACACAGTAATACACACCTTGGAGAAAAATAGTATACACACCTTGGGCAGGAAATAAGAAAGCCTCAGATCATATGTAATTGTTGGCCGTGGCGAAGCCGAGCCAGACATTTCTTACTTTCCTGCCCTAGTTGAGTAATATACTATTTTGGTACTAGGCGCACACATCGCTGAACAGAAAATTTTATTTTGAGCTGAAACATTTCATAGTATGTACCTGATGTAGTCTTCACCCCTTTCGGATGTACATACTCTTTTCGTTACACCCAGTATAGTACATATAAAAAGGAATTAAGTTAAAGCCGAGATAAATGGATTAAGAGTTCGCTCAAAAATAAGATTGCATACAGATATCCGCAGTATTATCTAACTCCAATACAAATGTCGATCGCTTGAGACTGAACAGTAGATAATATGTCTTATGTCAACTCCCTAAAGACCACATTGGTCATGTGTGTAACAGATATAATTTTAACAAGAGTTGAAGATTGATCATTTTGGGGATATTGTAGTAAATAACAAACCGTGATTTCTTTTCCATTAATTCACGTATGATTTGCGTCTGTGCTTTCTGTTCCTCTAGCATCTGTCGGAGGAGTGCTTGGTATTGTTGATAGCTCTCTAGCAGTTCTTGATGTAATCTGCAAATATAATTCACCAACATAAGAAGTATTACACAATGAGGCAATTAATTTAGAAGTAACTAGGTTTGGTGAGTTAAATTTTTTTCTGAGTTCGAATTCTACAATGAGTTAAGAGCGTAATCTTGAGGACACCAGTTGATAATTCACGGTGGTAGGGTACTTTACTTTAGTGGACCTAGTAGTGGACTGTATCAGTGGACTGTAGTAGTGGACTGTATTAGTGGACTGTAGTAGTGGACTATATCACTATCGCTGTCCATGTTCCGTCTACACATTATTGACGTCCGTGCCCCAAAGTGCTCGTTTCATATTTATATTTTATTTGGTCACCATTAAGCAGCATCACTTGCTCTCATTGCTGTAATGACAAAAATATGCAATCCCCCTAGTAATAGTCCCGCTTACCATCGCGTGGACCGCACTTCTTTTTTTTTTGAATGGACATTAAGATCCGGACCCAAAATTTGGCCTTAGCAACGCTTACGCCTGAGGGTGCCCCAGTTGGTGCCCCGAACCTCGGCTCAGGGCTGTTACCGAGGGAAGGGGACGGACTTTTTACGAGATACGACTAATTGGGGGATTACTGTTGGCATCTCGGGCCATTTGAGCAGGACGAGACTGAGTAAGACGTCGCGGCGCGTGTCCTCGATGACGAGAATGGTAACGTGGTGACCGGACACCACGATTCGCATCTGTATATGTATTATTGCTGCGAGCTTCGTCAGCTGCCATCTGAGCTAAGGTGATGGAGCTTGTTCTTACATTTTTATAGGACTATCATCTCTATTTGGGAGAAAGCTGTAATGTACATACTTGTGATTCTCCTGTCGCAGTAGATGCAATGGATGGTCTCTCGCCGAAGTGGCGGTGGAGAGCGCGGAGGGAGTCCCCGCGTCGGCGCCTCCGGCTCGCCCGCGACCCTCTTGTCCCGCTAGGTTCGCTCCCAGTTCTACAATAGTATATTATGCAACTAGTGAATAAAGGACAGATTTAAAGCGAGGGCCATAGATGAATCGCGAGCAAGTGAAGGATTGTAACGACTGAATCACGACCGCAGGGAGTGTTATAATCCTGAGCGACGGGAGTGATTCATGGCCCTCGATATAAATCCGTTTTATTCAAGAGTTGCATACTATACTTTATACCATGACTACGAGAAAAAGAAATATTTTAGCGAAAACAACCTCTGAAAATGTGCCAGAAGCTTGATTTTCATTTTTCCATTTGCAAAACTCAGCGTAGGCTTTGATGTAAACCAGCCGTGATTTATTGGGTAGCAAGTTTTCTACTATATCGGCCACCCTCTCTTTCATAAACTCAGGTGTAAACACATATTCATCACTTGAATGCATTTTCAATCGATTTGTTAAGTAACACTAAACTTTTTGTTCGTACAACTTACAGTATTCAAAATAGCGCCAATTTACTAATGACAGTAAATAACACAAAACAGTTTCTATTCTAATGCTAAACTCCTTGTCGAAAATGTCGACCAATCAAATCTCGAGGAGTTACTTACACAAGAATTTTGTATCGAGTATTTTTTCGCAAGGAGGTTGCATAGCATTGAGTTGCTGGTCGAATATATTGGTGTGTTCTAAATTCAAACACCAAAACAGTGATTAAAAGGGCTTTTTATTCACTGTTTTCAGTGAATAAAATAAGCTTTTAAGAGTGGGAATGGTATAAATTATGATTTTTATTTATATTCAACGCGTCAAAGCACTTACGTTGACACTATGACAAGAAAATCAACAATTACTTTTTTCATATTTTTTGGACATGATATTATTAATTTTCTTCAATGCTGTACAATTTTGAAATTATATAAACACGAGCTTTCCCCGGCGAATTAAACCGCGTTCCAAGGCCAAAAAGTAGCCATGTCCTATACATATACCACAGGCTATCTGCATGATAATCGGTTGAGTAGTTAAGACGTGAAAGCGTAACAAACAAACTCACACTCGCATTTTATATTATTAGTTAGAATATAAAAACAAGAAAATATATGACGTACTCGTATTTTACGAATATCGCTGTATAATAAATGCTGAAATTTGTTATTATAGTAACGAAAGTTTCGGTGGGTGTTTGTTATGCCATCACGCAATGCAACGAAAGGGATTGAGACGAAAATTAGCACAAAGTTAAGATAGCTTTTTAACGAATAATTAACACTACGATATGGCAACAAATCTAACCTGGCGAAAGAACAGTAATAGCGGCCTGTACAGCATTCCTCACTAGATTATCAAGCGCGAACATCCAATGAGGTTTTATACTATGCATCCTCAATACAGCATTAACTGCCTCTTGGAACATGTATATAGCTGAATGCAGCTCATTTATTGCGTTTGCATCGAAGTCTAGCTCTTCTTTCAATGTAGTTATAGCCTGCTCTATGACACTTCTATTTTGATCCATTATGTATTCTTTGAGCGCGCGGCGTAAGGTTTCTAGATGATTCTGAAACAAGGTAATTAACTATTACACAATATTTTATATCCATTTGTTGGCTTAAGATATTTTCGCTACGCTAAGTAGACCCACGAAGCGTGGAAATGATATCACAATCCTTATGAACATTTTGCGAGAGAAAGAGAGGCATACACAATTTTGACGTGATTTATCCCATACAAATACCTAACACTTATTTTTAACGCGTTCTGTGTGTATCTGTACTTACAAGATCTTTGGTAGTAATCCTTATCCCTACTAATACTAATAATGCAAGTTTATTTTTGGTTTGTCCTTTCACTCAGCAACGGATCTAAACTTTTTATCTCTACTTAAGGAAATTAAAATCACACTTACCATAGTCAGAACAGTATTACCGAAGTCTTGTTGTATGGTCAGCATCCACTTAGAGCAAATCTTCTCGCAGTCCTGCTCTAACACCCGAGAGAGAGTGAGACGGCGTTGCGAGTCTTTTTTGAGGAGGTAGAAACCATCCTGTTCTATGTCTATGGACGACCGGTTTACGTTTGTCATGTCAACCTGTTTGGTTATGATAGTGAAATTAGATTAAATAATGTAAATATTAAGTTTGATTATCATAGGATGGCAAAATGAAACTGCAAATATGCTTCATTCAAGACTTGTCTTTACTTATCGCAATAATGACGGAGTTTCACAAGGGAACATTTTGGGGCCGTTTCTGTTCCATATTTATACTACCGAGTTACCACCAGGAAACTTAAAAGTATTTAAAAACTTGAATTACAAGTCCTTATTCCTAACACCATTTATATTATTTAGCATCATCAGGGTGCATTTCATTAAATGCGGAACGGCGAACGGTTAATCATATAACAAATAAATCACAGTAATAATAGCGTGGATTTTGTTATTATTTTGTATCGTATTTTCCGGTTCAATGGAACCGCTTATAATAAAATCGCAGTCTGCTTAAAATAAATCATTGATTAATTACCTCTGGCGACAACAGTCCTCCTGATGAACTACGCCTGTTAAGGAGTGTGTCAGTACTGTCCATATCATCAGTCGAGGGTGTGTTGGGCATTGTACTATAAAATACAATATTCAGCGTTAGACCTCCCCCTTAATTACCATTGCACCAATAATAACATAAAAGCTAAGATATTCGAGTTAGTTAAGCGCAGTTATTTCCAATCGATTACAATGATTGAGTTTTTACACAAAATAATCATGATTTTTTGTTCATGGGAATCATATTTTCCCTTTGATTTATAAACGTTGCTTATGTTAAAGAAAAATGTTGAGCGTGTACAGAATTCTATCTCACGAAGTCTGATTGCCTACAAAGTATGAGACACGTAGGACATAGTGATATAGATCAATTGTAGCGATTGATTTCATTTGATTCTCTACTACTACTTCTTAAGGCATTATACATATTACAGATTATACAGATTAAGCGTACAATAGGAAACAAACGTGTTAAGAATCGTATGGCTGTAGCCGACCGAGTGATGGCGACGGGCGTTCGTATGCCTACTGAGACGTTCACATACACTTGTGTGCTTTCGTTTGTTAGCATACGTTTAATTTGAACTCGCATTTAGTAATTACAGTAGTACCCAACTGATATGGCTTCCCGATGTACCTGCGCAGAAGATACATTTTCAAAGCGCGGGAAACGCTATTGGTCGGCAGCTGCCGCCATGTTAGCGCGCGCCGTGCGAAAGGGCGTGACTTGCGAGTGAGACGGAACTAACAGCTGCAGTGTATTATGATCCATATAGTAGTGATCTATGGTTGATTGTAAGTTTTAAACATTCTTTCGTTAATCTTCGGGGCTATACTTTTTTTTCTATACGAACGAAGATTCACGACGCGCCATATCAGTTGGGTACTACTGTACCTACCTTTTGTGGCATAATAAGTGTAAACACATATTAATGTTTTTTTCAACATACTTGCTCGTAAAGTGACATTTATTGCACCGTTTTTAGTATGTCAATGCAGCTTATTACTCACTCTTGTGCTTTTTACTTTACATTACCGCACAGTTTTATGATAGGTATAATCCCGATTATGTTAAGTTTGTACCTCACAAGTGTGTTGAAAAACGTCGTATGACACGCGTGTGCATTGATCATTACACTCTCGGATTCCTTAGCTTAATATCGCTTCGTCCGTAATTACCAACTTTGCACACATGTATCATAATGTACTATTATATAACATGAAATTCAATGCGCAGTTATGGATCAAACACTAAACGAGAGTGTAACAAGTAAACAAATAAATTACTCTATTTTAAAATGGTTACGTACATTATAAACAACGTTTATAAATAACTGGGAATGTTTAAGGTCGATTAAGGTGAATAAGCGTTCGTGATAAGGATAGAATATGTGCAAACGTGACATACAGTGATCGTAGTGCCTATGGTGATTGATATATGATTTCATAGAATGCAATATTTTTCGAATATACTTTTGAAATGGTAAACCTTAAATAAGAGAAAAGTAAATGATTTGAAGAGTGAAAATATCTATTCTATCAAAATTTCATGCCCATTCTGCTTTATTGAACTACATATATACTATCATTCTCATGCGTGTACGCATGTCATGATGTTTCAGTCTTGTGTGATTTAGGAACTTAAAGTAATGACTATGTCATATACTTATGTGGTTATATTTTGAGCAACAATATTTCCCCGGAATCGTAATATCGTATTCTATGAACGCTTATCGAAAGGTGCTATAGTGCTAGATCAATTAATTTTGGAGCGAAATTTGCCAATTAAAAACGAGACAGTAAACATACAGTAACCGGCGAAATTAAAATGAAACGTCGGGTAAGAAAGAGACAATCGGCAAGTTTGGTTTAGCTTATACAGATTAGCGGTTATCACTCACGATTAGACGGACTGTATGTGTGTTTGTTACATTAGTAGATACATTATCAATGTAGGAGCTTCAGCCTGCTCATGTAGCGAGATGGACAAGATCAAATTTAATGACACAGGTTTGTTGAATGTTCATACATTCTTCCAAATTTACTGCAATATGTGTTAGTTCTTCAAACACAAAGGTAATGGTGAATCTTAACATATTTTTTAAAGATTTGAATAATAAGTCGGAATTCAACTAAACCCCTACGAACGGTATGGATACTTTGTCACAAAATACCAACCTAATATCATTACTCTTCACCCGCATTTGAGAGGAATCGAATGATGATATGGATGATCCATATATTGTTCATTTCATTCACCAACACAAACATTTCCATTTATAAATCACTACGAATATTGATTGTCTCTTCCCCTGGCATTTATTTTATTACCCTGGGGTACTGCATGTATACTACTCGGGTATTTTTGAAGCGTTATTAACGTAATTACTGTTACCTGCTATTCGATAAGTCCGGTGGGTATATCAGTATCGGTGAGAGCATCGACGAAGCCGTCCTAGTGATTGTAGGATTAGACCGGATCGTTTTCACCCTTGACGGTGGGAAAACAAATTCAGGCTTAGGTGCAAAGCAAAAACGACATTATTGTTATGACAATGTGTTACAATAACACGTGTTGTGAATACACTATTGTTACGACAGTTGATTTGGCTTGCGAACGTTTCAGCGAAAGTGTTAGCGGTGGAGGTTTTTTGTTTAGTGCGAAGTCGTGTATGTACTTACTTTAGAAACTCGTGCAAAGTACAGTATCAAAATTAAATAAGCACTAATTAATAAAAACACTTTACGACACAGGTTTTCTTTATTGTATATTGCTGTAAACATCCAAGCAAGATCAGTAAATAAATATAAGGTAATCCGTTTATTAATTAATTATTTTCGTTGATTTTAGTAATTAAAATTCACCGCTAACACCTTCAGAAAACGCTGTTAATGTTCTTAAGTAAATAATTTGATTATAACTTGACACTATTTGCACCTGTTGATGCTGAAGTGACGAACGACGGTTGAAAGGTCCAATGAGTTTATGTATGCCAATAGATTTCATGTAAAACTCAATACCACATTTATTATACATTCTGTTACATTCTCAGCAATAAATACATCCTTGCCCAATACATAAGCCCCCTTTCACCATAATATTATGTAATGATATGGAAAAAACATCAAACAACGCAAGACATTAATATAACATGGGTGTCGTCACAGTTATAGACGCGGAATGGTACGTGGGCATCCGTCATACATGGTAAGTTTTACCTTCAGGAGTTCTCGTGGAAAAAACAAGGCGGAAATTATGAAATACATAACATTTTAACTTATACGAATATTCACCACGTTTTTCGTCAGTCGCAATATTTAGGCCCCAAATCTGTTACATAAATTATTGATAGATTGAAAGAAGTTTTGATGCGTAGCCAATGCACGCGACAATGTTTGATCAAAGACAGTTTAATGAACGCCGTGTAATTCAATTTTATGTGTCCCGCGATACTCAACCGGTTTTTTTTTATTGAAATACTTTTAATATAGGAGAACTGTACGTACATGATATAACATATTCCCCCATACTCACACACATTTTTTAATCTGTCACATATTTATCGATAACCTTACTGTCACTGTCAATGTGACATTATTTACGTGAGCATTCAATAAATATATTATTATTAAAACTTATTATCCATAAGGCTGATTAAGCATCGGATAGTAAGTATTGTGGCTGCACCGGTTTCAATATTGTATAGGTACGTAACAGTGAATAAATAAGTGTGCTATTAGACTAGCTTGGCATGTGCTTCATAGAACCTCGATGTAGAATAATAAGTTTTTGTCTGGGTGTTTTATACACCGATTTTCGAGCATGCAACGACCAAAATAAGGTTCAACTTAACATTCAACATTCGTCGTCATTTTTAGGGTTCCGTACTCTAAGGGTGCCAAACGGGACCCTATTACTAAGACTCCGCTGTCCGTCCGTCCGTCTGTCTGTCAGTGGGCTGTATCTCATGAACGGTAATAGCTAGACAGCTGAAATTTTCAGAGAATATGTATTTCTATTGCCGCTGTAACAACAAATAATAAAAATGAAATACTATTAGAAATTAATGGAGGCGCCCATACAAGAAACATTTTTTTGGCGTTCTTTTTTCATAGCAAAGTTGATTTAGTTAATATTGTACGGAACCCTCCGTGTGGGAGTCTGACTCGCACTTTTTAATTACTGTGGCCGATTGGACTTTCCATGTATGACGTGACGGCCCTTCGAAAATGCTTTTTTTCTTCGATATAAAGACAATATAAAAAAAAATACCATTTTCGACTTTATTCCAAAATATTAATTCTTTTGATTCCAAGTCAATAAATATGGACACCTTCATTCAAAACTCATTTCAAATAAACTTCAGTCATTTTATTGGGTAAGCCATGCAATGTGGATTACTATATTCATTGAAGTATAAATGTAACTATCGAGTAGGTAATTGAATACCATGCGTTTAACAAAACTAAGTCAACTCTAAAGTGCTTTATAATAAGGTATATTTCATTTTAAACTCACTCGATTTCGGGTGAACTTGGCACGTTTCCTGGCATGCTTGGTTCAGAGATTTTCTTCTGTGCGGTTACTGAGCGTGCTTTGTCAGCGGGAACTGATATACTTCTACTGTAATCCATACTACCACCCAAGCGGCTTGTTGGCTTTTTCTTTCTGTAGACAAGAAATGAGTAAACATTTATAATTTAACTAGCGACCAGACCCGGCTTCGCACGGGTAGTAGAGTAATTTTCTCCACGCGGCGTGTTTTTTAATTTGTTTTACTGTGTATAGGCCTAAATTTGACCGCAATCTTACCTTGGTAAGTGATGATGTGGCCGAAGGTGGTAAGCACATAAAACCTAGAAGGACCTGGCTCTGAAGTGCAACTGTCGGAACTCAACGATAGGTGCTTGGCGACAAATTTTCAGCTTGAGGGTGGTAGCCAGCCAGGCGGGTAATATAAAGTACCCCACCATCGTGCTATGGTTTCCTCACGATGTTTTCCTTTACCAAAAGCTCAAGCTCATTGTAAGATTCGAACCCAGGACGTTTTCTTGGCATCCGACGTCACCACCACTGAGCTATCATCGCCTTAAAAATCTTTTTCCGTTATCTTCAATAATCATCGTCATATTTCAGCCAATTCACACAAACGCCCTACTGAATTATATACCTAAACCTTCCTCGTGAACCACTCCATCCATACGTGAATACCGTATGAAAATCCGTTCTGGAGTAATAAATAAAGCATCCACATTAAAGAGACAAAATCATTCGACTCTAAATCGGGGCTACCGCATCTCTGTTGGTCATCGTAATCCGGCCACGGTACGACGAAGCCCACTAATGGTCTTCAAACGTCAAAATAGCACTTGGGAGTATTGTTATTTTCCCAGTAAAGATAAGCGGTAGCAGCGCTGGAGGAGGAGACGGTAATAATAAAAAAAAATGTCCTGTTTTGAAATCGAACTCACGACCTGTGGGCTGCCCATCAGACAGTAAGAAATTGATTAATAAATGGAATAATGTACACTAACTCGCATAAGAAAGGATCTTCCAATAGTTCAGCAGCAGTCGCCCTCTTCTCTGGCTCAGGTATGAAGCATCGCAGTATGAAACTCTTCGCTCTCTGAGACAACTCGCTCGGAATCTCTGGATGCATTTTGTAGTATCCCACCTATATTCAAAATATAAGTCAATGCTCATCATGTTGTTTACAAACTAAACAAAATTCAATTTGACTCTTTCTTACAAATAACATAAGAAAAGGTAAGTTTTTGTTAAAAAAAAAAACATTTTTACTGCAAGCTTTTTTGATGAATGTATTTTTTATTGACTGTACTTGCATTCTCTTCCAAATATCAAGACAATCCGACCACTGGAAATGGTTGAAATTCCGACTTGCAAGATTCCGCCCGAACAAAGTTACATACATTGCAAGTTAAATAACACAGTTACATACATTGCTTGTAATAAAAGAAATTTGAGTCCTGTTAAATAAGTAAAATTTCTTGGTTTCAACGTGAATTTGATCGCCATCAAAATTGGTTACACTACTGAATTTGACAAGAGGGTGTCTCTTTTTACCGCACTATGTTCGTCTCTTTTTTGGCACTTACGTAAATGCCAAAAGACTTATTAAGATTGCATACTTTAAGACATGAAACGTACCTTAAATAACGCCGCCTGTGGTGAACCTAATTCAATAAAGGGTGGATTTCCAGTTGCCATTTCTACGACAGTACATCCTAGAGACCAGATATCCGCCTGAAAATATGAACATGTATTTTAACAAAAAATAAAAACAGTACATTTCAGTAGTTTCGAAGATATCATCTATCATAATTAAAGTAAAAAAAAATTACGCCCGTCTGATGATTCTTTATTTTCCGACGTTGCTAAACTTACGCAGTAGTGTGGTAAAGTAGCGGGATAGCGCAACTAAGTTTCATTGATAAGTACGAGTAAATCATTTTCATTCTAACAAATCATTCGTATTTAAAGCTAAGCTAGGAAAATGCGACGTTGTCATATTTCACGTAAGAATTTTACATAAATAATCGCGACTTCATCGAATTATTTTCTTTCTTCTTTCTCAAAAAATATTCTGATGATACAAAAATCATCATTTTGTCGTTCTTTAGGCTTGTTTCCCCTAATAATTCGAAAATTAGTAATATAATCACTTACCGGAGCACCATATCCCCTTTGTCCCTTATCGATGACCTCAGGCGCCATATACTGCAATGTGCCTGCGAATGTTTCCGTAGAAGGACATAGGCCGGCCAACCTCTTCGAGGTACCGAAGTCAGATATCTTCACGACCCCACTGTAAGTGTTCACTAATACGTTGTCGCCTTTTATGTCGCGGTGGACTATCTTTTGATCGTGGAGATATTTTAGACCTAAAAAAATTAGAAGATTCTCTAGATTAGGAACATCAAGATTTTTTTCGTTAAGATCATCTATGAAACATCCCTTTAGAGTAATACCGAACAATTCAAGTCCACAACTAATCAGTGATCTTGCACTGATTTTGAACAATAAGGACCAATAACTGCATCTAAATGTTTAGTGTGTCATTGACTTAGCCAATCAGAGCGCTTGTGTCCTTGTTTTAGCCAATCTGTGGTGGGGAATTGGCGGAAAAGATTTCAAATACAACGAACGTCATTTCACTTCTTTGGGTTAATTGTTCGATGACCAAGATAAACAGTAGGCTTACTCCTGACACCTTCGACACCGAAACAAAAACGAAATTGACTCGAGTTATTGTCAATTCGTACTTTGCTAACACAGAGCAAGGAGATATTGACCTTTTGTATGAAACAGCTGTTTTCTTTTGCGATTTCGAATTTATTCCCATAGTAAAAGTTGATCGTATTTATGATTACTTTACGTGATTTCATTTATTGAAAACTAGCTGTCCCCCGAGATTTTACCTGCGTTCCCGGGATAAAAAGTAGCCTATGTCCTTCTCCATACCATAGACTATCTGCATGCCTAATTGCATAATGATCCGTTGAGTAGTTGAGGCGTGAAGACTTAACAAACAAACAAATAAATTCATTTTCGTATTTACAATATTAGTTAGGATGACAATACTCGTATCCCATGAATTGTGAAAATCGCATAAGCGAGTGCGAGCTGCAGTCATTCTAATATCGACTCTATACAACAGCACTATGTGTATATATATAATATCACAATGCGACTGTGTTTTTTATTCTTACAAGCAGCGGATCGACACGATCTTTATATATAGTTTATGGGTCGGAAAGTTATCTAGTTATGAACTAAAACTATTTTGGTTGTAATCTAATAGTACTGAAAAAAAAATTTGTATGATGCTTGAGAGATGTAATTGTATGGTAAAATTATGTTATTACCTTCAAGAATTTGTTTGGTGTAGTAAGCGATAGTTGCTTCGTTCTCTTTGAGCGGACCCCACTTAGATCTTAAAAGTGCTGATAGAGAGCCTCCTGGGACTTGCTCCATGAATATCTTGAAGTAGTTGTCCTCTGATATTGAGCCTAGATACTGGTAAGGAGAAACAGAGTTTTTATAATAGCTTAGAATGTGGCCTACTACATTTTTTCAGCTATCGAAATCGCTTTAAAATGTTTTCTGTTCTATACAAAAGTTTTTTGGTAACACAACAGCAGTGGTCACCGCTGCTTATGGACATTTCAAATGTCAGGTTAATAGAAATGATTGTCCATGAAGAGTTATACAGTTCCATTTACTAAACATAAGGTAACGGTATGTAATAGTTTTAGAACGCCTTTAATTTAACAAAGGCTCATGACACTTTGACCTTTGTGCAGTCGCAAACCCCAAACCAAACCCCACATGTAAACCCCAGCTATAACTCTTCCCCACAGATATAAATCTAAATAGATAACGCAAGTCCTTCCATCCGTATGAAAACCAAGCGTGCCACTTTTTTCTACCTACATAACGTGAAAATGAAGCGATCCTATTTTTAAGCTAGATACATCCCTCACTACACATCTCTGGTCATGCAGCCTTATGCGAGTTCCCTGTCCACCCGAAACAGTATCAGAAGAGCAATGCTCTCCCTTTTGGCACGCGAAGTACTCGCGTCATCTATTTAGATTTATATCTGTGCTCTTCCCAAACAAAACTTCGAATTTTTTGGACCTAACTAATCTTGGTCAGATTACTTATTTTATATTCTTCTAACATACATACCTGTACAATATTCCTATGCCTCAACTGGCTGTGTAACAAAATCTCCTCGTGAAGCGGTTGTACTTCCCCAAGGTTTCGCTCGGGGATCTCTTTGACGGCGATACGGACTTGTGTGTTGAGATCTCGCGCCGCGTACACGACGCCGTATGTACCTTTGCCGAGTATTACGCGTTTGTTGCAGTCGTCTAACTCGTATTCGAACTGTTGGATAATAAATAAATAAATATCCATGGAATTTCCTCACTCAAGATTATCTGATCCCAAACTAAGCAGTGCTTGTACTATGGAAACCAGATAACTGATATACTACATACTTTTTCTTTGTAAAAACATACTTTATATAACATAATGACACCCAGACTCAGAACATACATACATGTTCATGGAATCTTAACCAACTGCGCCAACTGGCCCGTTGGTTTAAAAGTAATTCCGTCAAAAAGATTGGCGAATCATAATATTAACACTATAACTATTGCATCTAATCGAAACCACAGTTGGTTTCCCTAACAAAGAAATAAAAATACCATTTTACAAAAAAAATACCATACCTTCAACTGATCCTGCATAACACTTGTGTCCAAATCAGTGACCTTCTCATGATCAGCTGTTAACTCTCCCAAGAAATCGTGAAGCCGTTGCCGACAAGCTTCTGATGGCAAGAATATTTGGAAGTCGTCCGAATTCTCACTTACGTATAAGAATAAACATCGCTCGTCGCGTTTGTATAGACTGCAATATGAAAAGTATTATAAATGTGTGATGCGAAATCATACAGGAATGTAAATTTGGGCAAGTGATTATCGAACCGCGAATCTCACGAAGCCCTGGTGTCTTATTAGTACGATATAGAGTTCAATTTTGGACTGTATATGTCTCAAGAATTAAGGTAAGGTAACCTATGCCGCTGAAACGTGGTCTTTGACAGTTGGCCTGATCCACAAGTTTAAAGTCGTTCAGAGGGCCATGGAAAGAGCTATGCTCGGGGTTTCTCTCAAGGACAGAGTTCGCAACGATGAGATCCGACGGAGAACTAAATTAACCAACATAGCTCTGAGAACAAGCAAGCTGAAGTGGCAGTGGGCAGGCCATATTTGTCGCAGAACGGATAACCGATGGGGTAAACGAGTAAACGCACAGGCAAGCGAAGTATGGGACGCCCCCCCCCACCCCCCCCGCTAGGTGGACCGATGACCTGCGAACCTTAGCGGGCGGTAGGTGGATGCGAAAAGTGGAGGACCGGAAGATGTGGCGACTATTGGGAAAGGCCTATCCAGCAGTGGACGACCACAGGCTGATGATGATGATGAGGGTAAGGTAATCAAATAAATGTTTGTATCTTTGTCCTTTATTTGTTCTTAATCCATTGATCGATTGTGATGAAACTTTGAAACCTTATATTGCTCACTTGCGCGCTCGAGTTGAGCACTACACGGTCACCCACCCGGATACTTAACACCGTTGGCGGTGATTGCTGAACTTTGCAGATCGATTAAGAACGGCTAATCGAGCTACAACGCCTACAACACTTCGCGAGAGAATCCAAAGATTTCCCCGATCGGAATATTTTTTTTTTGGGTTCGGTACCCAAAGTTTGTCAACGGGACCCGGGACTAAGCCTCTGCTGTCCGTCCATCTGTCTGTCAGTGGGCTGTATCTCATGAATCGTAATAGTTAGACGGTCAAAACTTTGACAGAATGTGTATTTCTATTGCCGCTGTAACAATAAATAATAAAAACAATAATACATTTTTTATAACAATATTATTTATTGTGCAATACTAAAGAATTTTTTACATAGTTTGTTGGTCCACAAACTAGGATAACCTGTATGTTGTGGATTTTTTAATTACCTGTAAGTCCGTATCATATCTGAGGTGAACAACCACCGGTGCACCTGTCGGCACTGGCCGCGCATCGCTTCCAGGCACAGGTTCAGGATCTCGACCGACTTCTGTTCCGCCCCCATGTTCACGTTCACGTACGATGGCATGTACACCTTTGTTGTTTCTAATATCAATACCTGATGGATAATATATAAATAAATATCCTGGGACATTCCTCACATACGGTCATCTGATCCTAAACTAAGCAGACCTTGTACTATGAAAACCAGATAACTGATATAATACATATACTACTTTTTGTTTGTAAATACATACTTAATATAGATAATTACACCCAGACTCTGGACATACATGTTCATGAACACAAATGCGTGTTCATGAACATGTATGTTATAGGTGGAATCTTAACCAACTGCGCCAACTGGCCCGTCAAATACATTTAGAAGGAACCAATAGTAAAATCTTACTAATATTATAAACGTGGACATTTGTATGTTTATGAATTTGGATGAAACTTAGTACATCAAGGCGATGATAGCTCAGTGGTAGTGACGTCGGATGATGAGACTAAGGTCACGGGTTCAAATACTACAATGAGCTTGAGCTTTAGGTGAAGGAAAACATCGTGAGGAAACCTTAGCACTGGGGTAGGGTACTTCGTAGTATCCACCTGGCTACCACTCTCAAGTTGAAAATCTGTCGCCAAGCACCTGTCGGTGTGTTCCGACAGCTGCACTTGAGAGCCAGAGGGCCTACTACGAAAAGCGATACACGATAGTCCGATCATCGTTTTCAATCAATTAACCAATAGAGTAGCACAAAATTTACGTCTCGTCAGTTTTGCTGCAATTCTATTGGTTAATATTTGACAACGATGATCGGACTATCGTGTATCGTTTTTCGTAGTAGGCCCTCAGTTCCTTCTAGGCTTTGTGTGTTTACCACCTTCGGCCACATCATCACTGACCATGGTGAGATTGCGGTTAAACACAGTAAAAAAAATAACAGTTTTATGAGATGGTAGTTGGCCCCAAGATGCAAGGCGTAACTTGATTACTCTTAACAATTATAATACTAAATATTACGTTATAGTAAATAGTATGTTACAAGCGACTCACGGGGAATCTAATAATATTTTCACTGGTGCCTTGAGTCGCTTCTACGAAATACTCCATCCAAAAAGCGAACACTTGCTGCTCGGCAGATATTTCTTCGCTTTTTCTGAACCTATAACATAAAATTAAAATAATGATGATTTTAATTGTCATGGGCAGGTGTTAAAATTCCGTTAAAATAGGTATACTATTTCCATTGCATTGTTACGGCTACAGGATGACATATGGCGCATCTTCATACATTCACAGAGGCATTTTCCGATAATATCCGAAATTTTAAACAACCTTAGACATAACGTTTATAAGGTGCAAGATTGAATGCCGCGCAGTGTCTTTCTATCTCGCTCATCACAAAATTTACTCTCATACATGTATACAGGGTTACTTTTCAAAGGGTTCTTTTTAGGGTTCCGTGCCCAAAATGTGCTAACCGGACCCTATTAGTAAACCTCCGCTGTTCATCCGTCCGATCTTTGCCGATCGATTAAGAACGGCTAATCGAGCTACAACGCCTACAACACTTCGCGAGAGAATCCAAAGATTTCCCCGATCGGATTTTTTTTTTTTGGGTTCGGTACCCAAAGTTTTTCAACGGGACCAGGGACTAAGCCTCTGCTGTCCGTCCATCTGTCTGTCAGTGGACTGTATCTCATGAACCGTAATAGGTAGACTGTTGAAATTTTCACAGAATGTGTATTTATTTTGCCACTATAACAAAAAAGTATAAAAATGCAATAAAACTAAGAATAAGGTGCCTGTATAAGAAACGTATTTTTTTTTTGTTTTCTTTTTTTTGCGCCTTCATTCATTAATAGCAAAGTTGAGTTAGTTAATATTATTGTACGGAACCCTATGTGTGTAAGTCCGATTCGCACTTGACCGGTTTTTATTTTCGTGATTTCAGAGTTGGTCCCATAGTAAAAGTTGTACATAATGATGATAACAATAACCTGTGAAATTTTGGCTACCCTTTGAAAATTAGCCCTTTATAAGCTTTATATCATAGTTACTAAATTGAGTATAGAGTCATAATAACTTACCTATTAATAAGTTCAATATTTCCTATAGTAGATTTCAGGTACCAGTTAGGTGGTTTAAGTTTAAACATACACTCAGCCGCCTGTATCGCCTTCACGTAATCTTGTGCCAGCACTGATATTTCAAAGAAGGTCGCCACATCCCAATAATCTTTGAGAGACGATAGACTACCTTTTTTACCAATTAGATGGTTTAAGACCATTCCTGTAAAACAAACAACGTCGCGTCATGAAATGAAGGGTTTATTGAAAAAAAATATATAGCAGAACAATTGGCAAATCAATATAGTTTGCTATCTCATTCCCACACGCGCGCTTAGGCATAGCTGTCATAGCACCCTCAATCTATACAATACATATAATACGATCGTAAGAAACAGAAATCATTTTTAAAGTATGTGGTATGTATTATGTACATAATACAGACCACAAAACAGCTATTTTTTGTCTGTATATGTGTCTGTTTGTTCAAGAATCACTCAAAAACTAATGGACCGATCGTGAAATTTGGCATGCAGATAGCCTATAGCAGGGATCACCAATTAATTTCATTTGGAGTCCGTTTTCTGAAATGATAAGCCTGGCGCTGTCCGTTTGATAGACGATTAGGCAAAGGCTAAGACTGTTGCCAAAAAACTTGGTATCCTGAACAAGGTGAGACGGTACTTCACAAATGAACAGCTTCTAAATTTATACAAAGCTCAAGTTCGACCTTGCATGGAGTACTGTTCTCATCTGTGGGATGGCTCAGCCAAATATCAACTAGCAACTTTGGACTCGTTAGATAGACGCGCTCGAAGGATAATTGGCGATTGCGACCTAACGAGCAAGAAACTGCAAAACCTGGATCATCGGCGTCAGGTTGCAAGTTTGACGGTATTCTACAGATTGTTCCACGGAGAATGCGATAAAGAACTCCATAATCTTGTCCCTCCATCCCCTTTCTTCTATCGGACCACTAGGCGTCGGGGGGGTCTTCACCGCTTCGTCGTCGACATCCCGTCTTGCCGTACCAAGCGTTTCGCTTCCTCTTACCTTATACGCACGGCCAAGTTGTGGAATGCTCTCCCAGACAACGTGTTTCCAAACAATTATAACATGGGTCTATTCAAGGCCAGAGTGAACAGGCATCTTATGGGTACGCGCGGTCCACCCTAGACTACATCTTCGCTTACCATCAGGCGGGATTGCGGTCAAGCGCAAGCCTATTAAATATTAAAAAAAAAAAAAAAAAAAAAAAAAATGGGTCGTCCAATCACGTGGGGATGTTTTTTACACTCCACCTCCCCCCGCGGTGAGGTTTTAACACTATTAATTAAGCTCTATTTATAATAGAAACTTAATCAAAGAAGATTACGTTTCTGTTAAATATTGTACTGTTTACTAAAGGTCCGCACAAAATAGGTCGGCGGTCCGAACCCGGACCGCTGTCCGTCATTTGGTGACCCTATAGTATGGAGAAGGACATAGCCTACTTTTTATCCCGGGAATACAGGTGAAACCGCGCGGAACAGATAGTTTTTAAATATGTTAAAAGGTACTATACCTATGTGTTGCAATTCCTGTGAATTTTTGAAATCATTTCCAGCTATAACTAAGAGTGTCGCCAAATTGATGCCCGCATACTCATTTGGCTGCACTTCAAAACCCTGTCTATACCTGAAAGATATAATGTGTATCATTAATTAAAAGACATTTATAGCAGTGATAAACATGAAGCCCAATGGGATTTATAGTATGTGTCAATGAATCTAATTTGGCAATTTGAACTGAAAGGTTAAGACATAAGTTTTAAATTACTGTGACTTAAAATGCTGTATTGGATATAGGCAATATTTAAACACATACCAATGAATTGCACTATTTAAGCTTTCCTTATCCAAATGTTGAGATTCAACGAACTTGTCCTTATAAATGCGCCCGCAGAGGCACAACATGTCTGGGAAGCGGTTTTCCTTTTTCTCTAAAGCTTTGACACAGACTTTTAGAGCATTCTCCCTGTCACCTTCTTTGTTCCGCCTGAAATCGTTAATTATCTTTTTGTCACCAAATAAATTTAAAAGACCCACACCAGAACAAAAGCCTCCCTAGATTTATATTCCCAAACAGTCTATTAGTATTGTTTCACATAAAATTACCATATTAGTACAGGAAAAAAATGTACAAGGAAAGAAATCTCACCTATTCATGGCAAACGCATACATGAACCTTATAATCGGCATGTTGACGTAATTCTTTCTGTTCATAATGGTCTTTAGGTCGTCGACCACATGGACTATGGCGTCATAGTCCTGTATCTCCCGGTATGAAATAAGCATGTTGAGGATGGTATCGCCGGAAAGTACAGCCGGATCGTCCAACCGGCGACGCATCGCGTGCAAAACGTTCGCAAGTTCTTGTCCGCTGTACGTTTCTCGCGCTTTGCGGAGGTCGGAGAGAAATTTCTCTTGGAGGTGGGCTCTGAAATTTTTTAAAAACAAAACCTTTCTGGCGACCTTACTCATTTCAGGCTACTAAAAGTGAGAGTGGGGAAGCTTGCTTGCTGTCTAATACACACGCAAGCGTTTACAAGGCCCTCCCAGTCAGCCACGACTACGCCGACGCTTTCATAGGTATGGATGGAACATCAAATCAAAGATGACAGAGAGTATGAATGAAAGTATTACACATTAGAGTATCCTAATAATAGTTAATTAATTAGGTAATATAATAACTATTATAAATGCGAAAGTTTGTTTGTTTGTTACGCCTTCACGCCTCAACTACACAACGAATCATCATGGAATTTGGCATGCAGATAGCCTATGGTATGGAGGAGGACATAGGCTACATTTTATCCCCGGAACGCGGGTGAAACTGCGGGGGACAGCTAGTATTTCATAAAGCAGATTATTAAACATGTTTATATTTTCGACCACAGTAATAGATCACTCTAGCTTTAGGTAGGTATCATATACCTGTACACATTGTAAACCACTATAAACAATCGAACAATAGAATGGCATGGTACAATTCTATAATAGTGCATGACATAGTTTCGGCCAAGATAAAGAACCAACGTGACATGTGGTCAGCATTGAAACCGTCTCATGCGCCCATTACCAATCCCGGATTACAAATTATCATTTCTAAACCAATATACTTAATTTGCACCTTGTCCGACCCAAGAAACGAACGCGGGTCCTTCTGTAATAGCTCTTTACCGCTCAATCATTCGTTCATTTCAATCGTTCGAACGTTATAAATCAATCGTTTGAATTTCGAAAAATCAATATCAATTTCAGACAAAGATCATTTTAACCCACCAAATGCACCACGTGAGGAAGATCATGCACATATTTATTTCAATCGTTCGACGTAATAAATCAACCGTTTAAACTTCCTACCTTTGAAGGACAAATCAATTTCAATTTCTGACAAGGAAAACACCAATGACTCAGATTTCAAACCCATATACGTTTACATTTCAGCTGAAATCAATTAAGTGACGTAATTTCATTCATAGATTGCTTCATTCAGCTACAGGAATAAGCCTATTAGAATCTGTAACCATTTCAGCCAACATGAAACATTGAATTTTAGTATAAGAACAAAAGAAAATTGAACATAAAGCATAATGAACTTTACTTATATTGTACTAAGGTTTGTATTAACTCATACAAACTTCAAATGAATTTAAGTTTGAATGAGTTAATTAAACGTTTAGAAGACGACAATCACTTAAATTCATATCACTGGAAGATAAACTGACTACAATTTTGAGTCGAGTTAGTGAACATTGAATTCAACAAATATTTGAATCAACTTACTTCGTCTGAACTTCGACATCCTGCAATATATTCTTGAGCCTCAAAGTGAGATGCTGCTTCGGATCAGCCGAGTCTTCACCCTTGAATTTAGTAGCTGCAGGGTTGGTCGTTACACACGTACCGGCGTCGGTAAGCTTGTATGATACGAACAGAAAGTTTGGTAGAGATATCTGTAAAGAAACGCTAGGTTATTCCCATATATTTCCGACGCTACTTTATTGATAACCTTGCCAAATACGAGTATGCGTGAAATCCTGCTGTTAAGTGCTTCTGGTTATATGTTTACTGTTTTTGTGTGAATCATCTAGTTGGGATCGTAGCTATCCTAAGTTGCAGGATGAAACTAGGATTAATATTCATTTGACATCTCAGTTTCCAATGGACCAAAGCTGTTAGGTAAATATTAAGAACTGGATATCGAAACATACTGCGATTTATCTTTTTACCTCCGAAAGTTAAGAATACTTTTTGTGTGCATAAATATGTCTACTTGTCCTGAGTCTGGTGTAATTATTTATACCTATAAAAGTATTATACTTATATATTTAAAAGTACAGCTTTTATACTACAGTCTCTGCTTAATTTGGGATCAGATAGCCATGTGAAGAATGAAAAAAAATTACTAGTTTTCTCCCGCGGGTCATTTCTCCTGCAGCTTCCTATCAGTGAATCAAACTGATACTTACACATATTAGCGCGTTCAAACAGACTCATTATATTAGTATAGATTGATGATTTCCTCAGCTCAGCATATCAACTTTTATTCAAGAGCTATGTTTCTTTGACCAAAAAGGACATAGACACAATTGCTCTATAATTCAATTAAGCATACCTAGGCATTTGACGTGTCATCCGAGTGTGATTGAGCACACGGACAGGACAATTTGACAAATTGATAGTAATAGCTATTGAAAGACCTCAGTGACAGTGATTGGGGATAATTCTAAGACGTTTATAACTAGCTGTGCCCCGTGGATTCACCCGTGATGTTGCAGCTTCCACAACAAACAGGATTCTAATCAGACTGGTTCCAAAGACTTGCGCGTTTAAACATACATACAGACATGCAATTTTTTCAGCTTTATGATATTCGTATAGATGATAGACAATTGATATTGTTTATTGCAGTCATAATAATAAAATTAAAAGTCGTAACGCATTTTTCTTGTTGAATAAAATCTCAAGGAATCGTTTTATTATCGAGTTTATGATGAAAGTCGTTGGTTTTCCCAGAACATTAATAATCATTAGCTGAGTGAACATCGGTGGAACATTATGATAAAACGGACGCATTTCAAAAAATAAACTTTCTTTATTATTTCGTGATGACTATATTTTGTCATTGTTGTCAGTAGTGGAATAAATCTGACATAAACAGAAAAAAGAAAGATGCAACGGGATTTTCTTTTTCTTGGAAAGCTGGCTAAATAAAGGTCCTCTACTCCCGAACGTAAACAACTATGTCACAATATCTCCAATGCGTTGACAAGAACAAAAATATCCTTGCATTGATTGAATTAACCTTACAAGACTAAGCGTATTTATAAGGCGGCAGAGCATCCGAAAGTCAAATCTATAATAATCACCAAAAGATACAAGATCCAGGCTCCAAGCACTTTAAAGTTGCATCAATCATTCGACATCGCACGCAAGCATATCGCTTCGATTGTTTTGATAAAAGCGCGCATTAATATAGTAGGTACTGCTGATGAAACAATTTTATTAATATCTCCAAGGAAAGTTATAAGTACACAACAAATCTAGGAGTCTCCTAATATTGGCCACACCATACGCAACGATCTGCAAGGCCGGGTTGTATTTCAATTTATTGTTTGCGATTTTAAACTAGCTGTCCTACAAATAGGACACGCAAAATATCGCTCAATGCGCAAAAGCAACTTTTTATCTCGGCCCGCTTAGCTCCTGCCCACGCGGGGAAACAAGATACCAACATGGACGTACCAACTAGGTTGTAAAGCAAAAATAAATTATAGAAACAAATATGTGTGCCTGCTTCAAATACCTATAGCTGTTGAATACCAGATTTACATATTAAGGCGGCCCTCTGTGGCCGGCGCAACTTCAACGCGAGCATAGTCTAAAAGCTTGTTGTTTCATCCAACGTAATGTTTGACTGCGAATAAAGAGAGATAGCATCAGAGCCGTCGGTTATCAGTCGGTAAATTTCGCTGATCACTCGCGGCCGCTTCGCTAGGTCGTCATCATTGAAATATAAAACTAAGGAAGCATAATTGTGAACAAAATCAACGCGAAATTCGGCTCCACACTTTACTACATTGACAAAATATCTCTAGTATTCGAACGAAAGAACACACATGCAAATAAGCCAATTACCTGCGCTTACCGCGTTTGCCTAACGCGTTGTATTCCGGCAAGCGCGATGATTGGTTCTCGGCGGGACAGCCTAATGCTAATTGGTCCGCACGCCTGCTGCAGTGCGAGATGCGTGGACGATGTTATGCATTGATTGTAAGAGGATAAGTTATAAAGTATCGTAATGCATATGCATATATAAGTCGGATTAATTAGTTGTAATTTAACTATACCACTCTATTATATTCATTTAAAAGTTTGTGATGTGCTTTTTGGATTAAAATATTTCTTTGTGTTATAATTGTAAGGATCTAAAATTAAGAAGTATTTTAATCAGTTTATGGTTTTTACATACGAATTATAGAGTGATGGGTCGCGTTAAGGTCATATCAGAGGGCGAACCACAAGCTCTTAAAACAATATTATTATAACCTTATTTGACTTTTGTTTTTCTTTGACATCCGACGTCAAAACGGGACAAAAGACGAATAAGGTTATTTTAACCTTGTTTTAAGAGCTTGTGGTAGGCCCCCAGGAGATACGTGAATGGTGTTATGAAAAATAAGTAAGCTTGTTCATGTGTTTACTTTTTATTTTTTGTAAGCTATGTGGCACCTTTGAAAGTAAAAAAAGTGTATGATGTGTGATCAGTAGCGAATATTGCAGAACTCTAGAACTCTAGACTGCTTGCTGTGTGCACAATAGTCAACACGGAATGCAGAACTCGGAACTCTAGAACTCTTTTCAGTGGAATCGGCGCCTAAAGTGTCACGTTTCCGAGATATTTGGAGGTAAAGATCGCCATATAAGAATAACGACAATCATTAAAAATGAACTTATTACGTGTTTATATGCATTGAATTGTATTTAAATAATAGTACCCAGGTTGATTTAACGGATAAACGTTGAGACGTGACGCTGGTCTGGGCATTCAATTTTTTTTAACAGATAGTAAATTATCTAAGAAGTCTTTCTGCAAAGTCATTTCTTGAAGCAACCTCATAGTTTGTATTGAAATTTGTTAATACAATCACAATTTTGCGACTTTTGACATGACAGTTGCGTTTCTTTAGGAAAAAGTGTAGTCCATACAGCCAAATGAGATGAGTTTTAAATGTATTTATATTGAAATTCAACTTTGATAGGTTTTTTTTTATCCAAACTTATTTTATATGTATAAAAAACTGCAATTATACATTTTACAAGAAAAATCGTAGGTTCAAACGGTTCAAAAACCAACTCAGCGCACCCCCACTCTTTGTAGTCTTGTGGTCACTACCCCTAGAGTGTATATAAAAAGCCGGCGGCGCGGAGGGAGAGCAGGCATAGGCGACCAGCAAGCATCCCTCCCCGTACCCCCTCGCATACCCCCCTCCCCCCTACCCCACGTCCCGTCTTGGAAAGTTTTACCGATTTAACTATTTATTTGGATATTACCTCCAAATATCTCGGAAACGTGACAATTTAGGCCACCATATTGGTTAACATTTTTTGTTTGTATAAGTGTCCTCTACCCATATACATAAGTAACACCGTGCGCCGCAACATTGAAAAAAAAACTAAAATGGCGGCTGGCACGCTATGCCACAAAGGTTCTATCCTCTTTATAATTATAGGTACTAGTGCATAACAGTTTAAGTGAAATATCAAAACGTGTTAAATAAATACGCATGTTGCGTTCATGTTGCATAACACTTTCCAGAGTCACAAGTATAGGATTTCAAAATGTTTATTTACTCACATATGAAAAGTGATTCCAGCATTCTTCATATCTGTATGGCTTCTACACCACTTAACAACACATGACGGCATATTTGCACAATGTAAACAACGCAAAACACAATAATAATCACAGTTCTAAGTCCCTCGCGACACGAACGCATCGACTCAATGATACCGGCGAACTGTCAGCGCGATGAGTCTCTCTTTTTTGGCAACGCCCACCGCGGTTCGGTTTGCGTGGAATGATTTTTGAGCTCGAGTTACATTTCTTTAGTTTTATATTTCAATGGTCGTCATTCATGATTTCGCATTCATAAAACTTGTTCCAGGAGTATACTTCTTGAGAAAAAATCTTACAAGTTTGTGAAAAAAAAGTTAGTTATTTAGAATCTCCAATACATTTGCAAGCCTGGTATCTTAATGTTTTCTTTACTTTTACAATTTATAGGTACATTAGATACGGCCAAAGTTCAGGCAAAAACGCTGTTTTTCGGAGGCTTTGACTGAATTTGTTTCACACTTTTTTAAAATTACGCCAAGATACAAGGCTAGATATAGTACACAAGATACTAATTTGTTCAAAATATCTAACGAAAAATGTTTAAAAACGCCATAATAAGTACAGGGGTTTTGTATGAAAAGTATGACGAATTGAGTCCTCTTAAGACAGCTGCAAGACAATTATCCTCCTGCTACCCACGCCTTTTAAACCTAATATTTGTTGTATTCTTTGCAAGGAGCAAGCATTTTCCTTAACGGTATTGTCTTGTAGCCTTTGACTTATATATTACTGGCATAAGGACCAGACCGAACGCGCTACAAATGGCACCAACGCGCTGGCCCTAAAAAGTCAATTTAGAGCCAACGCGACTCAGTCGTCTGCGGTCCGCGAATCAGTCTCTTGTATGTGTGTATTGTACGCGCATACAAGGTAACATCGTACGCCTATGAAACGCGGCACTTAGTAGTTCGATCGATTTTAAACAAATGGCGGTATAACGTTTTGCAAAAACTTATTCATACAAGCACTGTTAACTTGTATGAAGAATTTTTTTGCAAAATGTTCCGGTGGGCCTATCCTTGGTTTTGAAATCATTGCTTATAGCTCATTAATTATCATGTAGTATCGTCTTGTCCATCTGTATTCTGTACTTATGTATTTTTTTTTAATGTTTTGTCGCAGGGATACTTACATTAGTAGATTGTTGTAACTTAATGCCAATAAAAACTGAGTGGGTATAAACGTTTTCATTCAGATAAAATTTCCAATTCTGTTCAGTTTGCAAATAGTCCTTATTCTCAAAATGTTAATAGTACCTACCAAACCACAGATAGATAATACCTACTATAGGTATCCTTTAAAATCATCATCTCAAGATAATCCACCATTTAATACGTTATTGACAAGTTGATTAAAAGCCAAACAGACTCAGAATATGACAGACAAGATCTAACGCAATATTGCAATTTTGTTATAAATTCTTATCAGACAAGACAAAATTTAATAAAGAAAAAAAATCACAAGATCAGGCTTAGGTCAAAACATTTAATTGTTTAAAACATTTCTTGGAATCCGTTAGAATTACTCATTTGTTGTTTCTGATTAATAGACATGGTGAAGAAAAATTTGGCCTCAAAAGCGTATAAAAACTAATTAATATGCGATAAAAAAAAAATTGATACCTTGAGCCGAAGTGTTGAATCTGGATCAACATCATTGTATAACAAGACATTTTCTTTCATGTCAAAGCTTTCACGTACTCCGAGATGGTACAAGAGAGAGCTCTGTTGTACCTGAAGGCTGAGGTCCACCAAAGCAACATCGGCATTGTAGAATGTGTCCAGTACACTTGTCTCGCCAAAGTCTAACTTTTCAAACTGGAATAAAAGTATTATTATAGTACATGTTTACCTATTATTAAAATACTAGCTGTCTCGCGCGGTTTCACCCGCGTTCCCGTGCTAAAAAGTAGCCTGTAATACTCGGGGATAATGTAGTTTCCTATTAGTGAAAGAATTTTTCGAATCCGACTGGTAATTCCAGAGATTAGCCCGTTTAAACAAACAAACAAAAAAACTCCTTTTTCCGCTTTATTATAGTAGTATAGATAATTGAACTATCTCACATCTTTTGCTTACAAGCATTAATGAAAAGGCTAGAAAATATAAAAAAAATTAGTTAAGAAATTGTTATAACCATTTTGGCAACTAAATTTACATTGGCCCTGATTTTGTTGTTTACAACTAAACTAATTTTAGTTTATTATAGTACATGTTTACCTATTATTAAAATATAATTGAACTATCTCACATCTTTTGCTTACAAGCATTAATGAAAAGGTTAGAAAATATAAAAAAAAATAGTTAAGAAATTGTCATATCCATTTTGGCAACAAAATTTACATTGGCCCTGATTCTGTTGTTTACAACTAAACTAATTTTAGTCTCACTATGTCCCTTTCTAACAAAGAACATAAGAAAATGATGTAAGAAATTTAGTCCTGTCAAATCAGTCCAATGCTTGTTTTCAATATAAATTTAGTCACCATCTATCGCAGTTACGTCTAAATACCCACAAACAAAGACGGAAAAGACTACTTTGACAGCTTTAAATATGTTCTATCCTTTTTCTATCTATGCTTAGGTATATCTTTTTTATTGTTAATTATTTGGAAAAAAAAAAGCCAAACATAGTCAGATTGTCCAAAAAATATATAAAAAATGTAACCTTGCTGAGTTTCTTGCCGATTCTTCTCAGTTGAAGGCCGAGTTCCGAACCGGTGGTAACTTCAGTAAATGTGACCTTCATAAGTGCCCTTCTGGGGCCTAAATTGAATAAATGGCTTTGACTTTGACTTTCAATAATGTTTGTAAGAAAGAGATGTGATGTGACTAAAATTACTTTAGTGCGATTTACAACAGAATCACATCAGTGAAGATGTAGAATCACAAAAATTTCTGAAACCTGTATCTGTGCCTCACGCCCTTTGTCAACGCAAATGATTTGCCACAGTTATCGCATTGAATACATCTTTCATTTAAATTCATAGTAAAACTATACTTAGATTGTATAAACAAATACATTGAGGATTTTATTTTTCTCAATGTAATTAATTGCCATTATTATATACAATAATTATTATATAATAAAAAGATCATTAAAATTGTTAGGTATGTACCTATTCTATCAAAATGAATAAACTTAGCATCTAGGGTACAATATTGTGAAACTTGTATGCATAGGAAATACATCACAATAGACTGTTATTATCATTCAAAGTACAATTGCCCTGCAGTTAAGTACATTCACACAGAAAACAGATAAATAATGTGAATTCTATTCAACATGTAATCTTTGTAATTGTAGTATCATTGTTAACAAATTGAACATAGCAACAACGGAAAATAGAAACTCTTTCCAGAAAGGTAGAGTGTAGCGTTTATTCACTCAAAGAGCAGCTCGACTGGGGAGGTACCTCCACATTACAGAATACCACAGCCAAATAAAAAAAAATAGAAATCATACATGCAAAAGTTCAGAGCAACTAACTGGTTTCAAGAAATAAAAACCAGATTAAAAATGTACTCTAAAATAGTTACTTATGTCTGTTACTCACATGTATATGGTGTAAATTAGCGTTAACCAGTTCAGAAGCTAAGCGAACTTCTTCCAAAGCCCTTTTTCTGTGTGCAATGTTTGTGGTCTGAGTTATGTCCAAGACACATGCTATGTCCATTCGGGGCCTCTGGTTAGGGCCTCCAGGTTGGACTGTAGCGTTAGATCCATCGCTACAGACACTTTCGCATATGCTTCTCACTTCTCCTACAATTTTAAAAGAAATTGATATACTAAAAAATCGTAAAATTTATAAGAAAACAAAGTTCATAAGTTCACTTTTTTATCACACCTGTGTCCTCCAACGCCGTAGAAGTGTTTGCAGCGCCGAATGTTATCATATTTTCTCACGTGTTTGTTAACATTTGGATAGTTTACACACACAATTCACGTTAAATTTACGCAGCAAACGGGAGAAATTCCACAACAAGTACAGCGAGCTTGTGTTATTTAATATTAGTGACGTTCTACAACGTTTGTCAATGGAACTTTATGGAACTGAAAATCTAAAACCGAAACCAATTTTTAGCCTGTGGCATGTGGGTGGTGTGTGTCAGCCAACAAACATCGCAGTTTATCAGTGGGGGTATTATTTTAATTTAACTATGTACTGTATATATTTCTGTGTTTGTACAATATGTATAATATAAGAAAGGTAATAAATTTTAACCAAGGTTATTTGAAATAACTTAAATATCAAAATATATGCATAGGTACACCTACTATGGTTCCATGACGGGCTAGCTGGCGTGGTTGGTTAAGACTCTGGTTCCACCTATCGCGCCACAAGTCGTGGGTTCGATTCTCACACAGGACATGCCACAAATGCATGTCCTATCTGTATGTCCTGAGTCTGGGTATTATGAATGTATTTACAAACAAAAAGTAGTATATGTATTATATCAGTTATCTGGTTTCCATAGCTCTGCTCAGTTTGGGATCAAATGACCATGTGTGAGGAATGTCCCAGGATATTTATTTATAAACTTTGGTCTCAGAAATCCGGGTTTTTTCCCATTTTTACATTAAAACAAATAAAACTGTTTACCTAATACAAAGTTATGTAATATACTCGGCTGATATTCAAATAAATGAATAACCTAACCTAATTAGTAGAGCACCTATTTTGTATTAGAATATGAATGGAGATATATACTTATACCTACAGTCAATATTTTAATCTTTAATGTAAGTTTCATGCTTTTTAAAATCGAATGCCTGAACAGGATATTTGAAAGCATGCTTGCGATGCTTATTCATTGACACATACGTACCGGGGTGGAGACTTTACTCACAAAATGTCAATCGAACTGGATACTCCAGCCAGCCAATGCAATGTATTGCTGTTTTACTTACGCAATTACGCTTCGTTACCGTCGGGCGTGCCACGGGCCACGATACCTCACATTTTTTTTTCTTTTTATGTGATAAGAAAATTTCGGCAGACCGTTTTCTTAAAAGAATACACTTACGTGAACAATAAACAAGAGTGTGTCGAGTGCGAATTAAACCTATGCACTGAGTGTTCCTAATGTCTATACTTAAAAAAATGAGGAGTTTTGAGGTCTAAATACCTGTCAAACTGTATTTTTATAATAGAGGTATCATAAGAAAACTCCTCATTAGTCAACAATATTATATTCTATCACCGTCGATGTTTAGAGAACGAATGGCGGTGTGTGCAAATTATGCAAATAATTTTGCTTATATTAAGCCATAATTATCAACAAAAAAATATCGACAAAAAAAATCCTGATGATGACCCTAAAGGAAGGATAGAAGGATATAAAGGAAGATTATAAAAGATCTTTTATTATCCCTTTTTTTAATAAAAATGATAAAGTCCATGAAATTGAGCAAATATACTTAAAATTAAACAAAATTGATAGTGGTGCCGATTCTGTTGTAAATCGCACTAAACTAATTTTAGTCACATTTCATCTCTTTCTTACGAACATTATTGAAAAAGGATAGAACAAATTTTAAGTTGTTAAATTAATCTTTGCCGTCTTATTTTGCTTGTATTTAGGCGTAACTACGATAGATGGCGACTAAATTTATATTGAAAACAAGCATCGGACTAATTTGACAGGACTAAATTTCTTACATCCTTTTCTTATGTCCTTTGTTAGAAAGAGACATAGTGAGATTAAAATTAGTTTAGTTGTGAACAACAGAATCAGGGCCATTATTTGGTTTCACATGTTTGATGAAACCATAACACACATCACTAGCATGTATTGCAGCTGCTGACCTTGAATATGTGAACTGTCTTGTGTGCTGCCATCTATATTTTAGAATGTTAACTATTTCTTTCAATGGTAACTGCCGCTATATTTCTGTTGGTCACTAGATGGCACTGACTCGCAAAGCTACTACTGCCTTGGTACCATTAGTTATTCTGTGCTACTGCTCACTAGATGTCTCTAAATGTTTAGAACCAAAACCTACTATTTTGTAATCTGTAAATGTTGCTTAATGAAGGGAATTATTGTGACAGCTATAGAATAGAAACTATAGCAGCCCTAGCACAATGATAGGATTTACGGAGATTGATGTTTTCCTCGAATGGAAAGTGAAAGAAAAAAAATATTTTGCACCTCACTTGTAGAAAAGCGCGCCTTTGTTGCTTAAAATCAGTGAGCAAAATTCATTTTGCTAGTAGGTAAAGTTTAAATGAAAATGCAAGGATAAAGTAAAAATGTATTTAAATAGGTACATATGCACTTATTTACCTATCGTTTATAAGTAACGCGTATGATAGAGGGCTAATAATATTAAATAAGTAATAATGCAATTTAATTAATTTAATTTAAAAAACATGATGTTTATAATATAAATTAAAAAAATATGTAAGACTTTATGGCCAAACACACTATTTAACATGGTTATTATAATTATAACGTAATTAGGTATCCACTGTTCATATATTTGCTAACCTAGTTATTTCTTACTCAGAATACAGTAAGTAGGTAATACTATTGATTAAATTAATATGAACTTAATTACTAATAATAATACGACTATAAATAAAATAAAATATATAAATAATGTGACATAAATAGTCAGTTCCATTTAATTTAATATATTTTTCAATATTTTCGCGAAGATTATAAATTATATTTCTACAGCAGTACCTATTAACAAAAAATATTAAGTCATTGAATTATTACATCAATGTATTAAGTATTGTTTACAAATATTACAAATCTACTGAAAGCTACATAGCATCTATTTTACTAAGGAATCTATAGTTTTCTAAAGTTACTTACTTGTTGGATATAATACGAAATTATTAGGTAGGTATACAAAAGATCGCACACATTCGCTGTCAATCTCGTATTAACATAATATAATAATTGTGTCTCGCTAGTAACATAATAATAATTGTGTTAATACTTAACAAATAAAGCACGTATTGCATAAATCTATCCACATCACATCAGCTCAATATATTTCTTAAACTCCTTCACAAATAAATACGCAATTTATCGTTACAACTAATTCACTCACGCCAGTAATAGTCGAACATTATTCACTACTTAGTTTGTATTTAATCGTGTTATTTAAACCAGAACTTTATAATCAAAAGATAGAGTTTAGATTATATAACACGATATTAAAATATTGTTGGTGCAATTCCGTTTAGTGCAGAGCATGATATTGTGTAATCGTTAATACGTTTTTAATTCAATGTCAAAAGAGTTTAACTGGCGCGAAGTCTAGATATAATACTAAACGCTTCTTGGATATCTGTTCGCCTGGTACTTCACTTGCCGAGAATGATTTTACGGGAAGCGCCCATGTTCTGGCCGGATTGTGTGGCCAACTTGTTGGTGCCAGCTTGAAGGCCAATCACTGATTGGCCAGCGCGGAGTACATCCTCGCTAAACTCACGACGGTTCTCTTCAGCAGGCTTGGGGCCGAGGATGGGGCCACGCCATTCGGGGTGCTTGTGCGTCTGAGGGAAATTCATTTTAGTTAGGATCACCGAAATCATAGTCCAGCTTTTTAAGAATGGTATAGCTACTTACTGTCCTGCCAATGGCAAAGATGGTCTGTGTGACAAGGGAAATATTCTTGAAGTCCCAGAGGTCAGTTGATTGAAAGAGGTCTACATCAGGAACTCCGTATTTGATACAGGCTTGTTGGAATCTGTGAAAGTACGAAGTTAAAAAAAAGCATTAATATTTTGATGAATTGTAACTAAGACTTTTTGGCGGGAACTTGCTGAGTGACGTTGTGTTTTAATTTTTATTTTCATAAATTCGTGTATTTTGAGTTTTATTGCATATTATCGGTGGTATTTTATCCAATAAAGTTCAATCCATGTGCACCAGTGAAGTGAAATGAAATGAATCATGTGTATCGTGATTTTTCAAGTTGTCTCAAGAAGTCCGTGAAAATTTTTAGTACAATGACCACTATTGTACTAAAACATGACTATTATGGACGGTGACTGACTGAGGACTATGTGAAAGTGATTTATTGTGACTAGAACTTATAATATAACTGGAAAATGGCAAAATACACAAGCCGTGAGACGCCAATATCTTAAAAAAAATAAAATAAAATTCTAACTACATTAATTATAATCGCAATCATTACCTATAAGATTCATGATGCATGAGACACTAATTTTAACACTGTTTGTGCGCTTGGTTTGTTTTGCAAAAGTAAATTTTAATATAAATTGGTATTAGGTTACTGAACTCTATGTAGAGTCAACCCTAATTGTAATTAGTTTTAGATCTCTGAGCCTCTGCATAAGAACGTTTGTTGCGGAAATCATCGAGGGAGACCTAACTAATTATACTGTGGAGGCCTATATTCCTCAGTGGAAGTCTAAGCCCAATAATATAATGATGAATTATTTTGGTTGAATCGACATGCAATTTTCCATTGGTTTTTACATATGTGGTATCTTATGGCAAATAATTAGCAAGATCACCCACTGGCTGATGTTATCCATGAACTTGTAGTCACCACCACTGATGTTGACCTTGGTAATGATGCCAGGCTGCAGTTTGTTCATCAGCTTGCACAGGATGATGCCGTTCCTGAGGGCCTCTTGGTAGGGCACATCAGGGAACTTCTCGCCGATGACAGACTCGATCCAGCTTTGGGCTTCGGCCTCCTTCTCAGGCTCACGTTTGCCAGCGCACTGGAAAGAGAAAGCGAATCATAAATAACGTGAAACGATATTCTTAAAATAGTTTTCTGCTATAAAAATGCGCTGTAAAAAGTTTCGATAAAATAATATACATGACGAAGTGACAATAACATAAGTCCCACATCCAGGCACAAATAAACGCAAGTATAAAGGTGTTATATTTCTTATTTGATTATATGGTTCTTTGAATTTGCGATATTTTAGTTGTTTGAGGGTATTTTGGGAATTCTACCTGAAGCTTTGCACATTGCACAAATAATATTCGGCGCGATTGATTTGTGATCGAGCGATTCGGCTCAATTCAATACGTAAATAGAACTCTTTGTTTGTTCTGAGCATTAATTTCGCCTCATAATTCTTCTGACTCATAAAACAACGTGTGATAAGTTTCATCATGATCATTTATCTATCTGAGCTACAACAACTGTTGATAATATATGTTGACTGTATTCTGAAGTTCCAGCGACACAAATCAGGAGTTTTACCACAGGGTTAGATAAACCAATAACCTCTACCAAGTTACTGTCCATTTTCTAGAATTTTAACAAACTAGCTTTCTATGCCACCCGTAAATCCTTAGTGTACCCCAAAGGTGCTCCAAGATAAAGACGACGCCGCATTCATTCAATTTCGGCCCTAGTAGGGCACTTATGAAGGTCAAAGCTATTGAACTGAGCAAGAAACTCAGCAAGGTAACAGTTTTTACTATTTTTTGGACAATCTGGAATATTGCCTACGAATTTCAAATCTTATATTCAGTAGAATTATGGACTCCCTGGGGATCTTGACTGTTTTGAATATTTTTAAGGTTATTATTTTTTATTTATTTTCTTGTTCTTTTTTCGTCTGTATCTATGCTTAGGTATATCTTTTTTATTGTTAATTATTTGGAAAAAAAGCCAAACATAGTCAGATTGTCCAAAGAATATATAAAAAATGTAACCTTGCTGAGTTTCTTGCCGGATTCTTCTCAGTTGAAGGCCGAGTTCCGAACCGGGTGGTAACTTCAGTAAATGTGACCTTCATAAGTACCCTTCAGGGGCCTAAATTGAATAAATGGCTTTGACTTTGACTCGTCTAGTACCCACTTCTTTATCCAAAGGTTGTCTGGAAGAAATCGCTTCAGCGATAACACCGCCTTATCTCTTCCTTGTGTTTATTATTACTTCTACTTATTTTTAATTACGACTAAGTATGAGGTGTAAATAAAGGATATTTATCTTATCTTACCATTTCCTTACGTGCTAGATGTCATTGGTTTATTAAACTCCGCTGTATCAGTTTTTTCCCTACAATACAATACAATACAAAAATTCTTTATTATTCACACGATTACAAAACAGAGTACAAAAATAACAAATAAAAAACCCTACATGATTTTGATGATTGTAAATATTTATATCTGTAATTGTAACTTTGTCAAGGTCAAAAACTTCTCGATCAGTGAACTCATGCTCATAAACATAATTGGACTGTTTTACAAAAAACTTAAAACCGACTTCAAAGTACACTAAAAAGTAATCAAATCCTGATCTGATGACAATGGGACCAAACGGGAAGTGTACCCTTTCAAATAAAAAAGAATTTTCCAAATCGGTTAATAAATGACGTAGTTATGAGGGAACAAACATAAAAAAAAAACTACATTCGAATTGAGAACCTTCTCCTTTTTTTGAAGTCGGTTAAAAAAAGAAACCGACTCCAAATGTATGTTTGCATTTGCACTTAAGAAGATAAAATAACTAATAAGAAGTCAAATCTAGCTGTGAAGCCACACAATTTGGCGCTACTTTAAAATTAGGTAGCTAAAACAATCTACGGTACCATGCATTTTGTTAGAATTTGAGATTTTCTTTGTAACACCATAGAGTACATGTTCGCTTACAACTCTCCTCTCGTACATACTGACACTCTTTGGCTGTCCAGCCCCCCTAGACAAGATGGTTATCGTTACTAAACGATAAACCTTTGTATGGCATTGACATAGAGATTGTTAAAAATCACGTGATATTTCGATTTGAAATGTCCCATACAAAGGTTGATCGTTTACTAACGATGACGCTTGTTGACAACGTCTTGTCTAGGCACCCAGATTTACCCAATTTCTGGGGGAATCGTACTCAAAAATCGTTTTTGTATATTACTGAAATATCCTACCTACTAAAATTTCATCTTTATAATTTTCATACAAACTTACATCCTATTTCAATCTTTTAGAATTACGTAAAATTTGTTTTTAGTACAATATGAACGTAATCTACTATCATGGTTCTATTTCTATGACGGGAGGTTATCTATTTTCTGAGTTAATATTCAATCAATCCATCAGTCAGCCTTTGTCCTTTTATATATAAGTAGTTTGATATCATAGATCGATCTCTATGTTTGATATAGTAGTACGTAGTATTTATATACTCTGAGGTAGTACGTATATGTTTATACAGTTATTTGTAGTTTTTAGCATACCTACCAGAGAACAGATACACGACACCCCAACGAGATTGAAAGTTAAAAATGCAATACGAAGATATGGATCGTTGTTTTCATTAAAATGTTAGCCGACTTCAACAGTACCCCTACTGGTAGTAGTAGTACTGGCAAGTATTTAGGGTCGGCAACGCGCGAGTAATACCTTGAATTGTCCTTAGGCTACGGTAACCGCTTACCATCAGGCGGGCCGTAGCGTAGGTATACTTGTTTGCCACCTTAGAGGCATAAAAAAGTGTATCTTTGAGGGTAATTTTCATTATACAAGTTATTCTACTTTGCAGTTTGATTTTTTTGTTTAAATTTCCAATAATGGTAAGTGTTTAGGCCAAAATACCTATAATAATATTTATAGTAGAAACCTACTCATATTGAGTTTCAATGACGAGCCTCTACTTCCCGATTCCTCTCCTTTTCCCACATCATATGTGAAAGCGAGAAAAGAGCTTCGGGAATCTTCTACATACTTCGGCGACGCATCGCCAAACGAGTGTGTGCGAGTAAAACGAGACGCGCGCCTCGCAACATTCAGTACGAAAGACGCTACAGACAGAGAAGCATGTGAAATTTGTGATTTGATAGTGCTCATAATCATTGGATTGCCATAGGAGTTCCTGGTAAGTCCTTACCTTTATCCTAGGAGGCTCCTCGTTTTCCATATTAATATTTTACGCAAAAACCCACCATTTTCTCTGGTACGCCTTCGAGCGGATTCATTTTGAGTCAGCCATTACAGTAATTTAATTTCATATCAAATCACGTATAATTTCCCGCTTTCTATAGGTTTGATGCCTCTAAATAGGTATATACCTCATAATACGCAAGTCTTATACCTCATAAATAGGTTTTAGCATTGAATTATTACGCTTAGAAGCGAAGTATCGAACAAAAATCCTCGCGACTCGTAGGCCACTTGATAACCAATGTGTGCGTGAGTACCATATAATTACACTCGCTGACACGCACACAAGCGCACGAGTAATGTTGCAAGCTAAACGAAACTTTTCGGTAAAATTAACCTTCCGATACTATAGTCTATTTCAAATAACATGAGTTCAGTGACACATGGTATTTTATTAAATTTCTCAATGGTTAATGTTCATTTCGATATAATAAAGGAATACTATGATAGAGCTAGGTTTCACGAAATATTGTGAATATTATTTCAGAGTAATCAAATGGAATTTCACTAGATATTGGTAAAAAACCCTTGACCTTGACGACTCATCCTATGTGAAATAGAGTATAGTGAATGAAATTGGAAGTAAGTATTCATAAAATAAATTAAATATTTTAAAATGTTCTGTGTCTTAGATAATTTATCATAGACCCAGGTTATTTATTTATTACTAGTTTAATGGTTATGTTTCATAATACTTATGTCGGGTATTTTAACATAGTAAACCAAGACAATGTGCAAAGCTATGATTTGTAGTAGGTATTGTTGGTAATGAAAGGTTTCATATATGATTGGTTGTATAGAAAAAGAAGATTAAGAAGTATGGAGGTATTTAATTATCATTATCGTATAAAAGACGAATAGCTATACATTCTTATAATATCTAACTGAATCTATACTAATATAATATTAATATTTAATATTTATAATACAATAAACCGGAAGAGTTTTTTGTTTGTTTGTTTAAACGGGTCAATCTCTGTAAAAAAAAACTACCTGTAAAACTACCAGTCTGATTTGAAATTATTTCACTTATATGAAGCTACATTATCCCGAGTATTATAGGCTACTTATCCCAAGAACGCGGGTGACACCACGGGGGACAGCTAGTCAGTTATAATAGCTATAAGTAAAAGAAACAACTTATCGGATTCAATTACTTACTCTACTTCCTACTCTAACAAAATCAGTATCAATTACGTAAAACAACACAAATTCGCACACAAACAGCTGGCAACACTTTGCTCGAAATCTGAGTGAAGTATTTTTATTTTTGAATTTTGTTATTTTACATGAATTACGCAATAAAATTAGTGGCTTATCTGTGGAATATTACAACAGAATTCTAATCTTTCTTCCCTGATGAATTGTGACACAATTTTACTGCACAAACCGTCATATTTATTATTTTTTTGAGAGCTCCACTCACTAAAACGCCAGTCAGTACACTGACAGCGCGGCGGTCATTTGGAGCCATTATGGCTCCAATTGAATGGATTATGTTTCGCGCGTGTACTTTGTTTCTATGTGTAATAATTCAATGGGTTTTAGACTATATAAATACGATATTTCGTACTCCCGCCATTTTTACCACGCCAATCGTGATAAAAAGTAGTTAGGTATTCAATACCGCCGCCGCTCCTCCATATTTTTAGGACTTAGATTTATAGGTACCGATTCGTATCTTATTATACGAAATCATATGGTGTACTAATAACCGCAATACGTACTTACTATTTGTACTATTACTACGCATATAATTGCATTCTATGAGCCTTGTCTGTCGACTTGAAATAAACTTTCATACCTATATAGGTAGGTGCCTAAACTGTTGGATATACCTACCTACTTACCTACGTCATTTTACTTTAATTAGGTAATTTTGCAATTTATTATTACGCAATCTTTCACAATGGAAGCTATTGAAACTAAAATTAAAATATTGGAAGCTAAAAATGAAGCTATTTTTGAACAATTATCGTTCTTATATGATTCTTCTAAGAATGTTTCCACATCCGCGAGTGCAGACCTTCGTTCCTCAGAGACATTCATGGCGGACACTGAAATTATTAGTACAATTCGTCATGAATTTAGTGCCAATTTAGATACAATTAACGCGTTAAATATGCAACTTGATCCAGAATATAAGATTGATTATAAAAAAAAAATGATTTCCTTTGATACAGTGTACACCCGAATAGAAAGGGTTCGTTCTCTTATCGTCAGTAAGACAAATACTACGTCGAATGTGTCCGCGCAGAATACTATTCCGTCCCAATATAAAGGTCGTATCAAACTACCACCAATTCAAATTCCGTCATTTGATGGAAAAATAGAAAATTGGCCCGTCTTCTTTGAATCTTTTAAATCTAATATACATTCAAATCCTGATCTTTCGAATTCTCAAAGAGTACAATATCTTGTAGGTAAATTAACAGGAAATGCTTTAAAAATCACGGCAGGTATTATACCGTCCGGTGATAATTATAATTCTATTTGGGACAGCTTAGTTCAAAAATATCAAGATAAAAGAGCATTAGGCTCACACTACATGTCTAATTTATTCAATATTAAACCCGCATTAAATAATTCCGCGTCTTTAAATACGTTTATTGAAACTTTCCACGCTTCTGTATCTGCTTTGGAACAGTTAGGTATTGAAGATATGAAAGATTTTATCTTACTTTCTTTAGCTTTAAAGAAGTTAGATCCCGCAACCGCTAATTCCTTTGAAATGTTTATGAGGAATAAAGAAATTCAAAATCCTTATAGATTTTGTTGATTTTATTAAATCGCAAGTAAAAATATTAGACCGCACTTCTACGCCAATTGCTGGCTCCGCGCGAACCGCCCCAGTCGGTAGCAACCTTAATAATCCGCCCGCTTCTCGGTCTCAACCGCGTAATTCACATACAGTCCACCATGCTTTCCTTGCACGCGATAATAATAATAAAAGCACTTGCTTATTTTGTAATAAATCTGATCACTATCAGATTTTTAATTGTTCATCTTTTAAAGCACTTAATACTAAAGATCGTTTAGATTTTGTTAAATCTAAAAAAGGCTGTGTAAACTGCCTCAGCCTTACGCATACTGCTTCTCAGTGTAAGTCGTCGTATAGTTGTAAAACTTGTAATAAACACCATCATTCTCTTTTGCATTTGGATAGTAATTCACAATCGCAACAAATAGTTTCCGACTCGCGTCCCTCTCACTCGACGCGTCTTGATAATAGCGATAACCGCATCGCGCCGTCCGCCGCCGCCAGCGCCGCGCCGCGACCGCTCCCGTGCGCAGCCTCGCCCGCGCATCCGACCGCGTCTACTTCTAACGCTACGGACGCTCCTCAACCGGTGTCGCTATGCACCCGAGCGCGAGTTGATAAGAATAATGATAACGAACGCGATTCTTTTAATAAATTAAATCCTTCCCATACTACTGTACTTTTATCAACCGCTCAAGTTTATGCGTCTAATAAGGACAATAAATATATTTCAGTTAGATGTTTAATAGATAACGCGTCTCAAAACAACATAATTACAACTGCCTGTTGTAAACAACTAAATTTAAATATAATACCGCTTAGCAATTCTTTTATAAAGGGTGTAGGATCCACTTCGCGTCCTATTCACGGCTACGTTCAACTTAAAATAACCGCGAAAAATAAAAAATATTTTTATAATATTACCGCTCTTGTCGTTGATTGCATTACTGACAGGTTACCGACTGAATATGTTGAGACTTCTATAGTGCAACATTTAGGTAACTTACCGCTCGCTGACCCTCTGTGGCACATCCCCGGAGAGGTCGAAGTAGTTCTCGGGGCACAATTGTTCCCATTTTTATTATTAGGTCAAAAAATTATTGCACCTCCCGCTCCTTCTGCCCTTGAAACCGTGTTCGGTTATATTCTTATGGGCGACGTTCCCGCTAACTTTAATATTAATAAAAATGCATCCACTTATTTTAATACCGCGACTTTTTTCATTTCTGGTCCCAATGACCTTACTATTTCTTTAGATGATTCCCTACTTAAGTTTTGGGAGCTCGAAGAAATTCCCGCGCAAAAATTTATGAGCTCGGCCGAAAAGGAGTGTGAACAGCTGTTCTCTCGTAACTTTTCACGGGACTCCGCAGGCAGATATTGCACCGCGTTACCTTTTCGTGAGGATCCTGACGTGTTAGGTGATTCCCGTTCCGTAGCTCACCGCCGTTTACTTGCTTTGGAGCGTACCAAGCTACGCGATCCACAGCTACGCGCTAGTTATAATGAGACTTATAGTGCTCGAACCGCTATTGATAATATATTCGCATTCTCCGATTCTAAAATTACTCTGTCATGGATACATTCATCTCCACATAGATGGAATGTTTTCGTTAGTAACCGCATTGCTAAATGTCAAGAAAATCTTGACCCAAAACATTTCTACCACGTTAGTGGTATAGAAAATCCTAGCGACTGTCTCTCTAGAGGTATTTTACCTGAGCAGCTAGTGTCACATCACTTATGGTGGCACGGCCCGAAATGGTTAAAAGATCCAGTTTCAGAATGGCCTATCACTCCATTTAGTCCCGAATGCTGTGAGGACCTACCTGAATTTAATAGTAAAACGCTTGTTACTTGTACCGCGTCCGCTTCTGTTGAGCCTAATTTAATTTACGAGCTTGCTCTGAAATACTCATCATGGAATAAAATATTACGCATAATAGTATACATACTTAGATTTTCTCGCATAATTTCTCGTGATCAAGGTCACAGCCGCATCACAGCTTCTGAGCTAAATAAAGCTGAAGTATATTTAATACGCTCTGTACAACAAGTTCATTTTCAAAATTTATTTAATAATATTCAAAAAGTTAAATTATCTTCCCCTCTTAAAAAGCTTGACCTCTTTATAGATCAAGATAAAATTATTAGAATTGGAGGTAGACTTTCAAATGCAAATCTTCCGTATGAAGCTCAGCATCCCGCTCTTTTACCTAAACATGACCACGTTACTCATCTTATTATAGACTATTTTCACCGTGCTCATTGCCATACTGGTGCCAATCTTCTGAGCTCACTGTTGCGCCAGAAATATTGGATACTGTCCGCTAGAAGTGTCATTAGACACAGAGTACATTCATGTAACTTTTGTTTTAAAAATTCCCCTTCATTTCTCAGCCCAAAAATGGCTGATTTACCCTCTTGCCGCGTTCAGGAGACCAAAGCGTTTGTGCATACGGGTGTTGACTATGCTGGACCCATTAAAGTAACATTATGTAGACGCAGAGGTCAAAAGAGCCAAAAGGCATATATTTGTTTGTTTATATGCTTAGTAACCAAAGCTGTACACATCGAATTGGCAACTGATGTGTCATCAGATACTTTTATTTCCGCTTTTAAGCGATTAATTTCCCGTCGAGGACCTGTTTCTTTTCTTTACTCCGATAACGGAACTAACTTTGTCGGAGCTAAAGCTCAATTACAAGAACTACTTACCGATCAGTACCGCATTGAATGGAAAATGATTCCACCCCGCGCCCCACATTTCGGAGGATTGTGGGAATCTAATATAAAATCGATTAAAACTCATTTATACCGTGTTATCGGTTCGCAGCTCCTCACATATGAAGAGCTCCTCACTGTTCTTACCCAAATTGAAACAGTCTTAAATTCTAGACCGCTTTGCATTTTATCTGAGGATCCCTACCCGGAGGCTCTTACTCCCGCTCACTTTATAATGGCTTCACCATTGACTTCATTGCCGCTTCAGAATGTGTCCGAGGAAACCATATCTTTACGTTGTCGGAAACAATTATTAGATCAGATGGTGTGTAGCTATTGGAAAAGATGGCGTATAGAATATTTACATAATCTTCAAGTTAGACAGAAATGGCTCATTGATAAAAATAACATTAAGATTGGTACTGTGGTTCTTATACATCAAGATGATATTCCCCCTTTACGTTGGCCGTTGGGCATAATATCACAAGTTTATCCTGGCAAGGATGGAAATATCCGCGTCGCTTTAGTAAAAACTTCAAATGGATCATTCAAAAGACCCATTGTCAAGTTATGTCCATTACCATCACAATAAAAATTAATCATACCGCATCTTATATTCAGTACTTTAGTAATTATTATAATCTGTAATTAGTTCTTATAATTAATTATTTTTTCTTTCTTTTGAGAACACTACGTATTCTCAAGGCGGCGGAGGATGTTTAGGCCAAAATACCTATAATAATATTTATAGTAGAAACCTACTCATATTGAGTTTCAATGACGAGCCTCTACTTCCCGATTCCTCTCCTTTTCCCACATCATATGTGAAAGCGAGAAAAGAGCTTCGGGAATCTTCTACATACTTCGGCGACGCATCGCCAAACGAGTGTGTGCGAGTAAAACGAGACGCGCGCCTCGCAACATTCAGTACGAAAGACGCTACAGACAGAGAAGCATGTGAAATTTGTGATTTGATAGTGCTCATAATCATTGGATTGCCATAGGAGTTCCTGGTAAGTCCTTACCTTTATCCTAGGAGGCTCCTCGTTTTCCATATTAATATTTTACGCAAAAACCCACCAGTAAGTATGATAAACTATTACGCGTCTCGCCATCAAACTTAATAGTTTGGTGAGTAGAAATTATGTATTATAATAGTAATCTTAACAGAGATTTTCAATTTAAAAAAATAACATAATAATCGATTCTACTAGAGATATTATGCAAATTAATTTCTGGTATAGGTACATTGAATAGCCCTGAATATCGTAGTGTAATAAACTGATTACTCATTGAACTGTTCAAGTACCCTGATCACGACCGATTATCTGTTTTTATTGTTTTATAATTAAGTTATATATTTTGAGTGAACATGTTTAAATATCAGTCAGTTATAAGTACCGAGCGTTGCGACAGTACGTTTATGTTGTGATCGCATCGTCAGAAAAAATGATTGTGTTATTAGTCGTGTGCACAATTTTATTTTACTCAACAGTAACTATGCATCCTTGGTTATCGTTGCTTTTGTTCTTTTACATACCGAAGCAACTGTCGCTTACTATTTAAGGGAATAATGCAAAAGTTAACTTGGAAAAAGGTAATTGTTTTTTTTATATTTGTTAAAATTTTTCAATACATAAGTGGCATAAACATTCTTGTTTTATACATAATTCTCCAGACAGTAATCGGAAATACGCCCAACTGTAGAGAACTAGGTAGCTTGTGACAAGTTTTTCAGTGTTTTGTTAATTTGATTCTCGAATATGTTTCATAAAGAGTGATACGTAATATTATTCCATTACTAAAATCTTCAATAACTAAATGAATATTATATTTAATTTCAGGAATAAATAAATCGAAAACGAATAATGTTCAATTATATATTTATATATATAGGAAGTGGAAGTTTCAAATGATCTTCAACAGAATGCAATATAGATGAAGATTTACAGATAAGAAATCACCTTAGACTGAATCACAAGACCACAAAGTAGGTCACTGAGGACCTCAGGTTAATTTATGTATTCTGTAGTTCCAAACACTTTATTTGTTATTATTTTCACCTCCACTCTAATTTTAATAAATACTCTTTTATATGTTTACAATGTGATTGATGCATTATTCTTAATTTATATTTGCCGATATAAGTACCTACTCAAATTAACCGCGAGGCATAATTAAATAATGTAAAACAATATTTTTATATACAGGTCCTTGTTTTGGTCAGCGACGAGCGACTCAGGGTCGATAATACAAATGATACTGTTGCTAAAAAATACTTTTATTTTTTATTATATTAAAAATAAAAATAATATTAATTGGAAAATCATGTAATAGGCTAAAGTGTAGGCGTAATACTCAACGGGAGTGCGAGGGAGTAAAGGGGTGGGGTGATGGCGGCTTGCGCCTAGCTCTAGTCTGTGCACGTGCCTAGTGACCATACTTTGCGGTAATTTTATTTCAAATTGAATAAGGTATTTCTCAACGCATTTACAGTATTAATGGAATTAAGTATTGTACTACCGCTCCTGTGTCGCTTGTCGCCGACCAAAAAAACATTCTGTATATACATATGTAGGTGAAATAGTGCCTTTCAATAGCTACAAAGAAGAGGGGAAGAGGAAGACTTCAAACCACATGGATGACAAGGGACCAGAAGTACTGAGAGAGATGGGACTTACGGAAGATGACGCACAAGACGAAATAAATGGCGTCGCAATATTGGGAGAGCCGACCCCGCGTAACGGGAAAAGGCGAGGCCAAAGAAGTTAATAAGAGTTAGGTTAACTTCAAAATTAATGTGGAATTTGAAGACTGTTTTCAATTCAGTATAAATAAGTAATAACTTATCTAGTTTAATGTAAGAATGCCTACATTCCGTGAAAGTCATTTCGCACTTGTGTAAATGTTAAGAGGAAACACTGGTGGTGTTTTTTCCATACAAACGTAATCCTCAGTTTCCTCTCTGGATAATGACACTAGAGCAATGATTATTTTACCATGCAATCTGTAGGTGCCAGTGTATGTCCCTCGGTTTCGTTTTTCTCCATAAATTAATTATTATAAAAACTAAAAATCTTCTAAAATCACAAAAACTCATAATTTTTAACTGCCCTTATCAGACGTTCAGAAAACAAATATGACGAATATAAATAATAAAAGGAAAACCGACCGACATAGCCAAAGCCCTTCTTATTACCATTCTTGAAAAATAATTAAAATCGATTCAGTATTGGAGGAGGAAACTGGGGATTACGAAATAGCGATTTCGTCAATTTTAAATAGGTATAATCGATCCAAGCTGCAGTTGTCTCTATCGCCTGTATTCGGGCAGGGTTGAGGGAGGAGAGGCTTGGACAAATACATATACAGTCAAAGAAGTGTCGCGTAGTAGTCGATAATATATTATCGATACCTGCTCTAGTGTTGTTCATCGATATCGATATAGTATTACGTCTTTGGTAACCTACATGTAAGGTATAGTGTGCCCTAACCAAGATTGTTCTTTTTTATACTTTTGAGTGATGAAGGATTAAAGAACAAGAAATGTGATCGTTCAAAGGTTATATAATATCTAATATTTAGTAACCTTTTTCAAAATAACAGGACAAAATATCTATTTTTAATTGACTTAAAAAAAGGAGATTATCAATTCGACACGTATGTATGTATTATTCGACTGCCAAACAATATTATATATTCAAATGATAATCTATTAGGACTTCCAAACAAATATACAACATTTTATAAGTGTATGTATGGTTGTAAGTATGTATATTTATCCACGCATTTCTCGGAAACTATTAATCGGATTGTGACTATACTTTTTAGTTTCGTACCCGAAGGGTGCCAAACAAGACTCCGGTGTCTGTCCGTGCGTCTGTCTGTCAGTGGGCTGTATCTCATGAACGGTAATAGGTAGACAGCTGAAATTTTCAGAGAATATGTATTTCTATGACCGCTATAACAAAAAATAATAAAAATGAAAAAGAAAAATTAAAGGGGCCGCTCATACAAGAAACTTCTTTTTTTTGTCATAGCAACGATAAGTTATTTAATATTGTACGGATCCCTCTGTGTGTGAGTCTGACTCTCACTTGGCTGGTATATTTATTTAAAATCGACTTGTAATTTTTTTTTTCTTACATTTACGAGGATTTGACCAAAGTTTTCAGATATTTTCCCTTTGACACAACCAACGCCCATAGCTCGTATCAATAAGCCAGCCCGACACACTTATTATTCCATATCTTAAAAACTATTGAACTGATTTTGATGAAAATTCCTCACAAAATTTCAGGCTTCCAAACTAATATACAAAATTTCATAGGTGTATGTTTTTTTATCGACTTCCAAATACACTAAAAAGAATGAAATAACTCTAATCTAACGCTGATTTGAAGTCAGCGAAAGAGCACGACGTATTCTAGTAAAAATATTTCGCTGACTTTAAGACAGTGTCAGATTAGAGTTATTTTTAATATTTTGTGAAGAAGTTTCATCAAAATCGGTTCAGTTTTTTTCAAGATATGGAGAAATACGCGTGAAGGCCTGGCTTGATACGAGCTACGTTTTATTATGATTCTATAATATTATTTCAAGGGCTTGTTTTATACGTATAAATAAGCTCTTTCACTAGTAAAAAAAACTACTTCATAATACACAAAAAAATATGAAATAACTGTAAACTGAAAATATCTTAAAGTCACGGAAGAGCACGTCGTATATATTCAATTAAAAATGTTATAGCTGACATCAAGACAGTGTCAGATTAGAGTTATTTTTTACTTTCGCACTGTTCGCTAAGTTGAAGTAAATATAAGGCATTAAAAAAAGAATGTTCACAATTCGATAAATAGTTTCGAAGAAATGCGTGGACTGTGGACAAATATAAATCTATAAAATGTTGTATAGGTATTTGTTTGGAAGCCCTAATAGATTATCATTATGTGAATATAATGCAGTTCCAATAATATTACATACATAAATGTCGAATAAATAATCTATTTTTTTATATCGACTCAAAATACAAATAAAATAACGTATGGTTAGGTATTTGTTCTAATTTCAAAATCCCTAATGTCACTTGGAACAACAGAACTGCAAGCGCTGAAAGGTATATCAACTTGCCAGTCGCCGCCGCGCCGGCCGAATCACAGAAATATAATATTACAAGTAAAGTAAAATCGAGGGGCGGGCGGTCGGTGGGAGCGGTGCGAGCTACGGCACGCACACTTGCACCATGCACAGTCTGTTCACTCACACATTGATATCCGGGCCACAGCGCGACAGCAATAGATTTGTTAAATACCTATCTTTCAAATTTCTTGCAGCCATCCTTTCATCTTAAGTATTTTTATTTATTTGAATTCTAATGATATGAGAACTTTTACTGATACATTTCTACAGTAGTGATTATTGTTCTTACTTATAAATAAACATTAAATAGGTAATAAAGGGTAAAGCAAGGATGTGTTCTTTTTCAACAAGCATTTGTTTAACTTGCAATGTATGTATGTAACTATGTTCGAGTGGAATCTTGCAAGTCGAATTTCACCCACTTCCAGTGGTTGGATTGACTTGTTATTTGCTATAGAGTAGTATATTGGATGACAATGCAAGTACAGTCAACAAAAAGTAATAATATTTACACAACTAATAATAATATACTAATATTATAAAGTGTATTTGTATGTTGTAACGTGCTAATAGAAGGAACTACTACTAGTCTAAGATCCCGGTATAGAACGACCTTCACCAAGATGTTAATTTGATGAAACGTATTTTATATTTAATTTAATATGTCAATAAATATATGTATTGCACATGGGTTGCCTAACAAATTTCAGTCCAGGATATGATTAATTAAAAATTAAAAAAAATATGTATTATCGGAAAATGTTAAAAAAAAAGCAGGCAACCCTATACCACCGTGTTCACAATGAAATAATCTTTATTTTCATTTAATTTTAATTCAAAATCAGACCGGTGCAAAATTCTAGTATCGATTTACCTGTTTATTCCTGGCTACCCGAGAGTTGCGACCGGAAAAGAATAGGCAACCTAACGTTTGCATATTCTATGGGCTTCATACTTTCGATTGGTATAGAATTTGTCTAATAATCAAACCGGTGAAATGTTTTTTTTTTTTTTTTAAATTATTAATTAATCATATCCTGGTCTGTTTGTTAGGCAACCCATATGCAATATATTTATTGACATATTTAATTAAATATAAAATACGTTTCATCAAATAAACATCTCGGTGAAGGTATATCGTAATCTTATACTATATGAATCCGAATTAAAAAAAAACGTTAGATTGCCCATTTAGTAAGTAAAATTATAGGCATTTTAAAGTGAAAGAAACTGCAGGACACATGTAGTAATTAATATTAAACTCTTGCCATTCGCAATTTTTTTTCGAATACCTATAAGTATTACAAACTAACTAAAATACGAGTCACGTATTAATTGTATAATTCAAAGCCAATAAATCACCTAGGTATATGTAAGTTCAATGAATACTTTATTTATTCTGTAACTGCCACAAGCTACCATCAAATTAGCCAAGGTTACTTGGCTACTTTTGGCGATCAAGTCAAAATCCTACTAATATTATATGAAAAAAGTCGCTCTGTCTGTTTGATAGGCTCTGAATAGGGTTGCCATCCATCCGGGTTTCCCCGGATTTGTCCTAGTTTAAAGGGCATCTGGGAGCGTTCTGGCGGGGTTTACCCGAAAGAGAACGATTTTTAAGCTGACGCGGTGACATGAAAAAACCACTGTTGACATGTCCGGTTCTAATCTCCAATAATTCGGGGTTTTCACGCTTCATGTCCTGGTTGCCCGATTTTGGAGATGGCAACCTTACCTATCAAACATTCGCGATGAAGCACGCAGATAGCCTATGGTATCCAGAGGGGTCAGGCTACTTTTTATTCCGGCAACGTGCGTGAAACCGCGTGGGAAAACTAGTAAAATAATAAATGCCAATATTTTTGTGTATATTTGTAGCGCAATCACATTAAACTACAGTACTCTACACATAGATCATATCCTGCAATAAAACATCTATACGATATTTTGAATCCCGGAAAAAGTATTGGAAAAACGTTTCAACGCAACTGAATCAATAAAATCTTAAAATAGGTGCCTACGTAATAAAACTGGATTTTGTGCCTTATTTTTTAAATGGTTCGGTACTTATTTTGAAACCTTGATACAAATAGGGCACGTAAAATGACAGTGCTAATAAGTTCGAAAAAGAGTGAACGGAGAGCTTGCTAGCCTTCTAATTGCAAGGCTTTAGTGAATATTTTCATAAAAGAGTCAGTGTCGTCCAAAGTGGATAAGCGACATTTCATAGTCGAGATCTTACATGAAAAAAAAAAAATTAATAGTCGGATTCTTACAATGAGCTTGAAGGAAACTCTGGTAGAGTACTTTGTAGTACCCACCTTAAGTTGGATGATCAGCATGAGGCGGGAAAATAATATTTCATTGATTATACCGTAGTAGTTCATTTGGCATATTGTGGAATTTATACTTTTTGTTTATAATGAACTATTTTCGTACATTCAGTAAAATAGTCAATTTTACGATTTTAATTACATTTACAGGAAAGTTCAAATGTTTTAGTATAATATGAGCCATATTATACTAAAAACATTCATAACACAATGTACCAAATGAACCAATACGGTCGCGAATCTCTGAAATATGTAGCCATATTGTTCTACGAAGGTAAAAATCAATAAAAACTTTTTCATATCGGTAAAAATCACTAAAATAAAAAAAAAAACAATAAAATAATCTAATTTCCCGCCTCATGCTGAGCATAACCCTTTAGTTAATCTATCGCCAAAGACTTAGGGACGTGTCTTCTTGCCATATCCCTCTGGCTGCCCGCATACCTCAGGCACTGATTCCACAGCGGTCTAGAGTTGCGGTCATAGTTGTGCGTTCCGCGTTCACTGTAAGCTATGCGGCGCTTTTGATCATTGCACACAGTGACCGCGGCGGTCAAGGAGAACGCAGAACTCTAGATCACTCGCGGTGGCAACGGCGCCTTAGGCGGTGTCTATAACCGTGAGACCACGGTGAGATTGTGGCTTATGAGCATTATATCCTCCTCAACCCTATTCACTGTAAATAATGTTTTTTTTTTAAATTTCATATTTTAAAAATGTTCATGTTGTTTGAAATTGGAATTTCTTAAAAGTCGCAGTAAAACTGGATCCAGTACTTCCTTGTTTACCTATTCTGTCATCTAGATTTATAAATAAACTTTTAATATAAATGCGCATATTATGTAGGTACGAGTTTAATGCGTGTGTGACCTGTTTTCTTCCGTTCGGTAAAAACATAATAATAATTAAATTAAATAAAAAAAAAACATTGCAATTTGGACTTACGTAATTAGTTCTCCGTACCATTATACCTTTTGCAGATTTTTTTATTTGCACAATGGAAAAAAAGTATAGATATTTTTTTTTGTTTTAATGACGTCGTACATTATTGACAAGATAACGTAGTACAAAGTTTTCGTATTACACTGGATGGCATTTAATACTTTTTTTTTACTCTGCAATCTGGAATAACATAGAGGATTATTGTGACGCCCATTGTGACCCTTTCTTTAATATTTTAAGTTCTTGTATGTATTATTTATGTGGTGTTACAATAAAGTGTTATCTATCTATCTATCTATATTTTTCATCCCGAGAACGTGCGTGAAACAGCGGATGATAGCTATTTATATAACATGCTGTACCTTTAACTCGGCTCAGCAAAGTCCTTAACTCTTTCAATTTTCTATAATAAAGTACCCAAAGAAATCCAAGAGCTACCTATACATAGATTCAAAAAGATAGTTAAACAGAAGTTATGCACGAAAGGGTACTATAAAGTTTCTGATTTTGTAGATGACAAGAATGCATTTGAATGAATTGTTCGCTTCGCAGGCTATTGTTATATATATTTTGTAATTGTAATACTTCTATTTACATATTAAAAAAAAAAAGACTTGCTGAGTTTCTTGCCGGAGTCTTCTCAGTTCAAGTTGTATTTGGAACCGGTGTAGAGCCATTTGTTAACGTTCACAAGTGCCTTATCAGGGCCTAAATTGAATAAATGCTTTTTGAATTTGAATTTGAATTTATTTAGTTATAGCATAGCTCATTACGTGGTCGATAAGAATAGGTATATGATTTTAGCAGCTTCTCTCTGTACTTGCATCCCTCTGGCTCTAAGTGACAATTTGTATAAGTGAGCTTAATGTCTTTGACTAATGATATATCCAGACGGAGCTACGAAGCTGTTTACGCGTAGATAAAAAAAGCCCCTAACTGTTAGGGGCTTAATCATTTTCCCGTCTTCAGTGTCAGTCGAGTCGTCACTGGGACACAACCAAATTCACCAAAATTGTATTGTTTCAAAATGTCGTTTTGTGTGATAAAAGTGTATAAAAACTACATGGGTCGATCTAGACCAACGAATAAACTCACCTATCATCGGTAAGTAACAATATTTCCTATTAGTTTCTGCAATATAAGCCATTGAAATGTTTCGAAAATAAATATTTTGAGTAAGCGCCATTTTTTATGTGTTGCCTGTGCTGCCAGTTTTTGAACTCAAAACTCCCATGGTAATATCAGTCAATAGTTAAATACGAGTATGTAGATACTGATATAAATCAAAAGCGACGGTGGACAAGTCGAATTTTTGAGTGGAAAGTCGAATGTTTTTTTTTTAATACTAATGACGATTATGTCATGTAAGATAAGTAGTCGCTTCAGTAATGAAAAAATCAAAATGGGTATTAATTTAAGATTTTCCTCGAGCTAATTACGAATATCATTTTGAATTTCAAGATGGCGGACCTATTTTTTTTAAGTTGACGTGTTTGTCGTTTTCGGTTTTTCCATCATAGTCAGTGATGTATATAACCATGGATGCGGTCACCGGAACATTTTGTAAAATACTTCTTCATACAAGTAAACTGTATAGCCATCTGTTTAAAATCATTTGAACTACGTAGTGCCGCGTTGCATAGGCGTACGATGTAAACTTGTATATGTGCGTACCATGCACATTTTGTTTATTACATTTTTATTTAAGTCGGATATTACTAAATTAAAAAAATAAGGTTATTCGACACGCGTGTATGTAATATTATTGGAATTGCAAAATATTCACAATTTAAAATAGTGTCCGCCATATTGAACTATTTAGTTATTGGTCCGATTGCTCTCAAAATTGATATTTGGGAGACTCTTGGACCAAATAACATGAATCTTTGCTCAAAATTCAAAAAAGTGGCCGCCATATTTAACTATTTTGTTATTGGTCCGATTGCTCTCAAAATTGAGATTTGAGAGACCCTTGGACCATATAACATAAATTTTTACTCAAAATTGAAAAAAATGGTCGCCATTTTTAACTATTTATTTATTGGTCCGATTGCTCTCAAAATTGATATATTTTTATGGTCCAAGGGTCTCATAAATATAAATTTTGAGAGCAATCGGACCAGTAACTAAATAGTTCAATATGGCGGCAATTTTTTTTCAATTTTGAGTAAAAATTTATGTTATATGGTCCAAGGGCCTCTCAAATATCAATTTTGAGAGCAATCAGACCAATAACTAAATAGTTCAATATGGCGGATACTATTTTAAATTGTGAATATGTTGCAATTCCAATAATATTACATACACGCGTGTCGAATAACCTTTTTTTAATTTTGTAATAACTGACTTAAATAATAAGACTTTTTTTACAGAATACCAATTGATCCAATTTTAAGAAGCCAATGGATAGACATCATTCGGAGAAGCCGTAGTGAAGATCTCTGGACCTAGCCAAAAAAAATGTTTGACTTGATTTAACTCGATTTGCTTGTTTTGACTCAATTTCACTTGATTTCACTCGGTTTGACTGGATTTGCTTGATTTGACTTGGTTTGACTCGGATTAACTCGATTTGATTTGGGTTGACTCAATTTGACTGGATTTGACTCGATTTGACTTATTGACTCGATTTCACTCGGTTTGACTCGATTTGACTCGATTTGACTGGATTTGACTAGATTTGCTTGATTTGACTTGGTTTGACTCGATTTGACTCGGTTTGACCCTGTTTGACTCGATTGGACTCGGTTTGACTCGATTTGACTTGATTTGACTCGATTTGACTCGATGTGACTTGATTTGACTTAATGGCGATGATAGCTCAGTGGTAGTGACGTCGGATACCGAAATGAAGGTCCCGGGTTCGAATCCTACAATGAGCTTGAGCTTTCGGTGAAGGAAAACATCGTGAGGAAACCATAGCACGGTGGTAGGGTACTTTGTAGTACCCGCCTGGCTGGCTACCACCCTCAAGTTGAAAATCTGTCGCCAAGCACCTTTCGGTATGTTCCGATAGCTGCACTTGAGAGCCAGTTCCTTCTAGGCTTTATGTGCTTACCACCTTCGGCCGCATCATCACTTACCATGGTGAGATTGCAGTCAAACACAGGCCTATAAAGAGTAAAAAAAAAAAAAAAAAAATTGACTTGATTTGCTTGATTTGAAACGTCAACGCAAATAATTACTGTTCGTTGACATCAAAGTAAAAATAATAAGTATTAATTTATATCGGCGCCATTAATCTTATTCTTATTATCATGTATTATCCCGATTCCACTTTTATTTTCGGAGTTTAAAAAGATATCGACACCGTAATATATTTTTCCCCATTTTCTTGGATTTTTTTCAAGATCTGGTAACTGGTATAAACGTCACTATGACAAGCAGAATGACGTAACGCGAGGATAAGATGTAGCAAAGTTGGCCACTTTTTAAAAGTCATGTAGTATGGGGATACTCTTTCTAGACATATATATTTTCTAAGCTTAATGTATTAGTATTTAGAATCTCAGATTAGAGAAAGAAAGATACACAAAAAAATGTCTTGCTGAGTTTCTTGCCGGAGTTTAAGTGTATTCCGAACCGGTGGTAGATTCAACATAAGTGCCTTACGAGGACCTAAACTGTATGAATAACTTTTTTGATATTGAAATTATCTTCAACTAGAGGTGACATGTGTCATTGTCGCCATTTCTCGGGTAAATTTTCATTAATTCTGGACTGCAGATGATCATGCCTTTAGTGTGTAAGCAAGGAAATGTCAATATTGCGTTTTGTCTGGGGCTAAGCTAAGTACACGTGTTGACAATCCAAAATAAATGAGTAATGAGCCAATGTGTCAGTTTTATCAATCCAGTGACCCTCGATAACTTATCTGTTCTCGATAATGATATGTACCTAATGAACATTGTCCCAAGTATGTGAGTGGTGCAAGATGAGAATTTTAAACAGTTTTTAATATGCTCCCGACGTTTTCACAACAATAGTTGCTGATAAGCAAAAAAGTATTGTTTGCTATTGTCAATTTGTATTGTCTGGCTGATATTGGAGTAAGGCCGATCCCGCAGAGAGTTCTAAAGTTCTGCGTTCAGAATTCGCGTTCACTGTAATTTATGCGATGGATGATGTGTGGTCGGTAGCAAATATTGCAGAACTCTAGAACTCTAGACTGCTTAGTGTGTGCACAATAGTGAATGCGGAACGCAGAACTCTAAACGCAGAATTCTCGAACTCTCTCTGTGAAATCGGCGCCTAAGAATTATTTTAAATTGGTATTTTATTGTTTTTGTTATAAGCACTATAATTTTGACTGTTCTGTCTATGGAAATGGTAAAGCTAAGAAATCTCTGTGAGAAATCTAAAGATGAAACTGATGACTCTTGAAAGACATGACAGTAAAAACTTTATAACGGGCCAGAACAGAAACGTTAATATTTTTGATTGATCTGAGTCTCTGGGTCTAATTAATTATATACTAAAGTGATCCTAAGTTCAAAATCCAAAAGATCATAAAAAAAACTCATTCTGCACTTATTCTCCATATAAACATTAACTATGACTAATCCCACACTCCTTTTTAAGCTGCTATATGCTTAAAAGGGGTACAAAGTGTTCTTTTCAACAAACAAACATATAAATAATGTAATTAATTGTGTTTAGTGACAAGATGAAATATTTCTGCAACATTGTTGTTCTAACTAAAGTTATTGACTAGACCTTTACACTAAACCTTACCTATATTATAATATGCGGTTGAACAGTCAAGAAATGATTAATTGACCATGTTACCAGTACCTACGTAGATTGCGCAACTTTTTTGCAATCAGATTCAGATAGAAATCGGTACAAATATTAAAAAATCCAAAATGTTTCCATTTTCAATAAAACACTGTGTGTATTTGCAGTTACCAAAACGTAAAAAATCATAAAACGCTATTATTGAACCGGTTTCAATTTGAAAATGATTGAAACTTATTGCAACAAAGTTACATAATCGCCCCGCAGGTCGCTTACATGTCATTTCTAAAATGATCTAACCAAACTGGGTGGTAACTTGGTTAAGGTCAACTTGATTCACTTTAATTATAGCGTTAAGAAGTGTTTTCCTATCACCTTCCGCCTCATTATCAGCACCATGGAACAGATTACTTTATATCTTATATAGTACTATGTGACCTAAACCCGCACTTAGGTCACGCTTCTCCTTGACTTAAGTACCTAGTTATTTTTAGAATAACAACCCTACAAGTGATATTAATGATTAACAATTATCCTATATACCTAAGCAAATAGATAATCACCTCGTTGGATTAATGTCCACAAAAGGTTCTCGGGCTCTTCTGGGTATAGATGGTAAAGACCCGGAAAAAGTAGAGAGCCTTGAGCAGACCTAGGTTCTGCAGTACAAGGACGAAGATGAAATACCCAGTGTAGATGGATTATCTTTCAAAGAGTGAACGTTCAAATAAAGTAAGTTCTGTCACTTACTCTATGTGACGAAGTATGTACAAGCAATTTGGCAGATGACTAAGGTCACTCCCAGTCCCAACATGTATGTACATATTATATATGTTCAGATTTAGCCCTTAATTATATTTAAATATAGGATGGCCATGTCAATGTCAGTAATTTTATAAATTCCAGCTTGTTAGATACTGCCAGTGAGTGACGGTACGTAAAAATAATATTCTTGTAATAAACGAAGGTAAATAAGTACAATTACCGTTAGATAATGCTCGTGGTGTCACGTGACTGATTTATGATATAGCTCAACTTTTGGGAACATCATAAACATTTCTGTATTCAACAATGTTGGTTGCTTGTCTTATTTCTCTGCTAATCCAAAGTTTTAACTGCGATATTATTTTACCAGATGAAATTGATCGAACAATTACAAAAGTATGTGTCCAAAATGTTATAGTGAATAATTTCCGTAGAGGCACCGAAATTACTTATGTCGATTTTAATTCTACTGACGATGATTTGTTCAAAATTGTGAACTCATTAATGTTCTTCACGCTAACCTATCGAACACCGCAAGTCAAAATGAAGAATCTAAATCAAGGATATTTCATATCGGCTGGAACAGAAATGGATTTCATGAAACATTTTGTTTATCTCATAAAAGAGCCAAAGTGGAATCCGTACGCGCGATTTTTAATCATCATACAATTCATTGGAGAACTATCGCATATTTTTGATTTACTGTTAGAATATCATGTAAACGATGTAGTAGTCATTAATGGAACAGATGACGCTGATTTGTATACGTACAACCCATTTGAAAACTATGGATGTGGCAAATATTATGACAGAATAATTAGCTATGGCAAATGCTCAAATCATACTTTTGATCTTTATCCAAATAAACTAATTACCGGTCTTCGCAACTGTACTTTTAACTTGATAGCTTCTCACTGGCCACCATACAGCTTTGATCTAAGTAACACAGAAGACACCAATACTTTGATGGGCGTTGAGCAATATGCTTTACAACTAGTGAGTGAATTGGAACATTTCAAACTAAACGTGACTTTCATTCATAATGATGAAGAATATTCTATGGTGTCCACCGATATGAAAGCAAGTGGAACCTTTTCTTTATTACAGAATAACCAAGCTGATATTTACTTGGGTGGCCTTTTATTAGTACGCACGCGTATAGCAGCATTTTCTTATATATCTAGACATCTTCCGTACAGTGATGAATTAAGGTTCATAGTAAAAAAGGCGACTCTTTTGCCTGCTTGGCAAAACTTTTACAGAGAATTCGATAATACGGTATGGGTGTTACTATTGATTGCAATTCTGATCTACTCTTCATTAATAATGATGTTACTTCGTAAATACGATCGAAGCTATGTGATACTGAGACTGTTGGAGAGCCTGCTTGTACACGGATTCAAAATAAACTGTAGGTTCTCTGTGAAATGTGTGTTTTTGGTGTGGATTTGGTTTGCTTACCTCATTAATTCATTCTATCAATCGAACTTAGTTCGTCTCACGTCGTTTCCGACCAAGGAATATCAAATATCTGATATTAACGATTTAACGACATTTCACATGGAACCTTGCTTAAACATACCGACGAGAACTTTTATATTTATCGAAACAAAACGTATCATACATTCAAATTTGAAAAATCACGGCTGTGTAAATTTAATGGAAAGCATTCGAAGCGTAAGCCAATCTAAAAATTTATATACTATCATTATGTCTTCTACATATTTATATCGCGAAAGACTGTTTCTCGATGAATTTGGCGAATCTACGGTTTATATGTTCAAGGATCCATTCCTTAGGCTCATTATAGCTATTTACATGTACAAAGGATTCCCAATGATTGATAAGTTGGACAAACGCGCAATGAGCCTACGAGAGAACGGTTTGATAAAAAAGAGATTGAAGGATCTCTATTTTTCGCGGAAGATAAAACACTACTATCGTGTTAATGAGCACAAAACACATTTCGCTGTACCATGGCTTATTTTGGTTTTTGGCTATTCTATAGCGACATTTATATTTATCGTGGAACTATTGTCTAAATAAGAGTTTATCAGTAAAAAATATTATTTTGTTTGTACTAAAAGTAACAAGATACAGCGTTCAAAGAGCAACGACTTACTTTCTGGCTATGAGCATCAGTACGTAGTACTAATGGTACGATTTTGGCACAATTCCTTTACGTCTGGTCTACGTTGTAATGAAACCTTGACAAAATGGTCATTACTCTTTATTTGTATTACACAGAGAACAAACATTGTGTAACATTTTTAACAGAATCCTGATCTGCTTGGAGATAACTAGGGAGTTCCTAACACGTGGACCGTGTTACTGGATCGGGGCCAAGCGGAATCGTTTATAGAAAACACAGCATCCTCTATCTGAAATGCGGTTTTAAAGATGTTTATGATTTCTTTTTGCCGTTTCTATTTTTCTGCTTTTACGTCATTGCTTAATTTAGAGTGAATTAAAATTGTATGAATGTTCATTATTTATGTTTGCATCACTTTATATTTAATTTATCATCATATCAATTACCAACGTTGTTTTAGTATACTCCACCCCAATAAAATTTAGGATGAAATATATTAGCATTGCCTGAGACCGGAAATATCTGTCCGAATAATATAGTATTAGGTAATCCCATAGGGATTCTAGTGGTCACACCAAGGAAAACAAATTATTGGAATATAATTTAAATTAAAATAGTCTTAATTATTATGCAAAAATAAAAGAGATAGTTAATTTTTCTTGTATTTCATTTTATGTACTTACAAAATTATTCTTATCGTTTACACCTTTTTTATGGATGTCGTGCAGAATAACAAAAACAAATAATGATCAGAGATATAATTATTGTTAATTTGATTTATTAAAGTACTAACTACTAATAAAGTGGTATGTGTAGGTGTTTTTTATCGTCGCTACATCTTCAATATCTACCTATCCATCTACATACATTGTATAAAAGAAGAAACTGACTGATCTGCACGGGAGTGCCCCCCGCCAAGACAGCCAAGCGAAGCGAAAGGGCACTACCTACCTTTTCTCGAAGCGCTTCGTCGTTTTTTTGAACCCTCATAACTTGGGTTTGGAATATACCAGATAAACAAAATTCTCGGAACATGATGTCAATAGTGAACTTATTAAGCATATTAAGTTTCAATAACATAGCTCTTATACTTTAGATTTTATTGATATCTAAAAAACCCCGATTTCGTCACTGACTCACTGATGATCATCAAAACTCATAGGGTACTTCCTGAAGTCCTAGAAAGCTGAAATTTGGTATGTAAGCTTGTATTAGTACACAAACAACAAAAAAATTATAAAACTTGGAAATTTCAAACAAAAAAAAAAGAAGTGAAATTCCACCAAAAACATTTTCATGTAAAATGTTGCCGCCAAGACATATGGCTCGTACTGTCAAAAAGTTATCAGATCTCATGTAGAGCCAAGCTTATAACTACATGCACTTACTCTATAAGCCCTAACTTCACAACCTCTACACACCGTAGTCAAAATGTGTGGCTTGGCCGTTTCAATACTATAAGAACTATTGAATAACAAAAAAGCAATGAACAGTGAATACATTTTTCACCTTACTCCCATGTGACGGTAGCGAAACGGCCAAGCCACAAATTTTGACTACGGTGTGTAGAGGTTGTGAAGTTAGGGCTTATAGAGTAAGTGCATGTAGTTATAAGCTTGGCTCTACATGAGATCTGATAACTTTTTGACAGTACGAGCCATATGTCTTGGCGGCAACATTTTACATGAAAATGTTTTTGGTGGAATTGACTTGACTGCTCTTGAAATTTGACATGAGCACGCAGTTTCCAAATCATCCACTAAACAAGGGTGTCTAAGGCACATCCCACAGCGAGCTGTCTAGAGTTCTGCGTTCCGCGTTCACTGTAATCATTGCAGCGCTTTCGATCATTGCATACAGCATCCACGGCGGTCAAGGAGAACGTATATAGAACTCTGACCGCAGAACTCTAGACAACTCGCGGAGGGATCAGCGCTTTCATAAAATCGTGGGTGAAACTGCGGCGGAAAATTATCCTCATATAAATATGACACTTTCCACAGTAGAAGTACCAACGTGATATTTATAAACATTGATCTTCAATATATGAAACCACTTAATAAATATAGAGCTAATCCAGTTGGTAGTTTAAAAATTATCTCATCACACGAGTTTGTTTACCCTAATAAACATATCCGATATGAAGCCGCATACATAGCTTGATAATGAATGTACTTCGCAGCTGTTTCAAATATAAACTATTTATTTTTAGAGTAATGTTTAGTGTACACAATATCTTATATATTCAACTAGTTATCGCCCCGCGGTTTCACCTGCGTTGCCGAGAGGTCTTTTGTTTTCCTATATGTTATTCCAAGTTATGATCAACCGGCGCGGCGTACCAAATTACACCAAGATGCTTGTGCAGTAGAGCGTCAAAACAAACAAACATAGTCGAAAACATAGTATAATAACTAGCATCATGTCGTAGTACAGCGGGAATACCACTATGAAGTGTTCAGCTCATTTCACCTACTTAGTTGTTCGGCTGAATCGTTAACTGTGCGCGCCAAGCGGTTCGAGGAGACAAAGATGAACTTCATATCGTCAAAGAGCGGCACGATGGTAGAAAAGTGATGATGGCCCCAGGAAAAAGCTCAATAGAGCAATCCCCGTTATAAAGTCTGTAGAACCCCCGAAGTAAGCCCTTAATCCGTCCGTTTTTTAATCGACTTCAAAAAAAGGAGATTATTTATTTACTATGTTTGCCTGCCATAATCTCACGATGTTAAGATAGATGAAGTGGCAATGACGTTAGTTTTGTTTGAAAATTCCACCAATTCTCTACCACTGACAATGCGCTGATTGGTTAAGTCAAGGGCACACTAAACATTTAGATGCAGTGATTGGTCGGTACTGTTATTAATCAGTGCAAAAGCACTTACTAGTTACGGAATTGGATTGCTCGGTATATAAAAAGGTATTTTTCCTCGATATCGCATAAAAGGGTTAAGTTACTGTCCACCGGTAAGGGAATCGTCAGGGACATAAGTGGCCCGCCTTTGCAAGAGATTCTTGCGTAGGCATTCACATCCGCTATTAAACTTCCCCACACTTCTATTTTTGTCTGAATCAGTTACGCTTTTCTAAGAACGGTGACAAATGAGTGATTTCCGGTTGAAAATTTCAACATAAACATTTTCGTTTTGTTTTTGTGTGATTAATGGACTGTCAAATTATTTCTTTACCCAATTAATGGAACGTAAGTATCATAATAATGATAACGAATTCTATTATAATAATCATCAAAGCCCTCCCTTATTTCTTAATAATTTTCCCTTTTACATATTTACTTAGTGACGTGCTACGACTATGTGAGTGTGTGTGAACTATAATAGTTCGAACAGTTCGAATAGTTATAATAGTTTGATCCCTTTCAAGATAAGTGTATAAATCTACCATTCACTGTTTTCTTAACAGAATGACGTTTACAGACAGTGATGTAAATAAAGGTGACGCCATATCGTACATACGTTAAACGAGTACAGATTTAATGTACGTAGATCCTGAAAGCTATGTATCGCCACCCGCCCCCGCTACGCCGGCGTTGGGCGGGCGGCATCAGTGACCACAGTTCGCTTGCTGATACCGTCGCGAAAGCTCGCTCACATCAAGTGTTTTTAAAAGTTTAGTGACAATACTAAAATGGCTGTACGTAAACTGTTAACTTTTTATGTGTGATTACTACCTATTTTCTTTGTATTTTTCTTTTGGAATATAATTATACTCGTTAGTGTCACAATCACAAATAACACTAATTATCCCGCTCATTATTCTATATAATTACTGTTCAGTATACTGATAAAAATGTATATCACAAATGTAAACAAATCATTAGTTTTTTTTGTGTAACTAATTATTATCACCAAATTGCCTAAATTATAGTACACCTTTTCACTAAAATACTTTTCCAACTAACATACTTACTATCTAAAATGAAATTAATTGTAAGCAACATAAGGCGCACTTTGTAATGAACTCGAGATCACTGACGTCAATCGTGTAAACACTCTAGATCGACGCAAGCGCACGCATCTGCTATCTCCAAGTCGTATCACTTACAGCACCCTTCACTGATGTAACTCCATATACCCATGGGTTGGTTTAACGGTCGTCTGGTTTCGTTTCGCGTTATTTTCGGAGATGATTCTGGAATCTGCGCGTACGCCATCAAACGACTTGGCACTGGAGCGAATGTTTTATGGCCGACGTTCAAGACTTGCATATGTTACAATATTTTTAAAGAACTAGAAAATGTAGTAGAAATAATGATAATGCGAATATACTGAATTGCACCATTATTAAAAATGGTGGAGAAAGCTGAACAAAGAGAACAGAAACTACGAAGCACTACAACAAACGTATAATTCAACTATTCTACATATATTTACATGTGATCGTTTGTACTGATGTTTGTTACTCAGTCACGTCTTGATTGGCTTGTAAACTTGTACTTGAATTAAAACATGGACTATTTTTATAGATCAGGGGAATTTAGGAAAAACTATGGAGTGGAAATAGTGTCTAATAATATTTTAACACTTTCAGCCCAGAAACAAGGAACAAGAGGGAGAGGTCCTGACCTGGATCAGCGCTGTTCTTGGCGAGCCCCTTCCCAACTCACCCTATGAGGATATCCTCAAGGATGGCATCGTTCTATGCAAGCTGATAAATAAATTATCCCCTGGATCAGTCAAAAAGATTCAGGAAAGGGGAACTAACTTCCAGCTCATGGAAAATATCCAGAGGTAAATATTATGCAAACAGAAACCCATGAAAATAATAATCAAACTACCCAAATTTTCTGGCGAAGAATATTTAAAGACGTAAATTTAGAAACTAAACCTCTCGTAACTTTTAGGTTCCAGGCAGCGATCAAGAAGTACGGAGTACCAGAAGAAGAGATCTTCCAAACAGCTGATCTGTTTGAAAGGCGTAACATTCCTCAAGTTACTCTGTGCCTATATGCCCTTGGAAGAATTGTAAGTAAATACTATCCTTATCTGCCTATATTTAAAGTTGCAGTTCGTTTAAAGGTATTTATGTTCCAGACTCAAAAGCACCCGGAATGGACTGGACCTCAGCTTGGCCCCAAGATGTCTGATAAGAATGAACGTACTTTCACTGAGGAACAACTCAGGGCTCATAATGCTGAGCTCAACCTTCAGATGGGCTTCAACAAAGGTGCTTCACAGTCCGGTCATGGAGGTTTCGGAAACACTCGCCATATGTAATTCCTCACCAACAATAGTTTACTCAGCTTGCCCAATAGGTATTGAGACCAATTCGGAGAAAACCAGTATTTTTTTATAAGAATCTCTTTTCCATTCTTGTATGTGAATGTTAAGATCGAGTGTCTTTTGTTTTTTATGTCTTCATTAAATTTTTGTTTTTTTAAATTCTACTTGTAAGCCGCTTTAACAAAGTCAAAGCTCGTGTGATAGTTTTGTTATTTTTAAAAGAATTTAGTTTCTACATCTTAGGTTTCTACTATCCTAACAAATGCTATTTTTGTTAAGACTATTTTATAACTTTATCTACATGTATTTACTTGTAAATATCTTAATAAACTTTGTTTGTAAGTAAGAAATTGTTTTAATTTTTAACCGACTTCAAAAGGAGGAGGTTCTCAATTCGGATGTATTTTTTTTATGATTGTTACCTCATATCTCCGTCATTTATTAACTTCCCGTTTGGTCCCATTGTCATCAGATCAGGATTTAATTACTTATTAGTGTACTTTGAAGTCGGTTTAAGTATTTTGTAAATCAGTCCAATTATTGAATCTGTCACCATACAATTATTTCTACAGGCTTGATGTGATACAGTTTTCTTATAGTTTGCAATACTTATTCTTATTATTTTCAATTGTGGCAATTCAAAAAAGCCTAATCTATGGAGGAAAGAAACATTTGTATCAATCAATCAGTATCATAACATATGTACAGTCAATAACACTTTTATTAATTAACGAATCTCAATTAATGCTTACGCGTCAGTTGCAGTACCGTTACGTCATGTCATTGAGAGTATCTTGTGCTCAAACAGCTGACAGTGGCTTTTGGCAGCTGCTCCTTATCCTAATTAATATGACAACAGCTATTCATTCAGAAGCAGCCGTCTCCTGTCTCCATTAAATATACTGTAACACGTTTATTAATAAAATTGAGGTTCAGGTTCACAAATTAGTGCAACAGTTGTGGTAGTGACTGTTCTAACGTAATTGTTCATTCAAAAATATAATGCAGGAAACTTTCTGTTCAATGTTCATTTGGAAGAAAAACAGCATACATCTTATAATTGATAATATTAATACTAGAAACAAATGACTAATTATTATATACTATTCTTAATTTACTTTATTTAAATAAATCTAAACTTCTATCAGGTCGTTGTTTTGGTCAGCGACGAGCGACTCAGGGTCGATAAAACAAATGATACTGGTGCTAAAAAAAATACTTTATTTTTTATAAAAATAAAAAAAATATTAATTGGAAAAATCATGTAATAAGCTAAAATTTAGGCGTAATACTCAACGGGAGTGTGAGGGAGTAAAGGGGTGGGGCGATGGCAGCTCTAATCTGTGCAAGAGCCTAGTGACCATACGTTGCGGTAATTTTAGAAGGCATTTCTCACTGTATTTACAGTATCTAATGGAATTAAGGTCATTTTTGGATAATATATTTTTGTGTTCTACTCGTGGTGGCCAGTTCGATTTTCGAACAATTTATATTTTTGTTTGTCAACGGCATCTAAAGTGAGAACTTTTTTCATCTTTGGTCGAGCTGTACTTTAAAAGAAAAAAAAATATGGTAAAAGTTTTCATACCAATTTCATACGAATTATTTAGTTGACGTTCCATATTAAAATCACATTGATACAATCAATTGTTTTCCGGATAGAGTAGACCCCAGGGCTCCAATGACATATTTTACCTAGAATTCAGAGTGGATAAAATACGGATTAAGTAATTAAATAAAGGAGACCAAGGTCTCATGCCTTTTGAAAATGTACGTCATAATGTTGGATAAATAAATTAAATAATTGGGTTCAGATCCAAAAGGTTTCCAAAACGTCATAATTATGTAAAAACCCACTGTGAGTTCTTTACTCATGACAGAGCTAGTACTATGGAAACCAGATAACTGATATACTACGTAGGTACTTTCTGTGTGTAAATACATACAGTAACAAGTGTATCAAAATATACAAAACCCCTTGACCTATCCTGTCTCTAAACTATCCAAAGTATACAATTAACGTGATATATCGCTAAAATAGTGCCAAATATTTGGTAAAATGTCTGGTGCGAAGAGAGAGATAAATCAAAGAAGCCACTAATTATGCAGAATTGTCACATCATTCCAGGAATAGCAAAAACATTGTACAGTAGTAATTATAATATGGCTTACCGATGTACCTGCGCAGAAGATACATTTTCAAATCGCGGGAAACGCTATTGGCCGACAGCTGCCTTCATGATAGCGCGCGCCGTGCGAAGGGGCGTGACTTGCGAGTGAGACGGAACTAACAGCTGCAGTGTATTATGAACCTTATAGTAGTGATCTAAGGTTGATTGTAAGTTTTAAGCAATCTTTTGTTAATCTTCGGGGCCATACTTACTTTTCTGTGCGAACGAAGATTCACGACGCGCCATATAAGTTGGGTAATACTGTACATATTTGTTGAGGTAGGTACCTACGGTAATAAATCTTAGGTCATAGTCTATAAGGTCTATAGTTACCGTGACCATACGTCCGGCTTTTAGGCTGTCTGTCCTTCTGTCCCCACTGAGGGTAAAAATGTCCCGCTTTCGTAAAAAGAATAAACGATAAATTAATTTACACCACGAGCAGACATATATCGATAAGTGACAAATCGCAATTAAGTGTTGCAGAATTGTAACCATTTTTATTACCAAGACTTAAATTAACACCCACAAAAATAAAGAAAGAGCTCCGTTCTCTCTATAATACTAAAAATTCTCTTTTCCAAAACCAATGCTCTTTCAATAATCAATGTTCTTTACATAAAAGAGCTTTATAAAACGGAATTCATATACATTGTAAACAGGCATCTTGGGTAAATACATTTCTAGATAGCGCTTTGTCGTCTTTTGTTAATCCTATTTGACACGTCCAATTTTTTATGCCAGTCTTGTTTCAATTACTACATTTCAACTAGCATTAATTTTGAAACGCATAATAAGACTTATTCTGTTTTTTAGAATAAAATTGTCGGCGACATAGATTCTAAAGAATGTAAGACGTGAGTTTGTTTTTTTAAGATGTATGTTTCCGGTGCTTTTAGCTTTTATCGTAAAAAATGTAGCATTTTCCCAAGGGCGGATCCAGCCTTCAGGTCAGGGGGGGTCACATACTTATATCCAGCTTGGATGGGTTTCAAAATACACAATATTATTACATGACCCCCATGACCCCCCCTGCCTAGATCCGCCCTTGCATTTTCCCGATCAGATATCCCATTACAGTACTAGACATTATGAAAATAGCAAATCTTTCAGAAATATTGTTCCTTATTTTGTTGTGCTTTTAAATACGCAATTTGTGTTAAACAAATATTTTTCGATGTTTTCTAACTGTAGACCTGATAAACTTACTAAAATATCCCAAAGACATACTGATGAAAGCTGAGAGAATTTATTATTATTCAGTTCTATTTATAAAACACCTTCAATGCAATGCAATAAGCCATCAAAGTCGTGTCAACAATATTAAAACTGAAATAAAATCGTGATATTAGATAAAAACAAACAAGTATTTCTGACTCTTTCTCGTAAACATATCAATCTAGTATATTTGTAATCTCCGCGATCACGCAATGTCATGCTTCAGTATAATTTATGGATAGCCACTATTCTATTTTTTGATTTAACACGAAGAGAGTTCGTTCAACCCGTTCATTATTAAAATCTTTGCAACAAACTGTATTAGACCTTGTGCCAGCTAACCTGTTTGGAGCGATAAAATTGAAATAGCCGTGCCGAGAGCTTTGTGGTCTAGTGGTAAATATGTCCATAGCTAAATCGTAAAGTTTAGTTCACCAAGACTTTTGCGCACAAACGAATTGAACTACAAGTAACCGTGACTGCGATTCAAGAGGTACTTACGTGCTCTTCTGTATGGACCCCATTCAGAATTTTTTTACGAATATTTCTTGCGTTTTGAATTATTACGTAAATTGCAAACGCCTATGCGACGAAATTTTGTAATTTAAGCGTGAGGTATTTGGCAATAGAATTATTATGTATTAATATTGCATTAATAAAGTTATAATCATAGGTTGCTAAATTATAAATGATCGTCATTTACTGATAGAGAGCCAACATATAGTTTGATATAGTTTTAAGGGACTAGTAAAAGGTATGGAAGAAGAAACAGATTATCAAGTGTTTTTTTCAATATTGACTTATTTTACAAACGATATAGAAAAGATGATATATTGGCCCTGATTATGTTGTTCACAACTAAACTAATTTTAATGTCACTATGTCTCTTTCTAACAAAGAACATAAGAAAAGGATGTAAGAAATTTAGTCCAGTCAAATTAGTCCAATGCTTGATTTCAATATAAATTTAGTCGCCATCTATCGCGGTTACTCCTAAATACACGCAAAATAAGAAGGCAAAGATTAATTTGACAACTTAAAATATGTTCTATCCTTTTTCAATCATGTTCGTAAGAAAAAGATGAGATGTGACTAAAATTAGTTTAGTGCGATTTACAACAGAATCGGCACCAATTCCAATGTTAGAAGACCTTAGCGTAGCATAAAGTGAATTAGAATTTCTCCATTTATACTTTACATGTGATGCAATAAATTTTTTAAAACCCGGCACGTTGCGATGGTGTAAAGATTGGTTTTGTAATGGTTTACGTTCATACAAATACCAGGTCGTGGGTTTGATTCCCACGTCAACGTCGGGTGGAGCGTGTTGACGTTTGTTTTCAATATAGCTGGAGTATTTGATCCTAATCTAATAGTAGTTTGTAACTGTAGTTTAAACTTAAACGACACAGATTAAACTTGGGACACAGCTTATTCATTATAATTAAGTTTCATAGTATAGGACCTTAATGAAGAACTGAAAATATTTGTCAATACGATTTTCAAAATAGATTTTGGAAGTACCTTAAAAATTATATTAGATAAAATATGAAGCTTAAACCTTTTGAAATGACTACAAGATAATAACAAAGGCCCTATAATACAACGCGTTTTATATATGTTTCTGAATACGACCTTACTCTGAATTCACTTTTCATTTTTCATACCCAATTAGAAACTCGTTCGACAACTGGTTTATGAATAACACGTTACATTCAGTGGTTTATTTTCACTGAATATTTCGTTAAGCAACCAGTTGGTAGTCATCAAGTGTTTCCTAAAGGAAATAACAATTGTATCATAATTAAGGCAATGGAGTTGTTAGATTTTGATCTAGTAGCGCTAGAAGATCAACTTGGTGTGGCTTAACTTCAAAATCTAAAAGACATTCCAGTAGCTTAAAGTATGACTCCTAAAGCTGGTAACCATAACCTCAAGCTACTAAGTGTAACACCAATAGAACTGATTGTTGAAACCATTCCCAAACTGATTCACTTTTAGAAATGATCTAGGTTTATTAGTCTTTATAAATTTCGTTCAGTAATCCAAGGATTATTTATTTAGGTCACCTTACCCACCGAGAATTGAAAATAAACGGAATTTGATTCAAAATTTTCTTACATATCATACTATGAATAGCTGAAAGAAAAAAGTGGATCCTGATTTCAAAAAATACTTGAGACCATGAGACTACACATATTTGCATTAATTACATTCGTTGTGAATGAACATTCGTCTTAAAATCAGTCTAATGGAAGTACTTCTGATTCTGTACTAGCATTATAAATAGTGACTGTTCCAGACAGAATTTCACTCTTCCATCATTGAAGCGTGGGCCTACGAATTGTTTATCTTGACCAACAGCCAAGAAACGAGGTTCACTTGATTCATCCTCCATCTACACTACAAGACCTTGACATTACCAACTACATTTGTCAGCTAATTACTCACAATGAAGAGGTACCGTAGGACCAAGGTTGAGATGTGATTTAATTTTAGTACCTAGTAATACAATGTCGGCATTGTTTTTGGCAGAACGCTTCTTACTATTATTTTTAGAGTTTATTACATGAAAGTAAACGTGAATTTATTTTTGTTTATCTTAAACGTTTCATAATATTATTTTACTATGTACATAAGATAAATTATTATGATTTTCTAATATTAGAACTGTTTGTTTTATGTTGGTTTTAATTTTGTTATGATTAGCTGTTAGCTTCACTGACTCTACTAAACGGATTATTGCTTATGCTTTATGGATTGTACCATCTTATTCTAGAAGGATCTTTATTGTTTTTGATTCTATGTTTCTTAGATTACCTTGGTTAATTTTGATTACTGTCATATTCATTAGAAACACTTGCCAAAAGTATTTCTGGGAAAGTATAAGCTTTTTCGATAGCGTGTTCAAACGAGTAAATCAGGTAAGTTGTTATTAAGTGAAACGATTGCAATACTTGTTGAACATCACCTATTTGCGTTGAGCAACATTATGCACCATTGCTCGATGCTATGATTGCATTAGGTTATGGGTCAAAGTCATTCATGTGCTACGTACGAAGATTAACTTTAAATTGCTTGATGATTTCAAACATTATGCTAAGAACTCGTTTAAAATTTCACAAGTACAATATTTATTATCCATCTGTGGCATTGATCGCTTAGTTAATCTTCTTTAGAAAAAAAGCATCATCTTTATACAGGATATCCCAAGAATTAGTGTCAATCGGAAGTCCAGAGAACACTAAGACCTACGCGATGTTACCCGAATCACCCCCATGCATGTTCGGAGATTTTTGTAGTTTTTAGTTATTACTATCATTCAAGTTTTTTTAATCAAAATCTATCATCGATATGTTTGATCATAGAGACGTTGATAACCGAGATACATGCGGGTTTTTTCGCGGACATTTGATCCCATCGATTCGTTAAAAAAAAGTAGTGAAAAACAGAAGTCTGAAAAATTGGCATTTATTTTATTAGTCTCAAAGACAAACATTCAGGAGTAGAAATTTGTAACAATTACATTTTTACTTAATTTTAAATTATATGGTTACAATAATGATAGCAAATATTTATGTATCTGCTAGGTTGACTATTCAGCTGATTTAGAAAAATAAATCATATAGGAATGCTGATCAAAATTGTAATAGTCTTAAGTTTGCTTAAAAAACATGAAAAATTGTCCGGCTCGAAAATGACAAAAAAAACGCTAAACATTAATGGGGGTAATTCGGATAGCCTTTACGGTGGTCTACCTTAGACTTTCGATTAACACTATTTTTGAGACACTCTTTATAAGCTGACTACAGGTAAGATCAAAAGAAGAAAAAGATTAATTAGATGTAATTAGATCATACACTTAGACGAATATTAACCTACGCGACGGTAATAAAGATGGCACGTTGGTAAATCATAGGACAGAATAAGCACTAAAGGCAATTACTTTCACGAGCACTACATCACTGACATTTAGCAATGAAATATAGCATATAAAATTGCTTTACTGACATATCTGCTCAATAAAGCATTAGGGTATACTACAAATTGTATACAAGATGAAGATATTGAGCAAAATTTACTTGCGCAAATGAAAAGGATCATTTGAGTATAAAAATTATAGTTGCATTCGTTCGTGTGACCTGATAGACTATAGACGATTAAGATCATAAGTAAAATCGTGTTGGCGCTATTACGATAGGTTGTGCAAAACTTGAAGCAAGCTTTAACTCGTTTGGTGACAAAATACACAAAACCCTCATAGTAATAAAAGCTTGAATAGATACAGAAATAATTCCCACATTGGCTGATATTAAATCAACAATAGTGCAACATTACACGCGGTTACCACACGCTATTGTGTTAAAAAGGAATTGATGTTACGGAACGAATGTAACAGTTATTACACGTAAGGTTTTAATTGCATGCCGATTAATCTATTTAACTAGGTACGTTTGTTTGAGGAAACAAGGTGCGACAGAATTTCCAATAGAATATTATGCCACTTTTATTTTCTAAAATAAGTAACCTTGACCTTACGATATATGCGTACGTCTTCATCATATGTTGTTCTCACATCAAATGTAATTTTACCAACTGGAAATATAATGTTATGTAATTTGCCATGTGTCAAAAAATGCCGTAAACAACAAATAATTCGTGTTTACACATTATTAGCAATGTTAACTTAAGCAACGCAAAGTTTAAGCTTTATTTACATAGTTCGCAATTGCGTACAGCTCCCCTCCTCACGGAATTCTTGTGGCATGTGGAGACTGGCAAAGCGGGGTCTTAGTATCATACCACCACCTCGAGCTGCCTGCTCGGGGCTCACCTGACTAGCTTCTCCAAGACAATCTAATTTGGAAACTATCAAAACATGGAGTTCAAATTATTTATAGTGATATTTGTGCTACACTACACAACGGCAGAATATTATAAGACGAAACGTGAGTATTTCTGGAACCCATTTAATATTGTGTATAACTGTGCCACAATTTGGAGATAAACAAATTAAAATGTCAGCCCGCAATACCGCCCCGCCGCGCGCTAATTCTTTCAATGATTTCATAATGGACCTATTTGAAGTTGCATAAAATGATCACAATCGTTTATATAACATCATAGATTGGTTACAGCATTTTCCTTGAGGTGAACGTAGATTATCAAGCGTTTATTGTGTTTTCATTAACTGTCAATCGGCTACTGCGTCGATAAATATTTTAAAAGGTTGTATGGCATTTAAATTTATCATCAAAACTAAATATTCCAATGCAATTTCAGCATTAACTACCTTAATCTATCGCATTGTTTGCTATAGTTCTTATTTTTGTTGTAAGATCTTTTTCAATCGATGAATTAAATTGATAAGTACGATCGTTATTATTGTTGCAAGACCTTATATCATAAAGTTAAACTAATTTTATTTGACATTTAAGTACTTTACTTAATACACATAACATCATTGCATTATCTGCGTGCCCTGTTCTGGGGTCAGCAAAACATAGTGGTATGCTATAACTATCTTTACCATTATCCATCATCCCGGCTGTCAATGCTTTTCAGACTCATCATCATTTGTCATGCAATCTATTATCCCTTTGCGGTCATTATAAGACAACAATTTTAATCGTCATTGGCCCTGATTCTGTTGTTCAAAACTAAACTAATTTTAATTTCACTATAATAATAATAAATAAATATCCTGGGACATTCCTCACACACGGTCACCTGATCCCAAACTAAGCAGAGCTTGTACTATGGAAACCAGATAACTGATATAATACATATACTACTTTTTGTTTGTAAATACATACTTAATATACATAATTACACCCAGACTCAGGACATACAGACATGTTCATGCACACAAATGCATGTACTGTGTGAAAATCGAACCCACGACCTGCGGCGCGTAAGGTGAACCTTCACCAACTGCGCCAACTGGCCTGTCTCTTTCTAATAAAGAACATAAGAAAAGGATGTAAGAAATTTAGTCCTGTCAAATTAGTCCAATGCTTGTTTTCAATACAATTTTAGTCGCCATCTATCGCGGTTACGCCTAAATACACGCAAAATAAGAAGGCAAAGATTAATTTGACAACTTAAAATATGTTCTATCCTTTTTCAATGAGATGAGATGTGACTAAAATTAGTTTAGTGCGATTTACAACAGAATCGGCACCATTGTCAAATACCAATTATTAACTAAATTGATGCAATTAATATTATTATTTTTCCTTTTCTTATTTGTATCATACCTGTGATCTTAATTACCTAATTCATGATAGTTGCTATGACCTAAAGACTAATATTATGAACCCGTTGGTTCTCGCGAGGGATGCGCGTATGTCACGGGCCGTTAAGAATTTACTATATGATACTAATAAATAATATTATAACTGTCCCAGTATATTGTCATAGTATCTAATATCTAATAATATTGTTACTTTCATGTCAACTTAATCTTTTTATTTTTGCATTTGGTCTTCTTCCTGCTATTCGGTTTTTAATATTACATTATAGTATTCCAGTGACTATTTTAATTTGTCTGGCTAAATACATAGGTACCTATTAATTAATTAATTGTTCAATTTCAGCAAATTTCGTAAAAACATGCTCGAAGAGTGACCCAGAATTTGACGATTGTTCGCGTGAGGCTGTACAGCAGCTGTTCGTTGCATTAGGACCAGGTAAACAAAAAGATTTCAATATCAATATTATTTTATTATTTTCTAGCTACCTGCTAACCATCAAAAATAATAGTCAATTTGAAAACAACTCTTTACAACAAATAGTCTCTACAATTAGTCAACTCTTTGAAAAGGTAAAGGTTTTGTATAGTTTTTTCTACTTATTTTAAGAAGAAACACTATTATAGAATTCTATTCTAGGTAAGTATTATAAACTAAGTATCAAATCATTTAAAAGTACCTTACAAAATTTTAATTCCTCGCTCTTATGCTATCTATTTAGGTACAATAGCTAAATAACTCTTGCCCTTCATTTTTTGATAGAGCACTTCATACTCGTGTCTCAGCTTATCAAACAAAACATTAAATTAATGCACCACCTTGTGCACTTGTTCCAGTTTCTTTGAGTGTACCGTATCTTGTGTTGATGTTATTTTTGTGGTCACCACATTACACGCAACTACCAATACCGGTGCCCGGTCAACTGGTTGTAAGTAGCCGGTTGCTGATTGCCTGGTGCATTGCACAACTGACAGCTGTTCGCATCGGCCCACTTGTAGACTCGTAGAATACAAGTACATACCTTCTGAGTAGTACTGCACTCCTGGTACAATATTCTCTCACACGTTCGTAACGTTTATCTACGCGGTCCGTAGCAAAATAACTCTATACAAAATTATTTCTTAATTTGTAATAAACATCGCAATATTTGTGCATTGGTTATTGAAAATTGCAAATGCGTTACGCATGCGATTTTTTTTAAATTTTGCAATGTATATTAGCATGGCAACATTACACAAACATTCGAGTATATTGCTAAATAAAAACGCTGCTTTTATATCATTTCTCATATTGCTCAGGTTTTTGTTTAATTAAATGGTTGTTTACCTATGGCAGCTGAATGATAGTGGGCTGGTAGGTTCACAAGCCACTGGGCTAGTCACATAGCCTCATTACGAAACATTTGTACATAACTTGCGGAAAGCGAAAGCGCTATTTCTTCACCATACTCATGCGACTGCTTCAGGTATCGAATGTGATTCGATCTTTACTTTTATCGAACGTGAGACAACATTGGCTAACCTTGTATATAAACGGCAAATAGAGTAAGCCGCTAAATAATGCACTTTATATGTTACAGGATTATCAGATATTGATATGCCTCCCCTGGATCCACTCAAAATTCCGAAAATAAGGATTTTACAAGGCGATGGTCCCGTTAATATAAATGCGGCACTTGATGACGTCACAGTGACTGGCTTTGGCAAGACCGAAGTTTTGTTAAGCCAGTAAGTGAACTATTCTAAAGTTATTACCTCCTGGTACACTGGACGACTGTTTGATCGACTGAGTCGAGCAAACGCCGTCCCTATATTCGATCTATCCTTACTTCCCTATCTTTGTTTAATATACCGATACATCCCATCCTTAGTTTTGGTGTCTAAAATTTTTGTAATTTGAAAAACATATGTACCTATCGTCTTTTTAAACAATGGGTAGGTATATTTTAATAATCCCAAATTATTGCTAGATATAATTATTTAATGTCGATCCCTTGACCTACCTACTGATCGAATATTAGCTTGGCGATATTGTGGTATGTATGGGTAATGGGTTATAATAAAGTTGACATGATAATAAAGACATGAAAATCACTATAAACCTAAAGTTTTTTTCAGGGTGGATACTAAAACTTATGATTTTTACACAAAAGTACGTGTTCCAAAAATCAGAATTGAAGGTACATATGACTTGAAAGGAAAAATATTATTGATACCTTTAGTCGGTAGAGGTCGCTGTTGGTTCGAACCAAGTAAGTTAAAAACATATTTCTTTTTATTTCATAACAGGTTAAATATATAGAAATAAGCACAAACTTTCTGTTCCAGTCTCAGCTAAGTTAGGAAATCTTTCAAAGTACAACAATGTAATGCCACGGTGTGTTGAATTTTACTAATATGTATTTTATTTTTTCCCTGCAGCTAACATGACAATCGATATTGTGTCGGATGTTAAATTGTATGAAAAAGACAGTTTCACATTTTTCAATGTCACAGGGGCACATGTAAAATATACAATAGGAGGTTTGTCATTACGAATGAACAATTTGTTTGACGGAATCGATGCATTGGGTGAGTTTACAATACAATGATAATTTTATTTTCCATAATATCTTAGCATAAAGACGCCATCTTTATGCTACGAAACGTAGTTCCAACTGAGATAAACAGTGACATCTAGTGTGAAGTAGCAATAACACAAAAATCAACTAGATGGCGTTGTAATGTAACCGCACTAGCATAAAGAACGTCACTGGCTGGCAGTTGAATGTTGCTCGAGTTTATGTTATCCTGGTACTAACGTGTTACAAATTGCAACGTTGAGACGTTGTTGAGGCGTTTGCTAGACGTTTGACAACCACTCGCTCGCTCTGTTTCTGGTGCCAATTTTATTCGCATATTTTTTTTATATGGAGATTCGATAACGATAACCCTCATCCTGCGTCATCGCTTTGTTCGTCATCAAAATTATCATATGTTTTAAATCCTTAGAATGAATTCTCGCCGTTATTCAATAGTTCCAAGGCAACGCGTTTGTTGTTGGAATAGGGGGTGTGTTTTTTTCATAACATTGAAAATGTGTATTTAGATAAAAGGAATAAATTTGTTCTGTTATCATTTTTGGGATCGAGCCCTCCTTTTTTGCAATTTAAAACCCAAACTGTTTTTAAATTAATATCAATAGATGGAGCTACTAGCAAACAAAAGTTACAGCCCGATTTCTTCGAGATTTGAGACTCAACTAAACTCAAAACTAAGCAACTACTCAAACATAAGCGCATTTAAAATAAAAATTGTATTGTTTCATGTTGGCATTCTTAATTGACTCGAAATTCAAGATGTGATTTGGACGACTAAAGATCTTATTTTGTAACTGACTAGCTTTATAGCCCGCGACTTCGTCCGCGTAGATTATTTCTTTTTTCTAGATATTAATCATTGTAACAATATAGAGCTTTGTTCATGGCTATTGTCCGCCACTACGTGTGATATTCACAATAGTTCAGGTAGATCATATGCGAGGATGCCACATGAAACTGAAACAGTCCTGCCGCAAAACAACTCTAGCAAATTTCAGAGTTTTTCCCTGTGACTACAAACCTTAATTAGGAACTGTTATCTTTTAAATTCAAACGGAAGGTGATTTGGGATCAATGGTATACGCGGCAAGAAGACTGTTTCTCCTCTGGCAGAACCAGTAAATATTTTGGCCTCAATAACATTGCGGCGGAGAGCTGTTACTTGTAGTCTAGTTCCACAGCACAATTTTGGAGGCCTTATCCTCATGTCTGAGGATCGTGGTCAACATCGGGTTTGCTTCTAGAGCGAATGATCTGCCTCCACTGGTTTCTGTCTTCTGGTTTCTGTAAAACTTGGAGGACGATGAGTCTTTTACTTGATCGGACCATCTTGTTGGTGAACGACCATTTAGTCGTTTTCCTTCCGTGTTCCCAACTATGATCAGATTTACAAACTTTCATCGCCTTTGCGCACCATGTGGCCGAAATACGAAAAAATACGTTGGTGGTATATGGTGGACAATCGTGTTTTAATTTTGAGCTGCGATAGGATTGATGCATTGTTGCGTTTAGCGGTCCAAGGTATTTCCAACATCCGTCTCCAGCACCACATCTCGAATGCATCAATCCTTTTTCTTTCTCGGGCCAGTATAGTCCACGCTTCCACTCCATACATGAAAATGAGGATTTTTCCTGATGTTGTTTAGGCGAGTCATTTCAATACACCAATACCATAAGCATACAATAATACATTTAGTGAAGTTTACTTTGAAATTGAAGGACTTGCATACCCAACTTCATCCCCCTTTTCCTCCCTTCGGTGGTGGAATTATCACAAACGCTGAGATAACTACACATTAATTTTCAATCGTCAGCCTAAACACAAAATTTGAAGGTCCTAACTCCGAAACTGATGGACTTTCATATAAACTTGCATCCCCTATTTTACCCCCTTAAGGATGGAATATCCAAAAATCCTTAGTGGTTGCCTACACTGTGTAATAATATATTAAGTGACGTTTACTTTGAAACTGAATGACTTACATACATCCCATACCTTTTCACCCTGTCGGGGGTGGAATTGTCAAAAAAGCTGAAACATGTATAAATTAATTTTCAATCGTTAGCATAAATACAAAATTTGAAGATCCTAACTTCAAAACTGACGAACTTTCATACAAACTTTCATCCCCTATTTTACCCCCCTAGGAGTGCAATTTCCAAAAATCCTTCCTTACTGAATACCTACACTGTATAATATTAAATTTAGTGAAGTTTACTTTGAAATTGAAGGACTTTTTAACACAACTTCATCCCCCTTTTCCTCCCTTCGGTGGTGGAATAATCACAAACGCTGAGATAGCTATACATTAATTTTCAATCGTCAGCCTAAACACAAAATTTGAAGATCCTAACTTCAAAACTGACGGACTTGCATACAAACTTTCATCCCTTATTTTACCCTGTTAGGGGTGGAGTTTCCAAAAATCCTTCCTTACTGGATGCCTACACCGTATAATAATACATTTAGTGAAGTTTACTTTGAAATTGAAGGACTTGCATACCAACTTCATCCCTCTTTTCCTCCCTTCGGTGGTGGAATTATCACAAACGCTGAGATAACTACACATTAATTTTCAATCGTCAGCCTAAACACAAAATTTGAAGATCCTAACTTCAAAACTGACGGACTTGCATACAAACTTTCATCCCTTATTTTACCCTGTTAGGGGTGGAATTTCCAAAAATCTTTCCTTACTGGATGCCGACACCGTATAATAATACATTTGGTGAAGTTTACTTTGAAATTGAAGGACTTGCATACCCAACTTCATCCCCCTTTTCCTCCCTTCGGTGGTGGAATTATCACAAACGCTGAGATAACTACACATTAATTTTCAATCGTCAGCCTAAACACAAAATTTGAAGATCCTAACTTCAAAACTGACGGACTTGCATACAAACTGTCATCCCCTATTTTACCCTCTTAAGGGTGGAATTTCCAAAAATCCTTCCTTAGTGGATGCCTACATTGTATAAGGTATCTTTGTGCAAAATTTCAAATCTCTAGGTCCAGCGGTTTGGGCTGTGGGCTGATATATCAACAATCAGTTTATCATTTTATATATTAAGATAATAACTATAAAAACTTTCTATTATTTTATTTGCAGAGGACAGCACAAATGCGTATTTAAATGCAAATTGGAGGCCTGTGTCGGAATCCTTACGGCCGATTCTATCTAAGACAATAGAAGACATTCTGCTGAAATTTTTGCAGCAATTATTCCATAATTTACCAGGAAATTTCATGATTGGGGACTTAAAAAATCCAGCGATCAGTAAAAAACTGACAAAAAATTAGGCTATTATTAATTCTGTAAAATTATTTAAAAAAACATTAAGTTAAGAGTTATTTAGTTCGATATTCTAATGTTACTAATTATACGTTCAATTATAGAATGTAAAAAGAAAAACACAATTAGATATCATTGTAACTGACTGAATCATTGGGCAGTTCAGTTGTCAAAAAAAAAAACATGCTCAAAGTTGCTGACTGAATTTGGAAATAATTTTGTAAATATTAAGTATAGGAAATAAAACATCTACAATAACTGAAATTGTTATTTTAATTTTCCATTAATTTTATAAAGAAAAAGACTGGAAACCATACTCAAAAAGCTCTCGAAAGTGAAATTTGGAGGAGTGCCAAAATATGAAGCTACACGTTGTTTACCCACCTGTTATTTCCAGGTAGGCTAAGGTTAGAATGATTACTCATCGCAGCTATTTCATGGAAAAAGATTTTTTTTACCACAAATCAATAATTAGATTTTCTAATTGATCGAACCTGTGAGATTATTCACACGCTTGAGTCATTTTAGGGATGAATACATAATATTATGTACTATTGAATGGGGCCCACTGTGCCGTTATTCAAATTAATTCTCAAAAATTAGAATTAATACATACTTTTTATATTAAATTATAATTAACTTTTAGTTTGGCTAGAACTGGTTAAGTTACAACAATCAATGAACGAGTCAATACAATTACAATGCGCTATCGCACAAAACTATATAAGATAATAATAATTTATAATACCAATTAAATCCTTACCTGCCAAATAGGACGTCCAGGCATTTTTAAGGTTTAGGATTTCCAACAAAAATACACAAAAGCACTGTTTCACACACGCAAGTATTTCACGAGCTTCTCAATAGATGGCTCTCTCACCAATGTTGAGAACGAAGTAAGCGTTTCTCGCTATAATAATGAGTTTTATATGACGGCAAAGCTGTATAGGTGTAAATACCAGTGCGAACGAACAAGTTGCAGAACCGCGCAAACGATCGACAGAAATATCCCTTTTTGTGGCCAGGAGCGATTGTTCCGGAATTTTCACTGTGGAAATAAATATTTGTATGGTAATAAATAACATGAAAGTTATTTTCCATTATACCTATATATTTATTACAAATTTTCAGTAGCAATATAAATTATGTAAGTTTTCGGAAATATCCGAGGCATTTTACCACGTTAAGTCGGTTTATAAGGAAGTTTTGTGTAAAAGTTGTATTTTTTTTTCAAGGAAGGTGGTTAGATAGTTATTTGATAATCACAGAAGAGAGATTCGTAAGTGGCGAATTTAACTGAATTTCGGGTGAAATTTATAGCTTGGAAACTTAATGATCCGATATAAATAAGATAAAATAAATAGAAAAGAGATATATTTTTTTATGTTCCTGGAGAAGATGCACAGATTCAGTCTGTTTATTTATGGAAATGATCCAGATTTACAGTAAAACTGGAACAAGGTTGAAACCATTTCACGCTTGCTGGTAAACTTATATGACTTTACAGTTCTCATAGAGTACCTAGTATTATTAAAAAAATCATCAATATTAATGATTATTATAATTACCAATTTAATAAATTCAGTTTGATTGTGAACCCAGTCTCGCTCTGGGAGGATAAATGATAAAATTAAAGATGGTACACGATTAGTCAGACAGAGATGCCTTTTCACTATACTTGAAGACCTCTCCAGGTTGTTGGCATCAGGTGAGACACAGTATACCTTCGTCATAATTTAGGGACAACATTATTGACTTCTTATAATGATGTTTGATCAATTCATATAAATATGATCTTGTAGTTGGTAGAAATAAAAACGTCGTAATTAATAAATATTCTATAAATATTGTTTTTGATTTGTAGCCAATCCTTGCTTGCGGTGCTAATACATAATTTTCATGCTGTATAAAATCTATATCAAAAAGTATTCAATGTAGGCCCTGATAAGGAACTTATGAACGTTAACAAAATGACTCTATACCGGTTCCAAATACAACTTGCAACTATTACACACAAATATTGGTAATGGCACTGAATCGAAATCTTATTTTATAAAGAGTACTTTATTCTCCATTGGAATTATTAAGTAGCCTTAATTATCGCCTACTGATCACAAATTTCTGCCATCCATTGCCACTTGCTTGAACATAGTATCTTTAACAAAATCTGATGGATTGCTGATGCTGCGTTTGTAGAATCCTTAATTCAAGTTTATGTCAAACTTAATTTATTTATAATAGGTAATTACCTGGATCTGGATTTAGTCAATGCATTTATTCATATAGCTCTATCTACTCCGTCTTCTCTTACTGTTTTTACATCAAATGTGTAATATGTCTTAAGAACGAAGTGTTAATATATTTTCCTTCATGTTATTTCATTGCTACATCATTTGTAGTTTGTACCTGATATTATATGTCGGCAATAAAAATCAATGCATTATTATTTATTACGATGCATAATTTTTATAGCTTTTATGCAGAAATTTGCATCCTGCTTGAAACCATTCATTTGTTCTGTATTCCTTGTACATATAGTTCCTGGTAAGACAACGTTGTTCAATTCTTGTAGCGTGTAAAATTGCTTTGATTTAATTATCTTAATGCTGTAAACATCAGTTTGAAAGCAACACTTTTGTTCTTCTTTAATTCCTAATTGTACAATATAAATTTAGATGCCTACTGAAAGTTCTTTAAGGATCCAAAAAATTATTATTTCTGCATAAAACAGTTTTAAAGATCCTTATAAGATCAGAATCTATGCTTCTTTTGTTATAGCTATGTACAAAGGTATAGAAATTAACTAACCAAACAACTATAGCTAAATACTATTATGGCAAATAACATTGAAATTGTTACAAAAATAACAATACATTTTTAATGTTACAGAACATTAAAACCTATGTGTTAATTGGTGAAATGTTGCAAGCGTACGCACGACGACAAACCAACAGATGAAGGTCAGTTAGGTGAATGACCGAAAGATGCGCGTTGACCCAGAGAAGGGTGTTCGAAGGGGATAGGGCCCCTTTGGTGTCGCTCACAAAAGGAACGAACACCAGGGTTGCATGAACGCAAGGAGGTTAAGCTGCATACATGCACTTTGCACCGAATGCGCGTGACGTCATCCAGTTCGCGCTGCATTGTTTACCACTGCACTTTTCAAGTTTGTATTGTAATCATTCATTTGGTTACGCTGCTGAGCCGCTTATTCACTATATCGTTATTTACAAACAAGCGTTGCATTATAGACACTATTAGCTTAGTCATACTAGCACAAATATAACTTGATAAATATCTTCGCTAGATATAAAAAGTATTAAAGAAAAAATTGCCTTCTATAGATATCGTTTGATTGAAAACCAAGCATCTACATATTGATCGCGTAGCAGTTCAATTTTGAAAAAGTCTTTCATGATGCGTATTTCAAAATAAATAATTGATTCTTGGTCCATCACTTTTTTTCATGTGACAATATTAAGCTTATTCTTTTAAATTTCAAATAATGATGTCACCCTATAATTAAAAACGAATGATTGAGTCTTTTAAAATCACAAGTTGCACTTTTCTTGTTTAGACTGTTTAATCTCAATATCTCTGGTGTTAACGATGTTGCTGAAGGTAGTATAGACCCAAAAGCTAGAAGTGTTCTGGATCTCATATTATTTAATACTCTTTAGCAATGGATAATGACAATGACCATTGTTCTGTGGTGGCGTGGTCACCATGAGTATAGTTAATAAGTATAATACTAATGGTTCTGTGATCTGTAGACCTCTCGAGTCTGTCTTTAGCTTTATTTCAACCCCCATGGCTCCAGCTCCACCATGTTGAAAAATGTCCTAAAACTGAAGCGACAAAAAAAACACATAATTATCGAACCTGCTCACAAAATTTCACGAGAATCGGTTGTGAAATGCGACTTGTAGAGGAGAATAGCCGGACATCAGTCTAACATCCGGACAGAAATACAAAAGCATTTTTGCCCAAGCTGAAACGGAGACGCTTCGCGCTTGCTCGGTCAATAAGTACTGTATAAGGTATAAGGACCCAATTATATTTTTGTGCCTTTTGCGGTCGAGACTATGGGACCGTGGGGGTCCGAAGCTCCCATTTTGCTCGCACCTTTACATCAAAATTGATCAAGACCTCCGGAGACCAGCCGGCGGGGAGCTTTTTCCGCCAACGCGTCCGCTTGGCTATCCAAAGAGGAAACGCTGCCAACCTTCTGGGAACCCTGCCGTTAATCGGAAGCAGCGGCAGGCTTGAGGAAATTTTCTATATAGATTGTATTTTGTACATATTTGTTGTAAATAAAGGTATAAGGTGTACTCAATAGAGTGACGCAGTTCTTCACATCGGGGCAAAGTCGCAAGTCAGTCCAGCTTCATATGGATACTGCTGTCATCTATGGGCTTGGGCCGTTTGACTCGTTTCAGCGGCGCGCTATTGAATTGTCGACGATCTCAAGCTCACAAGAGGTTTAGATGACTCTAAACTTAACTTTAGGAGTGACTTTGCCTCCTTGCTATATGTGTTTTACATTATTTATTTATTATTATCGCACCTCTCTCCATCGGACGGGGGTTCATCCTCACACATTAGAACCAAAATGGTCCCGAAATGTGTGCTTTCAAAGGAGCCTCTTGCCACGGACGCTCAGGTTGTGCATGGGCTTGAGGGCCTACGCAAAATGCTGCTAACCGGAATGCGGTCCGCCTTCCGGTAGACCGCAATCAAAAATATGTACGAAAAAAGCGTTTTTATTCGCACTTTGATGCGGCTGCTTGTTGGCTGTCCGCAATGCGGCTAGCCGCACAGTGCGCACGTAGCCCTTTTTTTTTTTTTTTTTTTTTATATCGTGGCATAATCCTCATAGGATACCCGACCGCCTACGGGAGGAGCGGTCAGGTTATGCCGTACTTTTACCGGCTAAAACCCCACGGTGGTCGCCACCTGCGCTATAGAGAGGGGGGCGGGCTCTCGTGTTGAACGCGTACCTGCTCACCCCTCAAAGCGCGGCGCTTTGATAGCTCATCCCGGGGGAAGTCTGACACCTCCCCCCAGCACCCTCGCTGTGCTATCGCACGATGAGTCGTGACTACATCGACTCATCGTCCTCCTCGGTGTCGCTTCTGGGCGCGCAGAGCCCCCGCTCTGATTGCCCACGACCCAAAGGCCCCGTTTAGTCGCCTTTTACGACAGGCAGGGGAACACCGTAGCTGTTATTCTAAGCCCGAGTTACAGGGCAGGGGGGCCGCGACGAGACACGTTTGCGCCCCGGCGGCTTCGCCTCCGGGTGGGATCGGCTCTTTCCCGATCCCGCTCAGCAGCCTCCTTCTGGACCATTACGGTCTCACAGAAGGAGGCTACGGCCCTCCAGCGCACGTAGCCCTAGATACCGTTTCATAGTCCGTATACTTGTAAAAGAAAACAAAAGAAAGGTAAATAATACTAAAGTTTAAATCCAAAGCAATTGGTGCGAAATAAACTGCAATACGAAATAAAATTTGGCTCATTTTGTTACATTCATTCACAACTTATCGTCAATAACTAAAATGAAATTCAATGGTAGGACAGTAATATTGCAGTGGATCCCATCACATATTGGAATAAGCGGACATGAAAGAGAGGCCGTAAGTGATGGTGTTCCTGTTACGGTTTTGCCATTCTTTACCGAGTATTTTAAAGAAGTAAAAAAGGATTGTTTTGCTAGGTTTAAAGAATACTTTGATGAAAGATCAAAATCAAAAGGAATATGGTATAAAACGATCCAGTCACAGCCATTGAGCTATTCCTGGATCGACAATGGAGTATTGAGTAGAAACGATGCTGTGACTGCTATGAGACTTCGCTCTGGACACATTCCTTCAAATAAGTTTGCATACTTGATGCGTAAAAATGATTCCCCTAATTGCTCAGAGTGCGGAGTCATTGACGATGTATACCATGTACTGATGGAGTGTGTCCGGAATGAATCTCTCCGAACAGTTCGATTTCAAAATATAGGAGCATGTAACAGCGCTCTGGCTGACCCATTTTCTGATCCCGCCAAGGCATTGTATAAATTAATCATTAGAAATTAGTGTGGTTGATTGTGACGATTATGAATTGTAATTACCAGGGCGACATAATCGCATAAGCGACAAAGCCCATAAAAACAGATTAAAAAAAAAAAAAAAAGTTAACTTATCGTCAATACCTTCAAACATTCTACACTATAATAATAATTAAACAGAGACTAATAGGTAGGTGTAATCTAACTTATCACTGGTAACGACTGTATATCAGATTCATCAACTGACTGACCAAGTGCCAGTATGTCTTTAAAATTAATAGGTAATTCGTATAGATTACTTATGATGCTTACAAACCCTGATTCAGTTATACTTATTGCGAAACTATCGTGGCCATGGAAATTCTCAAGAAAAATAAAATCATTATTATATTATCTTGCTAGTTATCTCAACCAAATACTATGTCAAAGAGATCAAAGTAGTAAATTAAGTTAGCTGTTACTAAGGACGTAACTTTCACATTTCATTATTGAGAAATTTTAGTGAATAGATTTTCTTAAAGATAAATCTTTTTTGTCTGTTGTCAGAGCGTCTTAACTTGAGATTCCGAATACTAGTAACATTGGAGAGACACGTAGGTATTTCATCTTACTACATTTATAAAAGAAAAGTAACATAAGAATGTTTATAAAGCGATCAGTGAGTGTGTTTGAAATTTGTTTTTAACTACATATTCCCTAATGACTAAAATAGCTGAAGAAAACGTAGGTAACTTTGTCCTATCATCCTACCATCAGCATTGAAAACAATAATTACCTATCCATACAGTAACTGAGAATGTTTGTTAGTCAGTAAACTGAAAATAGGTCGTACTTCGAGAGCGGTTCAAGGCAGCGTATGGTTACAGAAATAACTTCTGAGTAGTCTTGCTTAAAATAGCCCCATCGCGTTGTACAGATGTCGTTCGCATGTGGCTCAACTGCGCATCTTCCGTCGATGATTTCGTTAGCAGCAACAACCTACCCACTACAAAATTCTAACGCGATGTAACGACGCCCCAGATTATTCGAGCAACGGCAGAAAACTTAGTCGTTAGCTAATAATACATGTTGCAGTAAATAGCGGAGGCTCGAATTACAACGCTTGAACGACCCGAATATGTGAAGGAAAATTTTCTTTTTCTCCCTGTATTTCTGCGAATTCTTAATATAATTTATTATTACTTAAAATAAATTAAAATAATAATTAGGTTTCATGAGTTAGTATTATGTTAGGGTATGAGTTATACTTCCAAATTGAACCGCCAGAGGGCAGATCAGATGAAAGTAATTACGAGTTTGTGAGAAATAATGAAAAATTTACGGTATGAAAATTATGGTGCAAAAATATTGCATCAAGTTTTAGACTTAATAACTATGGGTTGTATTGTTAACTATTTGTTAAAAATAAACTAAAAATAAATGTTTATATGTCACAAAATTGTGCAAAGTTTTTTAAACTGCAATATTTAGATAGGTAACCCTACTTGATTTCTAACTAAAATTGCGATAAATTGAAATTTTATGGTTCAATTGGCCTTTATTTTAAAACAACGAACGAAAAAGCAAAACAACAATAATAGCTATATAGGTTACGAGTAGAAAATAGTTTCTTTTTTAATATCCGAATGACTCTTAGCTAATTTATACCAAGAATCCGCGAATTTCTTATTACTACCGATTCCCGGAATCACTGATCTATAAAACAAAAGAAATTATAGAATTCAAGCAAATAAATGATATAGAAAAATGTTTTCGATGTCGTTGGTTTCTCAAGAATGTCGCGCGTGGCGTTAGTGGGTTAAAAGTGGGCCGTTTGGAACGTTAGGAACGTAGGTCGTCTGGTGGAGAATCTGGAGCAGGCGGTTACGATCGCCAAGTACTAGGATAGCATAAACTGACAGTGCTATCGTTGGTGAAAACATATTTATAGCGGTCTCTATTGTCGAGAGGTGGAACTAAAGATTTATTCATGTGGAGTACATACCCAACAAACGAATATTAAAATAAAACTACGATAAAAGATGGCGCTCTTATGATGTAGCGCTGGTAGCGCTCTAGATATTTGTTTCAGTAGCGGTGGCGAATAAAAAAAGTGCTGCTCTCTCGTGGTGAATAGCAACTTTTATTGTTGACTGGATAACCTTCATGATTCATGATTTAATTTAATAGATTGTACCTACATTGATTATTATTGAGTTGATGGAAGAAAGATAAAAATTGCAGTGTCGGTCAGGAGCGTTATTCGCTGCGCTCCGCTCGATTTGCTCGAAGAATGACAAAGAACGCGATATCCAATCTGATGAGTACTGTGGTACACAAATTAATTTGTCTACGACTATGGTCCAGGACAAAAATTACGTTATTGGAAAAAAATATAACCTACGTTCAATGTAGACTTAAAAATATCCTCATAAAACAATAAAACTGTGTCAACACACAGTTTTATTGTTTTATGAGGATATTTTATAGAACTATATTATAACAAACAAGAACTATTTGGTTTATAAAACATCACATTTTAAATACATGACAACTCATGTATTTAAAATGTGATGTTTTCCTGGTTTCTTTGCTTCTGGCTACTATTTTCTGTATCCAATACAATATACCTATTAGACCGGGAGATACTGGCACACATTTCCTGGTCATTTGTATCAGTATGGCGATCCTTCAGGGGTCTAATTACGTAATGACGAAAAGGATGGTCATAGCGCTTGTACCGGTAGCCCAATCACGTGCTTACGAACAAGTGAGTTCTTGGGCTGTGTGAGTAAATACTGTCTAATTACGTTTACGTGTAGTTGTGATATTAAGTGGGGAGTTATGGGACATCTGTTCTAAGCAAAATCCAAGCGTCATGACCCATCTCTCGAGATCTATGGTAGAGCGTTATAAAAGTTATAAAAGTATAACCCCTTATTCATAATCGCTTTTTAACTAAATCAGTGTAATAGTGTGCCCCGTCTCACTCTTTCGGTCACCAAGTATCAAGTGTCAGATAAAGACTTCGGAATTATACGTAGCTAATCAACGTTTGATAACTTAAGGGGGTTACTCTTTTTAGAATTTTTATGAAATGTCACGTGTTTATTTGAAATTATGACACTGAAGAGACTATAGTACAGAGCGCTCAAAGGCTCAAATCTAAGATAGTACAACCTGTATTGAAGCAGAACATCTTCGCTAGTTGATCTACAGTTCTCGAAATATACAGGTGGACCTGCAAATTAAAAAAAAAATGAAGCAAGATTTTTGATGTTTTTGGAAAGGGTGGAAAGGGGTGCAAAAGGTTGTATGGGAGTAAATATCACTATATAGGGTGACTAGTAATTAGTAAACGACACTTAGACACATGATTGTACTTATGATAACAAACAACTTTCCCAAAGAAACTTTTTTTTAAATTTACTTAGCACATGAGCCAATAATATTTAGTACTTAACAAGAATAAGAATACACCGTCAGCTTTTATTTAATTTTGTTATTTATCCCTATTTGTTTCTATGGGAAAGTTGTTTGTTATAATGAGTACAATCACGTGTCTAAGTAACGTTTACTAATTGCCAGTCACCCTATATGCAATGTTGTTTGTATGGAGTGGGCTGCTTATTATAAGGTAGCGGTGAATATAGTTTATTTTTCCGAAAATCAACGTCTAAGGAGGTAAAATGAGGAGTGAAACGACAAGTTCAAATTTCGTTTGCAAAGTTCGTTTTTGTTGCGAGTGCCGAATTTTAATCCGGAGCGTAGAGAGGAATTCAAGGGTAGTATGGTAAGCTACCCTTGCTTATCCCTTTAAGGATGATAAAACTACTTGGTACCATAAGGGTCTTGTTCCACCGCTGACGAGTAAGCTTCTGGCTATCCACTATTTTTTCGTTCAAGAAACGTACATCTGTCGTATAATTCCGTGTAACTGAAAGAGATACATAATAATAAAAATGTATACTTGAAACCATAGAGTTAGAATATTATAAAGCAACTGTCCGAGAGTACGTCTAAATGCATTGAAACGAAGTGCGCGCACATAATTTGAACGAATACAATACGTATAATTAATGACAATTTCTAGTTTTTATCGATACATTTACCAAGAATAAATGACAAGGAATCCATATCGATATTTTGTCTGACTGTAAATCAAATAGTGTACGATATACAGGCTGAATTTTTTTTTCTAGCCAGTGATGGCAACTTCTGAACTACAGGTCTTAGAGAAAAACGCTGAAGGGAAAGCCGAGGCAAATTTTGAAGAAAATTAAAATGCTATTAAAAAAAATGAAAAAAAAAAATGTGTTTTTAATTTTTTTCAAATTGTTTTTTTCTTTTTCTGCTTCTACTTCACAATACTAACAAAATTATGTATGACAATCTTGGTCTGAAGTTGCTAGAAGTTATCAAAATTGACCTCAATTTTTTTGTCAGAATGCTAAGAACCAATTCTTTATGGCTAAATATAGTGAGGTCCCTGCAAGATCTGCTCCACCTCGTCAGACTTTACGCAGCATAAAGCCATGGTCAAGGAAAATATAAAATAATATTTTGGATAACTTCTAGCAATTTGAGAGCAAGATTGTCTTACATAATTTTGTTCATATTGTGACGAAGAAGCAGAATTTCGAAAAAAAAAATGTTTTGAAAAAATTCAATACCTTCGAAAATACTATTTTTTTGGAATAAATTTTATTAGCATTTTAATTTTCTTCAAAATTCAGCTCGGGGTTCCTTTCAGTGTTTTTCTCTAAGACCTGTAGTTCAGAAGTTGCCCACACTGGCTAGAAATAAAAATTCGCCCTGTATATACATATGTGAATGCATATGGAAACTGCTCACGCTTCACGCAAGGCAACGTTGTTAAAGCTATCTCTCTATAATATTCTAACTCGCTTCTCGCTAATCGTCGGCGGTGGGACAAGTGCCTTACTATCAATTGGCAGCGCTTTAAATCTAAAATAGAGTTTTGCTCACTGGTTCTAGAGAACAAAGACGCGCTTTTCCAGATAAAGAAGTGAAAAAGTAATTTGGTAACTGGGGGGCATATAATGTGATGATATTATCAATCATGGTTGTGAGGCATTGAAACAAAAAGTCACGTGGAATGATTTATCTATAAAAACAATGACTTATTTACACAATAATGAAGGTATTATTATCTTAGAATAAGTATTTTTACACAAATCCGATAATACTACTTAAGTTTAAATACTACGTAATATTTGGTATGTTATTGCACATGAATGAAAGTGTAACTTTCGGCGTCTTAACACAGATACAAATCTAACATTTAAATTATTCGCATAATTTGCATAAATGAAGCTTATTGCTTGCAACACGTATTTCGTTTGATCATTTACAAATGTTATATAATGCTTAGTAAATAAATACAATAACATGATCATTACAGCCCCCTCTTCGCTATGAATATAATGATAATATTTACATTAAAGTCGTCCTTTAAAATATACTACGTATAAGCAGGAACACAAAGTCTAGCATATGAAAAATTTTGAGATCCTAAAGAGTTCGTATTTTATATTTCTTACACCAAATCATCGTAACTATCATTAAAACTTTGTTCCATAACGTCACTGTCAAACGCGGGCTGCTTTTTCTGGCTACTAGTATCTTGCTGGGCCAGGAGCCTATCGCATTCATTCAGTCTTCCATGCAATACATCATAGACCCGCGTCATTGACGCCACCTTCTCTTTACACGATGGGTCTGTCTCTATCGCGAAGAGTCGGGAATCCAGCAATTTGATGGCAGCTACGATATAATTTCTCAAGGTTTTCGTTTTATGTTCACTGCTGATGCGCTCTAAGAATGCGCAGACTTGTCTTTCGCCGCAAAGAAGGACATCAACGTCATACGCTAAAGGAGAGTGCTGTCTGTGGAGATACGCAATCAATCGTTTAGCATATCGTCTGTACGTTCGATATGCTTTCCTTTTCCTCGCCCCGAGAGTTCTGCCCATCGTCATCGATTTCTTCATGTCATCTATAACAGCTTTATAACCAGCGTCGATTTTAGAATCGAATATGTCTCGCAAGCGGGTCTCCACTGGCTGCAGCTCATAGGGAGCTGGAGATGGTGGCAGGGATGGTGACGAAGGCGGTGGTGACGGCGGTAATGGGTTATGAGTATTTTCCTCTTCACTAGATTCGCTTGATGCTCTACTTTCTACGGGACTAGCTTCAGGAACTGGATACGGCCGTGGTCTGGTTCGAGGTCTTTGAACTCTAGCTGGGCGAGGAGCAGTTCTTGCATTATAAGCGGTGAGAACGTTTGCGTCTTGTTCCGTGAGTGGTCGTGCTCGTTGTGTTGCAGCAAGGGGGATTATCCGAATCTTCACGAGTGCGTAGCTTTGATGTATCTTCGCTCGGATTCGGGGATCTTCGTAATCGGTGCCCCAAAGATCTCGGATAGCAGACTCTTTGAGATAGCGCACTTGGCAGAGTTCTCCATTGAAGAATCGCTTTCTCTGTTGTTCATTGAGGGCATCTCTTTCCGCGCCGGTTAGACCGTGTATTTTGGTTAAGTGGTCGGGGAGTTTGCCGTAGGTGAATCGTGCGCAGTTTTCTATAGGGCATGGTATGTTGGCGTGGTTTTGTTTTTTTGTGCGCGTAACTGTTGGTGGTCGTGTGGTCATTTTAACTTTGTGCGATCTGGAACAAGAAAAGGCATTGTATAAATTTATATGTTTTTTGATTCCAGATGAAAGACTGACAATTAAAGGGTTTCATTGAGCTCCAAAGCTTTAGAACAAATAACTGTATAACGTCTTATTATCATTGGAAATACAAATGTTTTCGAGAGTCCAGTTAATTTATTTAGAGGGTGTTTATCAACACGGATGCCGGAGGGTGGCTGTCCGAGTATAATAATTGTGTTGACTGAGGCCGGCGGGTGTTTACGGAGGCCGGGGCCTTGTCCTCCGTTTAATTTATTGAAAACAATGCTGCTCCTCAGTCGGTTACGTTTGTCCATCTTCGGAGAGGTTTGTCTTACTATATATGGATACATATGTTAATAAACAAAATAATATTTGTTTGATTACTGTGTGGCTTGTTATACGTAGAGATAGGTAATAGACCAGGAGATACTGGCACACATTTCCTGGTCATTATGTACCAGTATGGCGACCGTTTAGGTGTCTAATTACGTAATGACGAAAAGGAAAATGATGGCCATAGCGCTGTTACCGACGGCCCAATCGCGTGGGCATTAATTGAACGTGTCGGGTAAATTAAGAGTGTCGAACGATTTGTTCCACAAAATTTTTGTATTTTCCGATAGTCGATAAAAAATAAATAGGCGGTTGCACGTATTGAAATTAAATGTTGTAGGCTTAAGCTAGTTATTAAGTTCGTTTCAATAAAGTGTTATTATGATTTTTATATTATTTGTACTAGGCAATTTTTTTCATAGCTAGTCATCGTCGAGTATCTAGCTAGTCAGACTAGCTATGAAAAAAATTGCCTAGTACAAATAATATAAAAATCATAAAAATCACCATTCACGAAAATCACCATGCCATACTTTTACGACGATTTCAAATGGCCGCCATACCATCGCAAAGGTACGATTAACGCCCACGCGATTGGGCCGGTACCAGCGCTATGACCATCATTTTCCTTTTCGTCATTACGTAATTAGACCCCTGGCGGGTCGCCATACTGGTACAAATTACTAGGAAATTTGTGCCAGTATCTCCCGGTCCATAATAGTTTATGTGAAACGTAAACGGATTGCTTTTTATTCAATGTACATCATTTTTCATATCTAATCACGCCCGATTGTAAGCGGTACTCACAGGCAGCATAAAATAATTAATTAACCAACGGTAATAATCGCGCGTTGCCGACCCTGAAAACATTGTTTTACTATATTTATCAAGTAGGTAATTAAGATTTAAAATTTTCATGTTTATCAATGATTCAAAAACAGGCATTCTTCGGCTAAAACCACCCCAGACTGATTGAGCTAATATTTATTTTGTAAATTAGCCTGTATCGCCGCTAGCGGTCTTGGTAGTCGCCTTACAATAAATAATATAAATTATACGATCCTCAGAGGACCCCAGCCTCCATTGCGGAGATATTTTGTTATTGTTTAATATTCTTCAATTAATATTTTTGATTAGCTTATTTGTTAGGTTTTTCTTAGGGTTCCGCAGGCGCAGATAAATGGCACAAACGAAACCATTATTTTGTCACGTCTATCTGTCTATCCGTCTGTAGGTATATTACAGTCATTTTATGAAGACACTATTGGGAATTAATAAATAAAATATGTGTCTTCTATGAAGTCCGCATTGTGTTGAGATTATGTAGGATTTTCTATTGATTGAATTGATTGATACTTCATATTTTTTGTTTTTTTTTGTAATTCGTAATAAATTTTGGGAATCTATTTTGGCACAAGTTTAGTTATTTGAAGGTAATTTTCTTTTTAAGCGAATTTTCGTACCGGGGACCAATCCCTTAGCATATATTTAAGGCGATGATGGCTCAGTGGTATTGACGTCGGATACCGAGACGAAGGTCCCGGGTTCGAATCCTACAATGAGCTTGAGCTTTCGGTGAAGGAAAACATCGTGAGGAAACCATAGCACGGTGGTAGGGTACTTTGTAGTACCCGCCTGGCTGGCTACCACCCTCAAGTTGAAAATCTATCGCCAAGCACCTTTCGGTGTGTTCCGATAGCTGCACTTGAGAGCCATTTCCTTCTAGGCTTTGTGTGCTTACCACCTTCGGCCACATCATCACTTACCATGGTGAGATTGCGGTCAAACACAGGCCTATATACAGTAAAAAAAAAAAAAAAATTTTCTTGGTAATCTTCATTTAGGTATTGATTGTTAAGGTGTCAACATTTTATTTGATTGTTTGCTATACCTATTAAATTATCCATTGCAATAGTTTCAATTAGGCTCGCGACGTTAAATGACAACACACACTCACCTCACATATGTATTATACTGCATGTGTTGGGTTTTCTATGGCTAGAATTTGAAAACTCCCGCCTCATCACCGGGAGCCCGCTAAAATGGAAGTTTACGCGGACCGCCGCATCAACGTGTGGCGTTACTGTCGCCAAAACTGAGATATCACGCGTACGAGCTCCGTAATAAATAATTATAAAAACCTGTTAAAACTAACAAATCAACTTCAAAAACTGTGCTATTCCACGCTAGAAGTGATAGTGCGTGATTGTGAACAATTCCCGTCCCGGGACACGCTGGGTTCCTGGATAAAACCGGTGAGTTTTCCTTAGGATTTCTAGCCATACTTTTTTTTTCAAGAATTCAAACTTTTTAAGCTATCGAAGCACACATTTTGGTCAATCGAGCCAGGATTTAACCAGTTACGAAATCAATACAACTAATTATCTATTAATTTACGTATTTATTGGTACAAATTCTCATTTTTACTTTGTAAAATTGCATTCATTGTCGGCGTAGGTATCAGAAAACTTAGTGCACTAATTTGCTTATATCTAGTAAACTAAACAAGTTAGAGCTCTGAAACCTATTCAGATCGTATTTTTTTGTGTCCATACTCCTAATTCAACGTGTATTTCATTTCCAAAAACATTATTTCAAGTAGTCATTTTTGCAAATTATTTACGTAAAATTAACCGGCGCCGCCCGTCCGCCATATTTATTTTGTGTTGTGTGATAATTTCCTTGTTGCAAAATGCCACCCAAGCATGATACCAAATCCGATGAGGAATACGAGAAGTTGGTTCAACCACATATAACCACAAAAGAAATGTGTTTTTTGAGATTACAGGCGTTGTATGAAGTTTCTAAAAATGTTTGTGATAAACCCGACTTATTAATTGAATTTAATGCCCGTATTCATGACCTGCCCGAATGGAGGGAAAAGTTCGAAAACAGTATTACTGCCATTACACTATTAAAAAAGAAATATAATTCCGAATATGTGCCGTCATATAAAGAACTCGAAAGTTTTGATTCTTTGTACTATTTTATTCGCGGTGTTTCAAGTAGTTTGAACTTAGACCGGCCTAATGTAACAATGAAAGGGGAGGCCAGCTGTGTAAAGCCTAGGTTACCTAAATTGGAACTTTTTCCTTTTAATAGTCAACTCGAAAACTGGCCCACCTTTCGTGATACATTTTCTAGTTTAATCCACAACAGTAATCAAATAGCTAATATTGAGAAGTTTTACTATTTACTCTCGGCGGTAAGTGGGTCTGCGTTAACTATTGTGAAGTCCATGCCTGTGACTTCGGATAACTATCCAATCGTATGGGGTGCGTTAGTGAAACGGTATGAAAATAAACGCGCATTAGCAACTACCTACCTCGATAAAATATTTAAATTCAAACCTTTAGTTAATGAGTCTGTCTCGGGACTTAATGAATTCTTACAGACATATCAAGAAAACATTAAAGCCCTGCAGATTTTAAACATCAAAGATTTATCGGGTTTCTTGTTGTTTTATGTCGCTTTGCGTAACCTTGACCCCGCGACTAGGCGTGAATTAGAAAAGGAGTTAGGGCAAAATGAGTTTCCTACCTACGACGATTTGATTACTTTTATTGAAAAACACGTACGCGTGCTCGAGATGTCTGAGTGTACTTCAAATTCCACTACTACAAGAAGTGTACCGTACACTCGGGGACAAAATAAGGCCAGTCAACCATTTTCATCAAAATCAAATAATTTGCAGCGACCGACTTTGTCGTCAGCTGTTCTCGATACAAACCAACCTGTAAAATCAACGAAGTCCATGGAGTGTTTGTATTGCAAAAAGATGCATTCTATTTATCGATGCACCGACTACATCGACCTGACTCCGACGCAGCGTCTCGATAGAATTAAGCAATTGAAGTTGTGCGAAAATTGTTTACGTGATCATTCTGTCGGCGACTGTCCATCGAAGGTACGTTGTACGGTCTGCAAAAGCAAGCATCATCACACACTACACATAGATTCTGTTGCGAACTCGAGTTCTAGTGTAGTAACATTAACGTGCTCAGCCAGTTCCACAGTCTTGCTCGGTACCGCGGTTATACACGTCGCAGATTGTTGGGGTCACTACCACACCGTACGTGCTTTAATTGATAGCGGGGCTATGACGAGTTACATAACTCAAGACTGTGCAAATCGACTAGGCTTGTCGCGACGTAAATGCAATTTTGAACCCATTGGTTTAGGGGGTAGTCCGGTAAAGGAGTTTGGGTTAACCACCTGTAATGTTAAGCCGCGACACTCAGCCGGACCCATCTTATCTACCGATGCAGTCATTGTCTCCACCATTGCGGGATATCTACCCACAGTAAATCTTTCGGATAAAGTGATAGGTGAGTTTCAACATTTGATGTTAGCTGATCCGACCTACTACAAACCCGCGCCTATTGACATATTGCTAGCAGGTGATCTGTTTCCCTACATCTATGATGGTGAAAAGATACTGCCGCGTGAACACGGGCTACCTGTTGCGATGAGTTCAGTATTTGGTTATGTCATATTGGGTCAGACTGAACTCCCTCGCCCATCTCACGGTGCTGCCACAACCGCTACTAGTACTAGTCGAGATGGTACGTTCTGTGCATTCACCATGAACCTCGATCAAGTGATGAACTCGTTTTGGGAAATTGAAAACATGCCTTCTGAGGTACCGCGCAACCCAGACGATGAACTCGCGGAGTTTTTATTTTCCAAACAGCATAGACGTGACTCAACGGGCAGATATGTGGTCAAATATCCTGTTAGATCATCGGTTGAGCTCGGCGACTCGAGTCAAATGGCAACTCGCCGACTGCTCAACTTAGAGTCTAAATTAGAAAGAGAGCCTGAACTCAAAACTCAATATCATAAGTTCATGCGCGAATATGAGGACCTCGGGCATATGACTTGTCTTGGTAATGTCCAGAACGTGGATTCGAAGTACATCATCCCGCATTTCTGCATCATCAAACCAACAAGTACCACGACGTCTCATCGTGTGGTATTTGATGCTTCTGGCAAGACATCAAATAATATGTCACTCAATTCAATGGTGTTACCGGGGCCCAAGCTTCAAGCTGATATCAATGAACTTTTAATTAATTTTCGTCTTCACGAAATTTGCCTCTCTGCGGACATTTGCAAAATGTACCGGCAGATACTTGTTGACCAGGGTCAACGACCGTATCAACATATATTATGGCGTTACTCATCAGATCAACCGATTCAAGTATTCGCTTTGAATACGCTAACATACGGCGTAGCTAGTTGCCCGTATTTGGCTATAAAAGTGTTGCATACCTTAGCGGACGACGAAGCGGACAAATTTCCAAAAGCCGCTCAAATTCTGAAAACTGCTTTTTTCATGGACGATTTGATATGGTCTGTGGCGACTGTAGAAGAGGCAGTAGAGCTTCAGAAAGAGCTTATGAATTTGTTGAAAACTGGGGGCTTCGTACTCCGCAAGTGGTCGAGTAATTGTCCACAGGTGCTGGAACATCTGGACGAGGCTCATCGCGAAACGCCTGTTGTATTTGACGATGAAAAGAATTTGTCCATCAAAGTGCTTGGACTTCAGTGGTCGCCAGCCAGTGATGCATTTTCTTTTGCCACCACTCCGTCCAACCCTGTCGTTTCCAAGAGAACAGTCTTATCTCAAATAGGTCGACAGTTCGATCCACTAGGTTTTGTGGCTCCGTGCATATTCTATGCCAAATGTTTTATGCAGGAACTTTGGGCTCGTCAGCTAGACTGGGACCAAAGTCTACCATCAGCTCTTGAGTTGCAGTGGCAGGCATATGTCAAAGAACTCCCATTATTGTCACAAATAAAACATGATCGCCATGTAAAAGTTGAGCGCCATACCTTCTGTCAGATTCTAGGTTTTTGTGACGCCTCAACTCTTGGCTATGCTGCGGTCGTGTATTTACGTACTAAAAACGCGGATGGTGAGACTAAAGTTAGTCTAGTCATAGCAAAATCTAAGGTCGCGCCCTTAAAGACTGTCACCATCCCACGACTAGAACTCATGGCTGCACATTTACTAGCAAAGCTTATCAAATACGTCCATTCCATATTACGTAATCGTCTCGAAATCAATGATACATTGTTGTTCACGGATTCTTCCGTCGTTCTAGCGTGGCTCAATACTCCTAGCTACACACTCAAAACATTTGTGTCCACTAGGGTGTCCAAAATTCATGACAGCGTACCTAGTCAATGCTGGTATCATGTCAGCGGTGTGTCAAACCCAGCTGACATTTGCTCTCGTGGTGCCTTACCATCGGTATTGCCAGCGACTCCAGAATGGTTCAACGGACCAGGTTGGCTTGAACTTGACCATTCACAGTGGCCGATTAAGACCATGGACGAATTCCGAGACTGCAATCCTCCTGAACTCAAGTGTCCTCCTAAGACAGTTTTTGTGTCAACTGAGACTGACACGTCCGAGTTACTTTACGAATTAACAGAGCGATATTCTAGCTATAATAAACTGCTCAACGTCGTAGCTCGATGCTATCAGTTCATCCGTCACTGCAGATTAGCTGCTCATGAACGAAGGTCTCTCACGGTATCTGACCTTGGGAAGGCGCATAATATTCTAGTAAAATCAGTTCAGAAACATCATTTTCCCGGTGATATAGTGTCGTTATCAAAAGACGGTAGCTGCAGTCACTCCTTGCGAAAGCTCAACCCCTTCATAGATTCCAACTATTTCCTCAGGGTGGGGGGTCGTCTTTCACAGTCGAACTTGACGTATGAAAAGAAGCATCCTCTGCTACTTCCTAAAAAGTGTAATTTCACTAATATACTTATAGATCATTATCATAAAGTCCATTTACACGTAGGTCCACGAACTCTTCAAAGCCTAATAACCCAAAAATATTGGATCATTTCAGCGCGTGGTGCCATTCGATCACGTACCATGAAATGTATCTCGTGCTTTAGGGTATCTCCTACAAGTAGACAGCCTATAATGGGTGAACTTCCTACATATCGCACTCAAGATATTCATGTCTTTCATACTGTAGGTGTTGACATAGGCGGACCTTTTCCTACCAAGGAGTCAACTCGTAGAAACGCTCACGTATCCAAATCTTATTTGTGCGTGTTTGTGTGTTGTGCCACACGAGCTGTACACTTAGAAGTCTTGTCTTCTTTGAGTACAGAGTGCTTTCTCGCATGTTTTGACCGTTTCACGGCAAGAAGGGGTCTGTGCCATTCTATCGTATCCGATAATGGCACCAATTTTGTCTCAGCCGGTAAACAGCTGATCGAGGTGACTAAATTCTTAAATTCTGATTTAAACAACATATCGAATGGCTTTGTATCTCGCGGTGTAATATGGAGACATAACCCACCGACAGGTAGTAACTTCGGTGGTCTTTACGAAGCCGTGGTCAAGTCTGCCAAATTGCACTTGAAACGCACCATTGGTACACGAGCTTTAACGTTTGAGGAACTAGGCACGCTCTTCGCTCGCGTCGAAGCGGTGCTTAATTCAAGACCACTGTGCGCTTTATCTAGTGATCCAAACGAGTTCGAGGTTCTTACTCCCTCTCATTTCCTCATAGGTAGGGAACTCTTATCGGTACCCGATTACAACATAACTGATTTGCCCAGTTCTAGACTGAACCGTTGGCAGTCCGTGCAACAAATGTCACAGCAATTTTGGAAACTTTGGAGACAAGATTACTTGCATACTTTACAACAACGTCAAAAGTGGTTAACCAATTGTCGTAGTCTCAATATCGGTGATCTGGTATTAATCAATACTGATGCTCCACCACTCAAGTGGTGTTTAGCAAGAATTACAAAATTACATTGTGGTCCGGACGGCGTGGTCCGTGTAATCGGTTTAAAAACCTCAAACGGAAATGAATTTACTCGTCCTGTTTCAAAAGTCAGTCCTCTGCCGTTGGATCAGGACTCTGAATAGTTAAAAATAATTCCATACCAAACCAATAGTTATATGTAAATCCTTATCTACTTTATGTATAACTTTACTTTATTATATTCTTTATTATACAGTCCACTCATACTATTTTATTATATTGCATTACCTATAATATACATACCTTAAGTTTTAACTAATTCAACATTGTCATGGTATTGTAACTGGGAAATCCTTGCGGATTTCGGTGGGGGGAAATGTTGGGTTTTCTATGGCTAGAATTTGAAAACTCCCGCCTCATCACCGGGAGCCCGCTAAAATGGAAGTTTACGCGGACCGCCGCATCAACGTGTGGCGTTACTGTCGCCAAAACTGAGATATCACGCGTACGAGCTCCGTAATAAATAATTATAAAAACCTGTTAAAACTAACAAATCAACTTCAAAAACTGTGCTATTCCACGCTAGAAGTGATAGTGCGTGATTGTGAACAATTCCCGTCCCGGGACACGCTGGGTTCCTGGATAAAACCGGTGAGTTTTCCTTAGGATTTCTAGCCATACTTTTTTTTTCAAGAATTCAAACTTTTTAAGCTATCGAAGCACACAGCATGTGTAATCCTACTATTATTTTATTTTTGTTTATATTCTCAACATTTTTTTTTGTGTTCCGTATCCAAAGGGTGCCAAAAGCCAACAGCCTCCGCTGTCCGTCCATCCGTCTGTCCATCTGTCAGTCGGTGGGCTGTATCTCATAAATCGCAATAGGTAGACAGTAGACATTTTCACAGAATGTGTATTTCTATGGCCGCTATACAGGCTGTTGTTTTGGTCGGCGACAAGCGACCCAGGTACAAAATATATATTCCCCAAAAATGGACTTAGTTCCATTAAATACTGTAAATATGTTGAGAAATACCTTATTCAATTTGAAATACAATTACCGCAAAGTATGGTTACTAGGCATGCACAGACTAGAGCTAGGCGCAAGCCACCATCGCCCCACCCCTTTACTCCCTCGTACTCCCGTTGAGTATTATGTCTACACTTTAGCTTATTACATGATTTTCAACATAAAAATTTTTTATAAACAAAAAAATAAAGTATTTTTTTTATATATTTTTTAGCACCAGTTTCATTTGTATTATCGACCCTGAGTCGCTCGTTGCTGACCAAAACAACGACCTGTATAAATAAATAATTAAAATTAAGGGATACCATACTTGAAACTTCTTTATGGTCCGCGTACTTGGTCGGAGAACAAACTCATTTCACAAAGGTACATTAACAAGAAACCCATTAAAATCTGTCACATCTTACAGCGTGTTCATTAGAATTAATATGACACGAGATCCCCGAATATCAACGAAAAGTTACCTTAAAGATCTCCCCTTTTGTAAGCGAGTGCTACTTGAATAAATAACTAATTTGCATATTTAATAACAGATATCGCGAGCAGATTCAATTGTTGTACCTGTGAATTATTAATCCGTTACGCGGTTAGCTTATTAACCCTCTGGCTGTTGCAATCAAATATTTAAATCAGTTATTCTTTAATTAGCCGGCTTATGGAGTTCTGAGTTAACAAATATATGTACTTTCTGAGGGTTGGTTAAATTTGTCAGTTACTTTATTTAGTGCTTGTGGGAATTTGAATCGAAAACTATTAAAAGAGCAATGATTTTCATTGCGTCTAAAATTAAAACCTAATACAAAATGTGTTGCAATGGGAAATGTAATGAAGATATAAAAATATATCACTACAAAAATAATTAATAAATAAGGCGCTGATCCCACAGCGAGCGGTCTAGAATTCTGCTGTTAGAGTTCTACGTGCCTTCTTCTTGACCGCTGCGGTCGCTGTGTGCAATGATCAAAAGCACCGCATAGATGACAGTGAACGTGAAACGCAGAATTCTGATCGCAGAACTATAGTCCGCTCGCTGTGGGATCTGCGCCTAAAACCGGCTTTTCACTATGGGATATAATATAATATACAGGTTGTTGTTTTGGTCAGCGACGAGCGACTCAGGGTCGATAATACAACTGATACTGGTACTAAAAAAAATATTTAAAAAATACTTTATTTTTTTATAATAATAAAAATAATATTATTTTGAAAATCATGTAATAAGCTTAAATATAGACGTAATACTCAACGGGAGTGCGAGGGAGTAAAGGGGTGGGGCAATGGCGGCTTGCGCCTAGCTCTAGTCAGTGCCCGTGGCTAGTGACCATACTTTGCGGTAATTTTATTTCAAATTAAATAAGGTATTTCTCAACGCATTTACAGTATTTAATGGAATTAAGTCCATTTTTGGAAAATTTATTTTTTGTACTACCGGTCCTGGGTTGCTTGTCGCTGACCAAAACAACAGCCTGTATATTACATCTTGAGATATAATATTTTATCATACGTCATTTTGTCGAAAAAATATTTATAGTTTAGGATGTAATATACAAAAATGTATGAAGAGCGATAAAATATTACATATATCTCAAGATGTAATTTATCCCATAATGAAAAGACGGCTTAAAGATTAGAAAAAATATAAAAAGAAAAGACTCATGCAAGAACAAAAGCTATTAGAAAATTACCTATATTTTTTTGCTAACGCTATCTACAGCGTCTGGTTTTCGGATATAATCAAAACCGTCAACCGCGGCACAGACATAAAAAAAAATGAGAGAGCACATAAACAGTCCAATGTTAAGTTTTACGAAACAATAAGCGACAATAACATTCTTAAATAAATCTACGTTTGAAAAAATCTCCCAGAAGAAAATACCACTACGAAAATAATCTCTCGAATACTTAGATCATTTCAAATAAAAAATACCTAAATGTCTTAAACTGTTGCAAAATTAGCATGTAAATCTTAAGGCCGGATCTTGAATGCCATGGAGATGTAAGGGTAGGTAAGCACCCCACGTGACGGGGGCGCATTTATAAACAACGAGTAAACAATGGGTGCACGTAAACAACTGGGGTGCACCGCCGATATTGAAAGTGGCTGAATATTTTTCAAAGATATTGATTTGTTTATGTTTTGAATAAGATTTGCTTATTCTATACTTATGCTTGAGTAGTTTGACTGTACAGTCATAATTTCGGAAGATGGTTTTGCTGAACAAAGATGGAGATCAGGATTTAAATACCTATATTTTTAAGCATATAAAAATGAATGGTCACGCCATAACTTGCGAACGACTTTACCGATTTCATCCATCTTTTTTTTAGTTTTCTAAAACTCTGGAGATGGTTCTTACGGAAAAAAATTAAGAAAGTTGCGTAGAAAATTAGAAAACTTTACGGTAGGGTGGGGTAGTATATCCCTCGGGTATGCGGGTGAAACCGCAGGGCACATCTAGTTATAATATAGATTTTAAATATTCCATTGTGTGTTAAGAACAGATAAACTTCATATAATTTTGGTTTTCGTAAGCCGTTTTTATAAACAATACCTACTTGTTGCCGCAAGCAGAGCTTAATTTACTTGTTTTCGAATAATATGAAAAAAACGGTAAAACTAACCATAGTAAAATATACCTAAAGGATGAAGACTACTCTAGTGTGAATTGAGTAAAAACACAAATTGAGTTACAGGTCGACATAAACCTTTATTTAAACCTTCTAAATTATTATGAACTTAGAAAGAGTATGAAGGTATTAATTTAGTTTACTTTGCATCACAAAGTGAAAAAACTCCTCATCAGTTTTAAAAACAATTTTTGAGTACAAAAATTAAATAATTTGCCGCAAAAAGAAAAAGTTTTTATAAAGTGCAAACAAAAATAGAAAAAAAAATCCAAGGAATTTAACTTCGTTACGGTTGTAATTAATAAAAACTAATGTATATTCTAATCTAAAAAGAAAAACATCGCACACAAACGACACAAAAATATTCACATTATAAAAACCAATACTTTTTCAACATCTAAAGTCACATAAATTAACTAATAAACATTTTATTTATATAATAAACAATAAACAAAAATCAAACAACTCACCAAAACTCTCGTTCACAGTTCCAGAACATAAAAGAGCGCGGTGTTTACGAGAATAAACACGTTGTTGTTGTTTATATTAACCTACAAACAAGCACTGAATTGACGTGCCTCCACCTACGCTGTCGTCACTCAACTGCCGTTACGTAACAATATCCTGCTGAAACCCTTGTCTCAACCCCCAGTTTCCATACACTCTGTAAAACCAACTAGTTTCGTTTGACCTATCTCCCGTCCCTCTCGCGAATGAAATCCAGACGACTACGCTGAAAGGTAATTAATAGCAAATGTCAAGTAAAACTGGTTTATACTAGATCCGTTTTCGTGCTTTATCGGAAAACTTCGTGTGACGTCGCCATGAAAAGCCCCGCCTTTGGGTCTTGAGTGTTACGAGCGACGTAGCCATTTCGTAGACTTACCGTACGACAGTTTAAATTAGTTGAGTTTAATACTGTTTGAGTTATGAGTAGTGTTGATTAAAATTAAATGTATTTTTTTATTTATAATATAGTGGCTAGTGTGGTGGTCAGTGATTTAAAAAAATACAGATAGTTTTGTTTCTAAGATTTTAGTTTTAGGAAATCATTGAGTACTAGTGAGTGATTGTTTTAAATTTTATATTAAAAAACTTAGTAGTAATACGTAGTAAGATTTCTACCTGAAACTTTAGTAATTGTGATACAAATAAGGAATCAAATAAGTGTTAAATGTTACGTTATCGCGAACTAATCGACTATTAATGTGTTTGGTACTTCAAATCTATTCTTTAATTGTATTAAAAAGTTCTTGACTCTATTTCACTTTTATAAATTGCTAAACACATTCTTAATTCAAAATATCATCTACCATTATTTCAAGTGGACCATCCACAGTTTTATTACCTGTGACATCCAACCTACTCATTACAGTTCAGCATACCACAGATCCACATAAATCCACATTGCATTATATTAATTTTAATATCTTTACAGACACGCCCAGCAGTTGGGCGTGGCCATCTTACCCACGCCCAATTACCCTCCTACATAACTTGAGTCTGACATCCTCTTTCAGACAATATCCTTTATAATGCTACTGATTTTAAAACACCTCCCCAGAAGGAAGAAAATTAGAAAAATCCCGCTCCTGTCTTTGTTCGGATTGTAATCCGATATGGCGATTCCAATATCGATTGGTACAACTTTCTAGACGATTGATTAAATACTAAGTGGGGTGGTTGCATAGAACGTATCCTACAATTGGATGGATTATGTACCTATATGTGTTTGCTTTACAGTGCATAAAAATGTACCACTTCGGTTATGTAATGAGAAATATACGAGCAAGTGCTCGTAGCAAGTGAAGAAATCCTATCTAAGGGAAAAAGATGTACTTTTAAGAAGTAAGTAACATATTATGTAGATATTTTAGTTCGTCCACGTTTATTTTTACTATCATGGACTAGGATTTCAGATGCTGGGATTTGTTATAAGAAACAGCAAGGATTTCAAGAAACCAGACACTAAAATCATGCTGTATTCGACCCTGGTTCGTTCTGCCCTCGAGTACTGTGCACAAGTTTGGTCCCCGCATTATGACGTGCATATTGACCGTCTAGAAAGGGTACAGAAAAGATTTCTTTGGCATCTTTCTTACCAATGCAATAAAGCCAAGCAGTTACCCTCCTACAAGGATCGTCTCACGTACTTCAAAATGAATAGCTTACGTGAGCGGAGACAATTACTCGATCATATGTTCCTATATAGGGTGGTTAACGGTACCATAGATTGTCCTTTTTTAGTAGAATCAATCAACCTGAGCGTCCCCTTCAAGTTACCTCGTCCTAGTAAATATACTCCATTCCTGGTAAAATGTTCTAAAACTAACCTGGGTCAGCATGCTACTTTAAATCGACTTCAAAGTCAGTATAACACCATGTATCGGAATAACAACGACATTGACATCTTCTCAAACAAAGCACATACATTTAAACATGCAGTTTTGGCTTCTTTTGGGCCTTCTCCTCAAATCAAACCTTAGCCGGATGATCACGTCTGTAGGTAGCTATGTTAGTTTTTAAGTCTTTTTTGCTTTATAAAATTTTTTGTTTTAATATCTATAACTTTCAATCAAGTGTTAACAAATCTTAAGTTTTTAATATTTACATGTTTTTGTCTTTTACCATGTTGTGATAGCCTATAATTAAAACAGCACTTAGCTTTAAGTATTGTTTGTGACCATTATATTTTTTGTTTGGTGTATGTTTTGTTGGCTGTCCTTATAAATAAATAAATAAATAAATAAAATAAATAAATCATACTAAACTTGGGGCATTCTATTTTCTTTCGGAACTGACCAAATATAATAAAAAAGAAACAATTACAAAATTTGAAAATGGAACACTCTGGGACCTAGTGTGCGTGATTGTTATTTCTTTTTTTATTGCGGCGTTGTACTTCAATTGATATAAAGCTCTGTGAATTTTTGGTTCAGTGAATTTAGACATAGACGTGATCTCCATGAAGATTAACGGTAGTAGCTCCGATAGCATGGACATAAATGCCGGCGTCCCGCAAGGGTCTGTGCTGTCCCCAACACTGTTCTTACTGCATATCAATGATATGCTGTCTATTGACGGCATTCTTTGTTATGCAGACGACAGTACAGGGGACGCTCATTATACGGGCCGTGCTAAAATCCCTCGTTCCGAGGTGGAGGAAAGCCGCGAACGGCTGTTGTCTGAAATCGAGAGTACACTAACTAGTGTCTCCGATTGGGGTCGACTAAACCTAGTCCATTTCAACCCCACTAAGACACAAGCCTGCGCGTTCACCGCTAAGAAAACCCCATGGTCTGTGGCTCCACAATTCCAGAACACGTCCTTGTACATCAGTAAAAGCATTGGGATCCTTGCCATCGACATTTCTAGCGATGTTTTGTTCCGTAGTCACTTAATAGACAAGGTTAAGCTGGCATGCAAAAAGCTCGGAGTGCTCAACAAAGCGAAGCAGTACTTCACATCGAGTCAAAGGCTGCAACTTTATAAGTCGCAAGTCCGGCCTCATATGGAGTACTGCTATCATCTGTGGGCGGGAGCACCTGGATACCAGCTTGGGCCTTTAGACTCGGTTCAGCGACGTGCCGCTAGAATTGTTGACGATCCCGAGCTCACAAACGGTTTAGAGCCCCTCAGTCTGAGGAGAGACTTTGCCTCCTTATGTGTGTTCTACCGCTTGTACAACGGGGAGTGTTCCAAGGAATTGTTCGACTTGATGCCCACGGCCACCTTCTACCATCGCAACTCTCGCCATCGACGGGGAATCCATCCTCACACATTGAAACCAGAATTGTTTCGAACTGTGCGGGCTCAAAGGAGTTTTCTTCCGCGGACGCTCAGATTGTGGAATGAGCTCCCCGCCGTGGTTTTCCCAAAGGAGTACAGCATGGGGTTCTTCAAGAAGGGTGTGAAGAGGTTTCTTCAGGGTCGGCAACGCGCGAGTGATACCCCTGGTGTTGCAAGCGTCCATAGGCTACGGTAACCGCTTACCATCAGGCGGGCCGTATGCTTGTTTGCCACCTTAGTGGTATAAAAAAAAAAAAAAAAAAAAAAAATATATACCATACTACAGCTTATTGTTATTGATATAAAATTACAGTGCAAAACATTTTGTATGTACCTATATCTGAAGGTTCGAGAGGTACTCGAAGGATACCGCATGATTTAGTGGATGACCAGAAACTTATGAGTGGTGACGTTAATGGTAAAAAAATATACCTAACGGAGCATAATAATTGACATATAATATTGTCACAGATGACAAAAACGGAGTTTACAGCATTGAACTGGAAAGAAAAAACTAATCGGCAGAATTATTCTGTTCATTCTAAGGAGGGTCATTCGACAAAATCATACGAAAGTTAAGAAGAGACAAAACAGTGGTATGAAATTGGTCCTTTTTTTCTGGAAGTCAGGTTTGCTCTACCTACTGTATCATTTGAAAACCAAAGTACATAGCAGTCTTTTTTTTATACTATTTAGGTAGCAAACAAGCATACGGCCCGCCTGATGGTAAGCGGCTACCGCAGCCTATGGACGCTTGCAACAGGGGTGTTACCTGCAGAAATCTCTTCACACCCTTTTTGAAGAACTCGATGCTGTACTCAATTCGGAAAACCACGACAGTAAATTATTATGTAAAAATTTGTTTTCCTAGTGTTCTAAAAATTTCATCCTCGTAGAAAAAATGTCCTTCATCACGCCCGCACAGTCCGCTAGCTAAGGTAACGAATGAGTATACTTATAGGCCAAAAGTGATAACTGACTGACAACGCATCAGCAATACAGTCAGGTATGGTCCAGATAACTTGCACGGAGTGATTTCTTTTTATATCAGAAAATTAAAGGTAAGTTTAGTAGTATACGATTTACTAGCCAATTTTTACTTAAAGTGTGTAAATAGTCAAGAAATATACCTACTTTGAAACTCGGAAAATAATTATTCATTAAAAAAACTGATTCGGCCAGTATTCATTTATGTTCCTTGGTCTCTTTACTTATTTTTTTTTAAAGTGATCCTAATTTTGGCTAAAAATCTTTATGGTTACATAGAATGATGTTATTATTTTCTAATTATTTTACGATCAAGGAGATACTATATTTTAAAAGAAATGAAAATCTATGTTAAAGGAAACATTTGCAGAACCTAAATGTGAGAACGTTTAAATTTGTTTTTCTTCAAGAGTTGAGGCTACATGACTATAAAATCATTAATCAACTGATAATATGAGATCCCTCTTAAAAACAAGAGCGAAATAATAATGTGGATGCGTTTTAAAAAAACGAAACGAAAATGTCAAAAAGTCTGTGGTGCAGGCAAAATGAAAACATTTCATTACACAACTTGTATCTACATAAAACTTTTTTTTTATGTGACGTAATTACAAATTTACGATTTACCGATTTCTTCCTTTACTGCATGTGCTGCATGGCCTTGTTTTTTGCTAAATTTCATGATTCTAGATCAAAGGGAAGTACCTAAGGTTTTGATTCCCTTGCGATCGGCAAAATATTCGGCATAAACGGCCGTATTTTTTGATTGCGTTGACTTAGAAGTTTGAGTTTTCACTGCTCCAAGGGATTGCAGACCTAAGTATTTGATATTAATTTCAACTTGTTACCTCCAAGAGAAGGATCTTGATAGATGGACATACAGAAAGACAGACGGACAACAAAGTGATCCCTACATGAGGTACGGAACCCTAAAAATTTACGTATGAAGATTAGATAAAGATAAAACCTATTCAACGATAACTACTTAGAGTGCTTAGTGAAAAAAAAGCAGTTACATGTTGGCTGGCAAGTAATCATTGCTGAGTTAAGGCCTTATTTAGAACACTATAATCTACTTTTTTGCCGTTAGAGGCGCTGCCCCGCTGGCCTAACCTAACTGAATTTCCCAAGATCCATGTTATGATTTCCTTTTTTTTCTTGACATAATGATGATAAAAATATGATGTTGAGCTCCCCTCCGGATATCCGGTGGATATTGTGTTATCCGGCGCCACAATAAGAAGCTCGTGATAAATTTGTACCGGGAAATTCCTCTTGATTGATAATCGTTGGCTACACTTGCAAAAATACATTTAACTACTGTTTTAATGTTTTTTTTAAAATATTGTATTTTCCAATATATTTTTCAGGTTTTTGTTTATTATAAATGTCTGGGTTCCTAATATTGATAATTTATCAACCTGGAAAACATCAATAAGTTTGTAAGTAGAACATGAGATTACCAAAAAGTTATCTCTCTGTGGTCGTTTCTTCATGGCTGAAGATCGTGATCACCGGACATCTTGCCTCCAGCGACTTCTATTGGTGGCCAACTGGACCTGGTAGTTTATCCGTCCATCGAGTAGGGGATCAAACAAGGGAGTAGGGGGTTTAACTTGATCCTATTGCATAGGAGAAGGTACTGGCTTCTGTAACACAGGTTTAGACCTAGCTCAGAAGTCAGGGACTTCGTTTTAATTATGTTCATTTTATTTATGTCAATAAAGATTATTATTATTATTATTATCTTTCGCGTGATCTCCTGTCCTCGACGTTTCCAACAATGACCAACTTTTCCAGACTTTCATCACCGCGTCTCGCTATGTGGCCAAAGTAGGAGAGTATACGGCGGTGACAAATAGTGGATAGTCTATCTTTCACTTTTAGTTGCGTAAGGATTGAAACATTGGTGCGCTTAGCTGTCCACGGTATCCGTAGCATCCGCCGTCAGCTCCACATTTCAAATGCATCAATCCTTTTCCTCCCTCTAGCTAAGATAGTCCATGTCTCCACTCCGTACATGATAAGGGGAAAACCAAGGCACGGATTAGGCGCATCTTGGTTCTCTCTGTTATGCCTCGGTTCTTCCAGGCGTGTCTTCGCATTTCTGCCCATGGGTCACAACTACCATCGTTAGTGAAGTAGGAGCCGAGGTAGGTGAAATTGTCCACCATTGCGATGCCCTGACACATATTGGAGCTTGAGAGTACACCTGCTCGGTCGACCACCATCAGTTTTGTTTTGCTCTTTTTGATGGATAGCCCCATGGAAAAAGAGTTATAATATAAAAATTTATATGTTTGTTAAAATTTAGGTGCTTGATATGTTTTCTATATTTTAATTAATTTAAAACAATATTTTCTACTACGTTTATATCGTAACTACTAGAGAAACACACTACACACTACACATATTGGAGCTTGAGAGTACACCTGCTCGGTCGACCACCATCAGTTTTGTTTTGCTCTTTTTGATGGATAGCCCCATGGAAAAAGAGTTATAATATAAAAATTTATATGTTTGTTAAAATTTAGGTGCTTGATATGTTTTCTATATTTTAATTAATTTAAAACAATATTTTCTACTACGTTTATATCGTAACTACTAGAGAAAGCCGATGGCCAAACGTAGGACCGTAAAAAATATTTTTGCCAAAAATCGACAAATTCTTTTCAACCGGCCTGCATCAATTTATGCAGCGTAAATCATAGGGCAGCGTGCATAATAACATAATAAAATACCTCCCCGATACTTTGTTTATTGTTTTGATGAGTCAGCTGAAACTCCCCCTTAGCGCATTAACTGAAGGGATGCACACCCGCATATGCTGTTATAGAAGAAAAACAATTTCTAAGTAACAGTGGGAAGAAAATATGAAGCTTTTTTTAAATTTGGAAGATCTGGACTAAGTTAAATTAAGTTTTGCAGAGAATGCTAGACTTGATTAACTTAGCTAGGAAGATGAAGCTGAAGTTTAAATGGGTTTGACGACATGATTCTTAAAATAGATGACAACAAGAAGTACCTGTAGGAGGCACCTACTTTACTGACATTTTAGTTTTGATGTTAATGTATGTATGTCTGATTTGGAAAATATTTTTAAATTGAAATTAAATATGCCGTTTAAATATAGAACAGAAAGTATAAAAAACTCGCTGTATTCTTATTTTGTTAAAAATGAGTATGCTACCTTTATGCTTTGTATCTACTTACATAAACAAAGACTCTTTTTTTAAAGTTGATAAAAAAGTTAATTCTCAGTTACAAGTATTTTTGTTTGCTTGATTAAACGCAGCTTTAATTCCACTTACCAATAAATACCGCCAATTTGAATTCACAAACGAATATAACAAATTGCCAACTATTTGTAGATCGTTTACTTTAGCAATCGAATTCACGTTTGTTTGGCCGCAGTTGCGATTAAGTCGCTGAATTTTTTATACGTCAGATCGTCGTGAAACAACAGTGGATGTTTTTCACGTCGTTTTTCGGAATACTGACGTGATTGTCAACTGAATAATGGATAGTGCTCCGCTGCTACGCCGATTTTTCAATTACATCACAATGCTACGTTTGATATGTTTACGTTTCTCCGATGCCAAATAAAACGCAGTGAATGTATAAAATTCCTTGAATGAAACGATTGTGTACAATATCCTTTACAAATCTGCTCAATCACTAAACTGAGTATGGCAGTCATATATTTTAATCAGAACAAAATTATTTATTGTCATTTTGCTTTATAGTTATTGCAAAACTTTCAGTGCACATGCAACATTTTAAAAGTGAAATAAAAAATTGCTTCATATCATAGCGTGCCTAGATTAATAATTTTTCACACATAATTACGCCTTGTATCTAATCTAATCCTTTGGCTCAGAAAAAAATTATTAAAGCAATCTTTTATGAAACCTTTCGTAGTATCTCGTAGCGCCTCAGCCATATGTAATTCTTTAAGTTACTCTACAGTGCTCGCTGGAAGTGAGAGTTTAGATTTTGTTCCAAATAAGGTACAATATTTCTTTTTATAAAAGCATATGGCCGCTTGATTGAAAGCGGTTACCATATCATTGTTTTGGTCTATTACTAGAGAACGAATTGTTTGCTCTGTTTAAAAAACACAATTTATTTTATAGCGTCAAATGTTTCCGAATAAATAGTTGCTGAACAAAATTAATCGAAACCGCATCAAGCCGTGGAGCGACGGAGGCAATCTATAGTGATTCGAGGGGTGCCCTAGAGATGCTGTCGCCACGAAGTGCCGACTGGTGGATAAATGAGGGCTCGTTTTTTGTCCTCAAACTAGCAACGCTTTTTACCTCCACCTCCGATAATATCGGCATTCGGCACGACTTCGCCCGTAATGTCCGCGCGGATTATTGCTATATAAATTGTCCGCAGTTGCCCACTCGATTGACTAGGGTTGGCAGGAGTAAAGTTGTTCAAAAATTCTTTAATAGTTTTAGTTTGGCCCTAATAGTTCGTTTATAATATAACTAATGATTACTTTGTAAAAAATAGAAAATATATTAAAAATTAAACACATTAATTGATGATTGTATACTACGTTTTAGTAAATATAAGGTATTACTCTAAGAGTTGTACTCGTAAATATACACTTTAATGTGAAAAAAAGTGATTAATATTTTGCACAGCACAGTACCTACGCCAGGCTACAAATTGAAAGGGATGCTTGTTTTATTTATATTACATTATTATGTACATTTCATGACTATTAATATTTAAATATCATTTTAAGCAATTCCTTAAATATCTTAAAGTAAATTATTGTGCACATATTTTTTTTTCATGTCACATAAAATAAGGCTTATATTGCAACCAGCGCAGCGTTGCCGTCCCGATTTTACCCAAAATTAAATGTCCCGCGCGGGACAGGCCCAGTCTCGCTTTTGCGGGGATTATTCGACAATGAAATCATCGTTGGACGCAGAAGTGGGAAGGTCCTGATTATAAACGTTTTTTGGGTTCCGAACCTCCAATGAAAAAAAACAGAACCCTTATAGGATAACTTTGTTGTCTGTCCGTCTATCAACACCCTTTTTTTCATGAACGTGTGGAGAAAAATCAATCTTCTAAGTCAAACAAATCTTCGAGACTTGATTCCCATGATGAACCAACTATTTACATACCTAAAAGTTTCTACGGAACCTTCGGTGCGCGAGTTCGACTCGCACTTGACCGGTTTTTTTTAATATGTCCCGCTTTCGACGATAGAATCCCGCTTTTTTCAGTCAAGAGGTTGCAAAATCCAGCTTTTTTCGAAAAAAAAAACTGGCAACGCTGATTGCAACTAACATTTTCTTCTTGTAAATTTACTATTTATGATAATTTAAGCAAATTTTTTTAAGCTTTACAACCTCTAATCGACAACCCTAAGGATTCGTGAATTTTCCGCGTTTGGCCAGTCACTCCCCAAAGGAACATTTAACGATATTAGGGCTTTATTTTTTATAGTTTGGGACAAAAAGTGCTCAAGCGATATATTTAAGGAAGTGGCTACTTTACCATTTCTGTTTGTCATATTCACTTTCACGGATCAATGGTTATTACCATTATTTTAATATACAATGGGAATCTTAACGACCTGTGAAGAAATAAAACCTACAATTTACTATTTTACAATTGTAATCTGCACGTTATAAAAAGTAGGTACTTTTAATAGTCTATGGGTATCTCTAGATGACCACTATTATATATTTTAACTAGCTTCTGCTCGCGGCTTCGCCCGCGTGGCCTACAGGAAACAAATGACATATTTTTCTACAACAATAAAAGAAAACAAAACAACTTCATCTCGCTTTGAGGGTGGAGTTATTAAAAACGCTAAGACACGTATAAATTAATTTTCAATCTTCAGCCTAAAAACAAAATTTGAAAATCCTAACTTCGAAACTGACGGACTTTTATACAAACTTTCATCCCCTATTATACCCCCTTAGGGGTGGAATTTAGAGAAACCCTTTCTTAGTGGATACCTACTCTTCACAAAGAATATACCCTCTAAATTTCATGTCTCTAGGCCCAGTGGTTTAGGCTGTGCGTTGATATATCAGTCAATCAGTCAGTCAGTCAGTCAGGACTTTGAATTTTATATATGTACTAGGAGATCAACAACTGGATATATTTTTACTTTAAATAGAGGAGCAGTTACTTGGTCATGTCAAAGACAGAAAACAATAGCCTTATCTACGACTGAGTCCGAATTTATGGCAGCTTGTGCAGCTACAAAAGAATATTTATGGATCAGTAAATTTCTTACAGAAATAGGTCAAGAAAGTATGTGTAAGAATTTTAAATTATACATTGATAATCAGAGTACTATAAAATTGATACAGAATCCGGTTTACCATAATAGATCGAAGCATATTGATATAAAATATAAATTCATTAAAGAAAAAGTTCAAAATAAAGAAATGTCTTTAGAATATATTGAAAGTAAAGAACAGCTTGGTGACATATTCACAAAAGCTCTAGGTCAGCAAGTGTTTTCATATATTCGAGATAAATTTATGCACTATTGTTAATTATTTAATGCATTGGCTTTATTTTAATATTTAATGCTTTTAATGTTGAATTCGTTTTATGTTACTTATGTACTGTTATGTTAATTTACGTTATGTTATTGTTACACTTATATGTTAAGTTATTGTTCATAGAACTACTAAATTTAGGGGAGGTATTGAAAAAAGAAATTGAGTAGTCTCTATGACGATATAATGTTGTTTACGTTTTGACATACTGTTCAATAAAAGATAGAGTAACCAGAAGAATTCTATTATTTTCCAAGCCTTTCAATAACCTGAACACAAATGACATATATTTCTACAACAATAAAATAAAACAAAACAACTTAAACTCGCTTCTAGGGTGGAATTATTAAAAACGCTGAGACACGTACTTATACATTAATTTTCAATCTTCAGCCTAAACACAAAATTTGAAGATCCTAACTTCGAAACTGACGGACTTTCATACAAACTTTCATCCCCTATTTTACCCCCTTAGGGGTGGAATTTCGAAAAACCCTTTCTTAGTGGATACCTACTCTTCACAAAGAATACACCCTCTAAATTTCATGTCTCTAGGACCAGCGGTTCAGGCTGTGCGTTGATATATCAGTCAATCAGTCAGTCAGTCAGTCAGGACTTTGAATTTTATATATATAGATATAGATAATATATGTCGAACTAGTGGTAAAGCATTAGAATGTCGCAAATAAAAAGAATCAAAACCGTACTTTATTATTGCAATTATGTACAATACAAAATAATTTTAATATCACTATACTTATAAATATTTTCACGTTCAGGTGATATCAAAACTTGCAACAAAGGGCCGAGCGAAAAAATCCCATTGTTATCGGGGCATAATTTATTAGGGGCCCTGGCTCTGTGGGACCTTTTTTTATATATCATCGCATTATCCCCACTTGGCGAGTTACAACTTCTTAAAGGAAATCAGGGGAAATTAATTTAGGCGTTTAAAACTGTCCCAAACACCAGCCTCACTTTGTGTTTGTTATGATAAATGCCACTTTGATTTTGTATTCATTAATTTTTTTTAATGCCAGAGAAACGATTAAAAAAGCTAGAAAAATAAGGGGTACCTCTCGCTCATGGCGTTTGTTTTATTATTATAATATTATGATATGATATTATAATATTATATTAAAATGTTATTTCTAGATTTTATGTACTAATTTTGTGTAAAATTCGGATTAGCAATGAACTACAGATTTATTTATATTTATAACCTGTGGCAAAACACAATTCTATTATAGTAAGTAGGTAATATCAACAATCCCAATTTTTTAATAATTAAATTTTACAATAACAGCTAAGTTATGGGTTGTCCCACACTCCCTGTTCATCCGTTTCCGATTAAACGTGTCCCTAATATTTTTATCTCCTCACATAAATACGCGGTAATGAGTGTCCCAAATTCTCGGGCCGCTTTATAAAATTTATTCAAGTCTGCCCACGCACTCGAGTGTGTATAATTTTGATACAAAAATAATCTGCGGCTAATATTTAAGCCCCTATTAATTTCCCGAAAATGTTTTCATTTATGGACTATACACGGAATGTTAATTTATTTAACAAAAAAGGCACGTATTTTTAATTCGTATATCATATTCAATTGTTCAGAATTCACATATAATAAAATTGTTTCAATCTCAACTCAAAACAGGACTTATGTTTGATAGAAGTTCAATAGTTACTATATACCTCAGACTATTCAGAGCTTTTTAACCGACTTCAAAAAAAGGAGGAGGTTCTCAATTCGAATGTATTTTTTTATGTTTGTTACCTCATAACTCCGTCATTTATTAACCGATTTGGAAAATTCTTTTTTTTATTTGAAAGGGTACACTTCCCGTTTGGTCCCATTGTCATCAGATCAGGATTTGATTACTTCTTAGTGTACTTTGAAGTCGGTTTAAGTTTTTTGTAAAACAGTCCAAATATTTATAATATTTTCAATTTTTTTTTATTAGTTGGTCTTTTAAATTGAGAAGGTTAATAATGGTAACATACAAATTCACTGTGGATTAGATTGGGTTGCTCTCCCAGGAAATAGATCGTTTTTCTTCCTGCAATTTCCTATAGCGTGATTAGAGAAGATAACTTGTATTTTTCTCTATCCATTAGCAAAGGAGTCGAGTCGAAATAGAGAACGTGAATCAACCGGTGACCAATTGTGTTGTGGTGTTGATTACCAACTGACTTATACGTCAGTTGTACACACAACTTCTTGGTTTCACTGGATATTATAATAATATAGTACCTATACAAAATATATTTATTATTATTACTGCGTGTATAAGTCTAGTACTTGTAGGCGGCCTGGGGCCCAATTCTCACTTCCCTCGAACCAGCCTTCGAATCGAACTTGCATTACGAGTTCTAGTTCTACCGTAAATTTTCGAGGGGCGGAGTCAATTTTTCGATTCCTGTATTCTCGGCACTATTCGAACTAACCTTCGAAATAAGTTCGAGTGAAAGGAGTAAATGTTGCCATTATGATGGATACAAATTGCACGATGCGTTTCGTTTCACTTGATAATTGCTTTTTGTTAACGTACGTGATAATGTTACGGAGTTTTCGCACGGAGTTAGTGATAGTCACAGGAGGGACCATGACAGCAGATCGATACATCAGAGACATTTTAGAAGAACATGTTGTACCATTTGCCCCATTTATTGGTGACGACTTTATTCTAATGCAAGATAATGCTCGTGCTCATAGTGCACAATCGGTACAGGCATATCTGAGCCACGTAGGTATAGCGGTGATGCAGTGGCCAGCAAATTCCCCCGATATGAATCCGATAGAGCATGTCTGGGATTTGCTAAAAAGAAGGGTTAAATCCAGAATGCCACCCCCCAACAATCTGAATGAACTTGGAAACGCATTACTTGAGGAGTGGGAGCGGTTGCCTCAAGAAATCATCGATAACATAATCCAAAATTCGTCTGGGCAAGCTACAGCTTGCCCAGACGAATGGAAACCGTAATCAGAGCAAGAGGGGGAAACACTCGTTATTAATTTTGCTTTAATTTTATTGTTAAATCATTTAATGCTTACTTTTTTTTTATTTTTTGTGATGGTTCATAATCATCTAAAAATTTCACTTATTTCAAATTTCTTTATTTTTCAATAAAAAATAACGAAGACTTTTCAAAGTCGTTGTTAAAAGATGTTAATCAATTTGTTATTTTGTGTCTAATTACATTTTCGTCAAATATATGCGTTATTATCTCATAGTCTCACTTTTTTTTCTGTTCCGCTAATTGTGCCGGTGTGTATATCTTAAATTAAAATTTAAATGATTTTAATGAATATAAAATATTTAAAACAACGTTTTACTCTTATTATATCCTAACATAACCGGAATTCATAAGTTAATCAATTTTATATAATAATAATAAATGAATATGACAAAATATTTTCTGTGCGTAACGGAATTTCTTAGGCTTATCTGTCATTCCAAATGACAACCTAACTGTTTGACGTTTGATAGTTCGCATTCGAAATACGTTTCGAACGGTCCCGACCAGTCGAAGCAGTTCGAGCGCTAGCCCTCGAAAAATAAGAGAAAATGGCATATTGGTGCCGATTCTGTTGTAAATCGCACTAAACAAATTTTAGTCACATCACATCTCTTTCTTACAAACATTATTTAAAAAAAGAATAGAACATATTTAAAGCTGTCAAATTAGACTTTGCCGTCCTCATTTGCGGGTATTTAGACGTAACCGCGATAGATGGCGATTTTTATATTGAAAACAAGCATTGGACTAATTTGACAGGACTAAATTTCTTACATCCGTTTCTTATGATCTTTGTTAGAAAGAAACATAGTGAGATTAAAATTAGTTTAGTTGTAAACAACAGAATAAGGGCCAATGTCTGTCTAAAAAATTACAGGTATACTCAAGTTTCCAAAAAACAAACAGTTTAGCACTTCACCGGGGTGAGGTCACTAATGGACGGGCTGATAGCGGCTCAGGCATGAGGAGTCCTGATTTATAACCGGCTGGTTACTCGCCGTGAATAATGTTAGGGGAATTTATGAACTTTCTGAATTTACACGTTTCTGTTTTTTCTTTAAACTTAAGATATGGTAAGAAAGTGAGAAGAATCGGAAGAATTATTTTGCCATTACTTTTTGTTACATTTTATGTGGTTCATATATTTTATGCATATAGGAATAATATTTGCTGGCATCTACTTCCCATTTTATTTTGTTTTCAACAGTGAGACTCGAGCCAATATTTAATCTCTCGTCAAAAAACCTTTCAAGCATCATTGACCATGCCAAATAAAATATAGCTTACCAAAAACCAACACTGAAAATACACCATTGACTCTGAACTGAGTTGTTTTCAACTCAAACATTGTCGCTATTGGTTACTTTCGCGTCAAACGACCAGTTCACTAAAAGCAATCAACATGTCTCGTTACTATTTGCTTTTAAAAGAAGTCTCAATTGTCGTTTCTAACTTAAACATTGGAAAGCGCATTGTTTACGCCCGCGCCAATCAACAGGCTCGCTAACAAAACCAATCAACTTGGTCTCGCCTATATTTGCTTAAAAGAGCGCTTCTTTTTCCTTTTAGTTTTTCATTGTCGCTGCGACCCTATCGTCCGTCACCCGCTCCACGGATATATTTGATTAAAAAATAACGTCGTCAGAAAGCGGCCGTGTGTGCCGAATGCTGCGGATATAAAAGGAGTAAAACGTTCCTTGCGTGGTGAGGCTTAGCCGTCATTGTCACGTTCACGCCGAACGTTCGGTCAGCGTTTGCGTTTTGTAGTTCCACTATCTCCGAAAACGAAAGGCACTCCGCCTTTCAGTCGGCGAAATAGACTGGCTCTTTTGAAATTTCCCTTTTAAGTGCAAATTTTCAAGCTACGTAATTTTGTAGCCAGTTAAATGATTGGTCCGGTCCGCAGGTCCGTTCTCTGTTTGCAGTCCCCCTGTTTTATTAATTGTCCAGTTTTTAGTGTACTGCGCAGGGTTGGCATTGCGTGACAAAAGCTCGCAGATAGTGGTTCCAAGAACAATAGGAAACGATTAGTCCTGTACGGTCGTAGCAATTTTGCTCTGCTATTCTTTTAATTGCTTTCCAATTCCTGTAAGGGAATCCCTTGATAATTTTATGAGGCTCCTATAAAGTCATACGTGGCTATATTTAACTTATACTGCTGATAAAGAAGAGAATATATTTTCAAGATTTTCTTACACATTTTTCTGTACCTTTTGATTACAAGTAAATAATTGCCAATGTTACTGAAGATCTTGTAAATCTCCCGATAGAGAATAACAAATAAATAACAAAACTAATTGTTAGGTAAGGCATTGGAAGCGAGTTAGACAATTAAAAGGAGTTCCCTGCGGATTTATGTGTTTACATCGAAAAACAGCTGTATGGGGTGCGAGGAACTGTTTGTGACTGCTGACGACGTTTGGATACATTATTTTGTAACTAATTGCTATATATCTAAAAGACGATGAGCGTGTTTGTTACAATATGACGCTGTTGTATTATTAATATCAGATTTATGCAGGTTTTTTGGATGTTTACCTAATACCATACATTTTTCATAAATTCTCTGACAGCATTTCAGTGATAGCAATTTATATAGTAACTAGCTTTATAGCCCGCGACTTCGTACGCGTAGATTATTTCTTTTTTCAAGATATGAATCATTGTAACAATATAGAGCTTTGTTCATGGCTATTGTCCGCCACTACGTGTGATATTGACAAAAGTTCAGGTAGATTGAGAGCTCACATGCGAGGATGCCACATAAAACTTAACCAGTCCTGCCGCAAATCAACTCTAGCAAATTTACCTGTTAATAGCCATAGCGAAACAAACCTTAATTAGGAACTGTTATCCTTTAAATTCAAACGGAAGGTGATTTGAGATCAATGGTATACGCGGCAAGAAGACTGTTTCTCCTCTGGCATAACCAGTAAATATTTTGGCCTCAATAACATTGCGGCGGAGAGCTGTAACTTGTAGTCTAGTTCCACAGCACAATTTTGGAGGCCTTATCTCTCTTTCTCTCTATAGTCTTTGCCTCATGTCTGAGGATCGTGGTCAGCATCGGGTTTGCTTCTAGAGCGGATGATCTGCCTCCACCGGTTTCTGTCCAACCCGTCCCTTACGACCGTGTAAAACTTGGAGGACGATGAGTCTTTTACTTAATAGGACCATCTAGTTGGTGAACGACCACGTAGTCGTTTTCCTTCCATGTTCCCAACTATGATAAGTTTTTCCAAACGTTCATCGCCTTTGCGCACCATAGGAAAGAATACGTTGGTGGCATATGGTGGACAATCGGGTTTTAATTTGGAGCTGCGATAGGATTGATGCATTATTGCGTTTAGCGGTCCAAGGTATTTCCAACATCCGTCTGCAGCACCATATCTCGAATGCATCAATCCTTTTTCTTTCTCGGGCCAGTATAGTCCACGCTTCCACTCCATACATGAAAATGAGGAATACCAACGCTCGTATTCAGGTAGATTAAGAGCTCATATGCGAGGATGCCACATAAAACTGAAACAGTCCTGCCGCAAATCAACTCTAGCAAATTTCAGAGTTTTTCCCTGTGACTACAAACCTTAATAAGGAACTGTTATCTTTTAAATTCAAATGGAAGGTGATTTGGGATCAATGGTATACGCGGCAAGAAGACTGTTTCTCCTCTGGCAGAACCAGTAATTATTTTGACCTCAATAACATTGCGGCGGAGAGCTGTTACTTGTAGTCTAGTTCCACAGCACAATTTTGGATGCCTCATCTCTCTTTCCCTCATGTCTGAGGATCGTGGTCTACATCGGGTTTGCTTCTAGAGCGAATGATCTGCCTCCACTGGTTTCTGTCTTCTGGTTTCTGTAAAACTTGGAGGACGATGAGTCTTTTACATGATTGGACCATCTTGTTGGTGAACGACCACGTAGTCGTTTTCCTTCCGTGTTACCAACTATGATCAGATTTCCAAAATTTCATCGCCTTTGCGCACCATGTGGCCGAAATACGAAAAAATACGTTGGTGGCATATCGTGGACAATCGTGTTTTAATTTGGAGCTGCGATAGGATTGATGTATTGTTGCGTTTAGCGGTACAAGGTATTTCCAACATCCGTCTTCAGCACCACATCTCGAATGGATCAATCCTTTTTCTCGGGCCAGTATAGTCCACGCTTCCACTCCATACATGAAAATGAGGAATACCAATGCTCGTATTAACCGGATTTTTGTTTTAATACCGATTCCTCTCTTTTTCCTGATGTTGTTTAGGCGAGTCATTTCAATACGCCAATACCATAAGCCGAAATAATAAATTGTAAAATTTTCACTCCGAAAATAAAGAACTTCATATACTAAATTTAATCCCCCTTTTCACTACTTAGTTAGTTTATAACCATAAGCTTAAATAATAAAAGTGTACTTCCATACGCAACTTCATCCCCCTTTTCCTCCCTTCGGTGGTGGAATTATTACAAACGCTGAGATAACTATATATTAATTTTCAATCGTCAGCCTAAACACAGAATTTGATGATCGTAACTTCAAAACTGACGGACTTGCATACAAACTTTCATCCCTTAGTTTACCCTGTTAGGGGTGGAATTTCCGAAAATCCTTCCTTAGTAGATGCCTACACCGTATAATAGTACATTTAGTGAAGTTTACTTTGAAATTGAAGGACTTGCATACACAACTTCATCCCCCTTTTCCTCCCTTCGATGGTGGTATAATCACAAACGCTGAGATAACTATACATTAATTTTCAATCGTCAGCCTAAACACGAAATTTGAAGATCCTAACTTCAAAACTGACGAACTTGCATACAAACTTTCATCCCTTATTTTACCCCCTTAGGGGTGGAATTTCTAAAAATCCTTCCTTAGTGGATGCCTACACCATATAATAATACATTTAGTGAAGTTTACTTTGAAATTGAAGGACTTGCATACACAACTTCATCCCCCCTTTCCTCCCTTCGGTGGTGGAATTATCACAAATGCTGAGATAACTATATATTAATTTTCAATCGTCAGCCTAAACACAAAATTTGAAGATCCTAACTTCAAAACTGACGAACTTGCATACAAACTTTCATCCCTTATTTTATCCCCTTAGGGGTGAAATTTCCAAAAATCCTTCCTTAGTGGATGCCTACACTATATAATAATACATTTAGTGAAGTTTACTTTGAAATTGAAGGACTTGCATACCCAACTTCATCCCCCTTTTCCTCCCTTCGGTGGTGGAATTATCACAGACGCTGAGATAACTACACATTAATTTTCAATCGGCAGCCTAAACACAAAATTTGAAGATCCTAACTTCAAAACTGACGAACTTGCATACAAACTTTCATCCCTTATTTTATCCCCTTAGGGGTGGAATTTCCAAAAATCCTTCCTTAGTGGATGCCTACACTATATAATAATACATTTAGTGAAGTTTACTTTGAAATTGAAGGACTTGCATACCCAACTTCATCCCTCTTTTCCTCCCTTCGGTGGTGGAATTATCACAGACGCTGAGATAACTACACATTAATTTTCAATCGTCAGCCTAAACACAAAATTTGAAGATCCTAACTTCAAAACTGACGGACTTGCATACAAACTGTCATCCCCTATTTTACCCTCTTAGGGGTGGAATTTCCAAAAATCCTTCCTTAGTGGATGCCTCCACTGTATAAGGTATCTTTGTGCAAAATTTCAAATCTCTAGGTCCAGCGCTTTGGGCTGTGGGCTGATATATCAACAATCAGTTTATCATTTTATATATTAAGATAATTAGGTGGTTGTTGGGAATAATTAATGATTAAAAAACTGTTAACTGATAGTGTCTTTGTCAATTTACATTAAAAAAAAATACTCTTCCTCTTACTCAAAGACAGGCACACAAAAAGACTCACTTACAGTTTTATAATATCAGTAAGGATTTTCTGGGAAGTTTTAGTATAATTTCTATAATGAAACCGCGTAGACGGGTTGTGGGGTGGAAAGACGTGCAACTTTTAAACTGCGAAAATTCCGGTCTTTCCGGCCCCCGTTTACGATAACGATCATAATAAAATATGGAAGTTTGTTGTTACACGGTTACACTAAACGTTTTATTGTTAATACGGCGCCGCTTACCGCCTCTAAGTAAGGAGGAAAAATACTAAAGGATTATTGAAAAGAGAACATTTTTAAAAACTGTTGACCGACTAGAATATTATTTATACACCTCAAAGTAAATATTTTTACAACACACTCGCTCGTAAAGTGACATTTATTGCAAAATACAAGTCTGTTTTTTCCTCGCAAGTGTGTTGAAAAATATCGTATGAAACGCGTGTGCATTAATTACACTCTCGGCTTTTTTACTGCAATCAATTAGTTTTAATAGCAACAACAACTATATAACTATAAACATAAAATATTAATAACTCCTTCCACAACAATAATTTCAAAGTAATTCTGCCATTACACGTCACGTTACACCCCGGTACGCAATGAAAATTGTTATCGGCCAAACAAAACGACGCCGCGGTTTTCTTAAACTGTAATAGAGAAAGTTTAGATATCCGAGTTTTATCTGCAGTCGCCCTCCAGGATCAATTAAAAGTCGGATGAGAGCGTAGCATTTGACAATTATTGTTGTAATAAGAACGCGTAAGAAGTTTGGGCGGGCATGGCGGAGTTATCAGACGCATAAGTTGACTGTTTATTTATATGGACAGAAAGGAAGAGATAAATGATTTGTTTTATTTAAAAATACTGATTTGTTTTATTTAAAAATAACAGCGTATTTTAATTAAGTTACGGTTTTTTTATTATTGAAAAGAAAATTGCTATTAAGGTGAAAAAAACATTATTTGAATACTAAACTATCTACTCTTTAGCAATTAGCTTACTGAAAAATCTTTGAAATATTGCACCAAAATAATGAAATTTTCAGGTGGTATCAAAAGTGGGCAGTTACACCCTAAAAATACCTGTATATAAGGATAAAAAATAACCTTTCTTATCACGAAAGAGTAATGCGAAACTTACAACCATAATTACTTATTTTTAATGTATTAACGACTTTTGTTCTGAAAGAGTGATTAAAATAATTAAAAGTGTCATTATAAGTGCCATCAATTCGTTCTCAGCGGGGACATTAGTGTTTTTACTGGTTATTCCCGCGATAATAAATGACAAGTTTACTATTCAAAACACTTATAAAATGAGATTCAGTGATGTTATCGTTATTTTCTATCACTTTTTCGATTCATTATTGTTATACGTGTTTTATAGGAAACTAACCGAAAAGCTACTCCATGTATTTTGTCGATTTACTATGGCGTCCATCTATATAAATAAATATAATGTAGAGTGTCTGTCTGTCATTTTCTTCGTAAGCTCGTATTATTTGCACGTTATCAAACACAAAACATGCGTTTTTAAAATATGTGTTTGTCTATAACTTATAATATTTGTATGTTCGAGCTGATCTTGGAATCTGCTGAACCATAGAGTAAGAATATTAATAGAGTGATAACGTTAACAACATTACCTTGTGCGAAGCATGAGCAGTTTACATATAGATGCATTCATAGAAATATTGTACACTAGTTAATTAACTGTCAGAAAATATTACGATATGAGTTCCTTGTCATTTGTTCTGTAAAAGTATCGATCGAAAAATCCGGTCGAGGGTTCCGTACAAATAGTTCGTTCATTACGGGAATCTCGAGTCTCGAAGATTTTTCGCCTATTTCCCATTATAGTTTTTTTTTTGCGATGTAACTACAAATTTACGGTTCTCGTATTTATTCCTTTCATCTTCTTCTCATGCGTGTCACTCTTGACAGAGTGGTCGTGGTCGTCACGACGTGTGATTTGTGGCGCGCTTCACAACACGCCGCCATTCGTCCCTAACCGCTGCCCTTCTGATGCAGTCGTTGATGGGACCGCCTATTGCTGCCTTAATTTGGTCGGTCCATCGCATGGGTGATCTTCCACGTGCTCTGGTGCCTTCTACTTTACCCTGCACCACCAATCGCTCTATGGAAATATCTCCGCGCCGCGACACGTGACCAAAGAAAGTAAGGATGCGAGACTGCACTACGGAGGATAGACGCTGTTTAATACCGAGCTCCTGGAGTATGGACTTATTTGTACGGAATTCTGTCCAAGATATACCCAGCATTCTTCTCCAGCACCACATTTCGAGAGCGTCTATTTTCTTCTTCTCACTTTCCCTTAGAGTCCACGTCTCCGCGGCGTACAGGAATATGGGGAACACAAGTGCTCTGACGAGCCTAGTCTTAGTGGCTTTGGTTATGTTTCGGTTCCTCCATATTCTCCTAAGCTTATCCATAGATGACCTAGATATAGCCATACGCCTCTTGATTTCATCCACGCATCCACCATTGTTCGATACCAAAGCTCCCAGATATATATATGATTGGACCACATCACAGTTCGCAATAACAGTGACTTCTGGCGAATTATTGTTGGCGCGGTCAACAATCATCATTTTGGTCTTACTGCGGTTGATCTTAAGGCCAAACTCAAGGCTAACACTTTCCATCTTGTGGAGAAGTTCCTCCATCTGCGTATCTTAAATTTGATATTTTTAGACCTCCAATGGTAATGCCGTCTGTCCAATCCTCTAGAGCTATTCTCATTATTATTTCTGTGTAGATGTTGAACAGAAGTGGAGAAATAATGCATCCCTGACGGACTCCAGCGCTGGGGTGGAAGTAGCTCGATAGTACGTCGTCTGTTCTGACTGATGCTGTTCCATCTTCATAGAGACGCCTAAGCATGAGTACAAGATGGCTTGGCGTACCCATTTCCAATAAAGTCTTCCAGAGTATTGGCCATTTAACCGAGTCGAATGCCTTTGAAAAATCAACAAAGCAAATATAAGCCGGCTTGTTGAATTCTCGAGCTTTTTCGATTATCTGACGGACCGTCAAGATTTGCTCACGGGTACCTTTACCTTTTACGAACCCTGCTTGTTCGGGTGCAATCTCCTTGGATAGGTAAGATTTGAGACGCTCATTGAGTATGTGCAGTAAAATTTTGCTTGCATGAGGGCAATGAGACGGTAATTCTGCAGTTCTTCGTGGATCCTTTTTTGTGGAGGGGGACAAAGATGGTGTGGGTCCATTCTTTAGGCCATGTAGCCGTTTGCCATATTTTGTTACATATGGTTTGGAAGATCAGCGGGGTTATTTTAAAACGGTCGGATTCGGAATCGGGAGCGGAATCGGAAACTTCCAAAATGAGTTTCCGACATGATAAAATAATAATAAAAATATGTATTTGCACATTAAAATACAATCAAAACTATAAGAACATAAATATTTATTTAACATAGTATGATAATAGTACAATATAAGTGTTACAAATAAAACCTAAACTAAAATAAATATATTCCGGATGCGCCCATTGCTATTTTAATTTCCGAATTCGAATAGTTTGACGTTTCTCGACGGAAATATCAATCCGATTCATCTAAAAGTTTCCGATAGCTTTTAGCTGGCGGAATTCTTTCCGAATTTTATTTAATGTTCGTTTTTGACCATTATTTAATACAAACGCATTATTTAAACTTATATAAAGGTTAGTTGGTACTAAACGGAGTGTGTTTGCCCCTATGTTTAGGTAAATAATGAATGAGAAAGGTCGGCGGTAAAAGTTATAATAGCTAGATACTCAAACTTCGTAGGAACTAAAACATATTGGTCACTCAATACCGTTACTCAAGTTGGATGCTAGATTCACTACCACAATAAAATCTACGTAATCATAAAATATTTGTTTTATTATATTCTCCATGAATGTACTGAAAAAAAAAAATACTTTGACATAGAGGGCTTTTTGACGGGAACTTGCAAAGTGACGTTGCGTTTTCGTTTTATTTTCAAAAATTCGTGTATTTTGAGTTTTATTGCATATTATCTGTGGTGTTTTATCCTATAAAGATCAATCCTTGCGCACCAATGAAGGGAAATTAAATGAATTATGTGTATCGTGACTTCAAGTTGTCTCAAAAAGTCCGTGAGAAGTTTTAGTTTATTGACCACTATTTTAGTAACACATGACGTTTATAGACTGTGACTGACAGTGCGTACTATTATGAAAGTGATTTATTTTGTGACTAGAACTTAGGTATAACTCAAATACGATTAGGCTGTATGGCTCAAACCTTTGCCTGACTTTTTCGAATATTATAAACAACAATTACTTTGACCTATCAGTCAGTTTCCGAAGTTCGATAAAACTAGAAAACCATTTTTTTATGTTTATACATACATATAACACAATGTAGACCTTAATCTAAAATATAAAAAATAACAAGTATCTGTCTTTATGCATTTGATATGAGTGTTTAAATGAGGCCTTTCAACAATGAAAATCCGTAATCATTTCGATTTTACTTTTATTTTAGTTTAGGTTTACCATTTCCTACCATTATTGAAAACAAACTTTGTAAACGCACTCCAACTTTCCGCGATCGGAACTTCATCGGATAAAGGTTTCCGATTCCGCTCCCGATTCCGAATCCGACCGTTTTAAAATAACCCCGCTGGACGCCATAATCTCCAGAGGCTTTAATGGTTTCGATTGGGATAGCGTCCTTTGCTGTGGCTTTACCATTCTTTAGTTTCCTTATTGCAGCTCTTACTTCATCCTTAAGAATGTTTGGCTCCATGTCCTCGTCTTTAGGCTCTGTTGAATGAAAACACTGCGAATGTGGATCTTCAAAAAGTTTCTGGCAGTATTCCTTCCACGTCTACTGTCTTCGTGGATGGTTTTGAAAGAAACTATTCGATATCACCATGTTATTATCTGCAGCAAACTGTATCAGGCGTTCACCTCTTTCATTACGCAGCCCCAATCCGAACCTACCTGCGCACTGGCTTAATTGATTGGCATTCACCCCTATCTTCGCGTTGAAGTCTCCCAAGATGAGTAATAGCTCTCTTTTAGCTATCTTTTGGATTGTGGTCTCCAGCTCGGAGTAGAAGCTCTCTATGTGGTCATCACTTGCTGCACTAGTAGGTGCATAAACCTGTATGATGTTAAGGTTCACTGGAGAGGCCTTCAGTTTAATGCTAATGACTCGGTCGCTGACAGGTTCATACCCAATCACACCATTCCTCAGATGTTGCGGGAGAAGTATAGCGACGCCATTTCTGCTACTAACATCGTTTCCAGAGAAATAAACGATGTGTTTCTCGGCTACAAAGTGACCATTGCCCTGCCAATGCGTCTCACTATTGCCACAGATGTTCAAATCGCATCGAGTTATTTCATTTTCCAAAATGTGCAGTTTCCCTGGCTGTAGTAGACCGCGTACATTCCATGTTCCTATCTTCTGGATTTGTCGCATCCTTACTGAGGTTCCAGTAGTCCGATTTCCATGCGTTGCCTGGTTTTCTACATCCACATGGCCGGTAGCTAATTTCCCACCTTTATTTTATTCCTTTACTTGTGCTAAATTTCATGATTCTAGGTTAACGGAAAGTACCGTGAGCGTCAAAATATGCGACATAAACGGCCGCCGTATCTTTTGATTGCGTTGGCTAAGAAGTTTGAATTTTTTCACTGCTCCAAGGGATTGCAGAGTATGTGATATTAATTTCAGCGTTCTTGAGAAAAAGGGTCTTGACAGACGGAAATCAAATTGATCCTATAAGGGTACCGTTATTTTTTTTAGAGGTACTGAACCCTAAATTCGATAAATTGGCATTTATTATATGTTGTAACCCGACGGTCAGACGGACTACAAAGTGATCCTATAAGGGTTCCATTTTTTTTCTTTTGAGGCACTGAACCCTAATTTCGATAAATTGGCATTTATTATATTTTGTTAAAACTATGAACGCGCAGTTCGATTCAAGGCAGCGATGCGAAGTTGTGCTCACGGCACATACTCTAGTACAGTGGCTCTATTAATATTATATCTCAATGGGCTGAACGGATTTTCAGGTGGTAGGACATGCATGTGGTCTGCCTGATCGTTAGCGAAACATACTTTATTAGGTCTTGGAATTGGACATAGAGTAGGTACTAAAACTAAATCATACTCTATAAATACTCTATAAAATGTGGCAAACAATTTAGTTGGCAAATTGTCAGCCATTACCTACTAACATTGACATACTAATATCTCATTACGTGTGCAGACAAAAGTAATTTTACATTATTTCATAGAACTAGTTATTTTTCAGTCTTGTTTACTTCTCAGAATTTACTACCTTATTATTTTTATCAAGTACCACCATATCACTCTTATCGTAAAGTTTATACCATACTTGGTAATTTTACACGACTACCCAAATAGTCCACTAGTACACAAGCCGTCCACGCTCTATCAAAGACGTCCGGTGATCACGATCTTCAGCCATGAAGAAACGACCACAGAGAGAGAGAGACCCAAATAGTGCCAAACCCTAAAATTAAAAATTAAAGTGGCTCCCATATATGAAAGGTCATCTTTCGGAGTTTTATTTTGTTGCGCCTACTATTAATTTCATAGTTAGTTAAAATTATTGTTATTGTACGGAACCCCCGTGTGTGAGTCTGACTCGCACTTGGCCAATTTTTTATTAATTATTAATTGAAAGGAAAATCAGTAGTTTAATAAACTTAAACTTTTATAAAATAAAGTTTATCTGAAATATTTTATAACTATGCATTGGTTAGCAGCACGGAACAGAAAAAACTGTTATTTTTTGTTCCGTGGTTAGCAGTATTTATTTGAGTAAAATACTATGGAACGCTAAGAAACATAAAATTTCCCGAAAACAAAACTAGATGAGTATCTTTATCAAACTGCACCAAGATCAGAATACATACCTGCATGCTATCTTTATCGTTTCAGCAGACGAAAGACGACATTTACTTCACCGGGTCGTTAAGTTCTGCAAACGTGTTCGGCAATTCCTTGCTACGTGCTAAATGGCTACAGCTTTTTCCGAAGACTCTCAGATACTTTGTTATCCTGGTACTTTTACATGTTTAATCGTTCCCGGGGGATACGGGAACGTCGTGCGATTTGAAAACGGGAATTGGGTAAGGTATACGATAATTTGAAAATACTTGGGTAACAATGTTGTTTCAGTTGGTTTGTTATTTTATTTCAATACTTAAGTCAGATTACGCATTTGACGTATATTTATTTTTGGTAGCAATTTTTCAATATTATTTATTATTTAACAGTCAAAGAATCTTAAATCTTTAGTAGAAAATGCTAACCCCCTTATTCATAATCGCTTTTTAACTAAATCAATGTAATAGTGTGCTCCGTCTCACTCTTTAGATCATCAAATGTCACCTGTCAGATAAAGACTTCGGAATTTTAGCTAATCAACGTTTCATAACTTTAATATGAATAAGGGGGTAAATTTATGATTAAAATAATATGCAAATCATTGAAAAAAAAAAACACTTTGTTACAGAAAACCATATAAATGATCACTGAAATTATTTTGTACCAAAATTAAAAATTCAACATTTTGTCCTCTACGAATAATAAATATTCACGCAACATTTACTACAAATAATTAGCTGGAATCAAGAAACCCGCTGCCTCAATAACACCTACAAATCTTACTAGATACGCACTTGCGAAACCTTAAGTTGGATTTATCTTTGTTTTTACTTACCCCACGAAGGAACTTCCCAATCCCTCTGTAGTGTTTGTTTAACAGCTTTACTCGAATAATTTTTATTCGTTGTATTTGTGATAAGTACTTGAAAGAAGAAAAGCTAAGGAATGTTCTACTTATAACAAGCAAGTTTTAGATATTATATAATAATATATGCCAGATGCCTTCGTATCTAATATTATTTCAATTTGTGAAAACCGACGACCATGGACGTATAAAAAAATCAGGACGTAGTGTAGCCCTATAAACGAGTGAAGCACCAAAAGGAAGCCGGCGTTCTTGTATATACATGGCCTCACACACTCATATACACCATAGGAAGCCGATCGGTTGTCATTCCACATTGAGTTTTTGACATTGACAATAAGGCAAAGTATCATTTGTGCCTGCTTGGGCCAGTACTTATTTTAGTCACGCATACGTAGGAAATTTTCGGCTTCACTTCATTTTCGCTTGACACTCCGTCTTGATTTTTTTTGTACGTATATACCGACGACCATATTTTGTCTATGACCGCAGTATCAACCAGAAAAAGTGATCACACCCACACAGTCAAAGCCTTAGATACTACGAACGAACATGATAACTATGATAAGCTAAGCTTCTCACACGCCCTCACCACAATTACAGTATTACCCAACTTATATGGCGCGTCGTGAATCTTCGTTCGCACAGAAAAGAAAGTATGGCCCCGAAGATTAACGAAAGAATGCTTCAAACTTACAACCAACCATAAATCACTACTATAAGGTTCATAATACACTGCAGCTGTTAGTTCCGTCTCACTCGCAAGTCACACCCCTCCGCACGGCGCGCGCTAACATGACGGCAGCTGTCGGCCAATAGCGTTTCCCGCACTTTGAAAATGTATCTTCTGCGCAGGTACATCGGTAAGCCATATTAGTTGGGTAATACTGTACTTGCACAGTAATACCCAAACATAGCATTAACTTTACAGCCCTTCTTCCCAATCGCCTTCCAAAAAAAATTAAAAGAAGGCATTTTTACGACACCTCAAGCGTACTAATTCGTCTGACGAACTGCATAAAAGAGTCTACGCGAGCGAAAATCAAAATGTATTTATTCTTGCGCCGTAAAAAAGTCAATATGAGTGGTAATAAAAAGAGGATGTCGAGAGAAATAATAAAAGATAACCTCTAGAGTGAATAGAAGCCCTTGTGAAGAATGTTTGCGTAGTGGATAAGACGCGATCATGGGGACACCTCCCCTCGGGCATTCAGATGAGCTACATGGCAGCGAGAAATTAAAAATGCTTTATACAATGTAATCGTGGTGTTACTTATTCAGTAATGACAATGGTCTATGGCAAAATGGTTGTATACAGCCACAGAAATTGTGTACACAGCGGTATTTTGTGACAATACTGATAAATTGATCGTGGTTTGTAGAATTTTTTTTGTAATTAATTGGTCAGTTTCAATGAAGCTTCATCATCATTATCTGCCCTGTTCTATCCGTCATATCAGCTTTCCTTACTGCAAACTTAATGTCATGTTTCACACAATCCTTCCAACTCTTTTGAAGAAAATAAAGCTTATGAGATCTAAGAAACTAAAACTAATACTGGTCATAGATGCTATTTCCTACACCAATTCATGTTATTCTAGTCCAGAATGCCAAACAAGTCCAAATTAATTGTGTTGTATGTACATATTAACATGGAAGCGATTGTTATTGGAGCAAAGACAAACATAACGTATGTATAATTTGCATGGTGTATTTATACTGCAGAGCTCATAGAACAATTTGCTTAGGTCTGATTTGCTTGAGTTTACCATAATATACCTATTATGCTTCAGTATTAGGAATGAAGTAATAGCACTATGTTGTTTGATAGTCTAAAAGTTTTTTATCTATGCCATCTCTTTCTTTAACCAATTTTGCATGATGCATGAGTGAGACATTCGTTCAAACTAAGATTGTAAAGTCATCAAAGACCACGATTTATCCAATAACTTAACAAAACAGAACAGAACAATGTAACAAGACATATTTAAACAAAGTAACGTTAGTGAAACGCGACATGTGTATCTTATTAACTAGCTACTTAGACAGGGTTCATTTCTAATTCAGACTTGTTCTCTCGATGGGACATTAAGTTGTTACGGAACCCTTGAGCCCGACGGCTTTACGCCACGTTGTAACTTCATTTCAGTAAGACCCGTTTCATGAGTAGATTACAAGTAATTAATTTATAAGAATATGGGTACGAGGTCTGCCTTCTGAATTAGTATTGCTATTTTCGGAGGGCGAGATTAAGCCGTTATATTGTTATTAAGATGTTACCTTTTAGGTTTGTGTAATTGGACCTTCATTTTTATTGGTCTGCTTCTAGCTTGATTTAGAAGAATTGTTAAGAAAATAATGTTACGCTAATTTGTACTCAAGTACAAAAATCTTAAGATTTTGGATGACATATATTTTAATAATAATCTAATTTTGGGCATCTAATCACTAACATAAACGTTACGGTATTTCACAAAATCTAGGAAACAATTTGGAGTACCTACAGCATGCTTAAATTTTGATGCGAATTGCAAAGTTTAATGCCGAAGCAACTGGTTGTAACTATTGTATCTGTGGCGTAATTCTGAAACCCTTCAGAGCACAACCCGCGCGCAAGCTGTTACTTTTAATGCGTTATTCGGTTTGGAATTAATGATTTTACTCCCGACAATTAACAGTGATTGCGGGAATTAGAAATTCAATGGGAAGTTTACTTTTAATCAAAATTGTTTATAACTTCTTAAAATTTTATTCAGCTTACGAATTATTTTGATATCTTAGGTTGATTACTTTCTCTTTCCAATAGCTCACCGATCTTAAATGTGTCTTTGCCTCGGATTCCTTGAGTTTTTTTACATTTAACTGATTTGAAGCTACTTCAGGTCTGTCTCTGCCACATCTCTCTAGCTAGACAGCCGTTAGCTTTTCGAAAAAAAGTTGCTGCTAGAAACGATTGATATATCTAGAAACACATTAACAGTTGCTTGAAGACATTTGAGTGTATCATCTAGCTATAGTAAGTTATACATAATAGGTACTATCTACATAGTACCTACGCTATTGCAACCACGACCACTCTGACAAGAGCTCGTGAGTATAACTACCAGTTTCTGAAAGCCAAATCAAAGTTAATCTATGATCAAAACTGTTGCCGTCTTTGTCATTTCAGACGACATTGACAGTGACAGGTATACTTTCAACAAGAGATTAACTTTGATTTGGCTTTCGGAAACTGGCGGTAAATGTTCTATCGGCAAGAGTTTCAGACTGAGAAGATCTTCCATATGACTATCTCTTTTTTTAACTGATGGTAGTGTTCATGTATTTAAAGCCTTCCAAAATTGACTAAATCAGGATGAAACCTTAAATGAAGACAGGAATAAAGCTTATCTCAACTAAAAGCTTGCTTTATCATCCATGCTTACGTCAAAATACCTTCGATTCCGACATGTATTTTATATGAATGTGACTTTTGTTTTTCTTCTGTCTGTCACAAAGTTCCCGTATCAATATCATGCGTGTTTGCATAACTACTTTGCCGGGTGGGGTAAACACGTTTATATCGATACCTGAAGCATTCCGATGCTGAAAATAACATGTTTTCCTCAAAATTTAAAACAATAATATTCATTTCGATTGTGAATCTAGAAATACAAAGCTATCGCAGTAAAGCTGTGTATGTTATTGTACTATTGTAATGAATTTAAATATACACATTTTTTAAAAGAGATGGCGTTTTCAACACCCTTTTTGTTAACACAAATGGTGGAATCTCCCGACCCTTTTATGTAATATGTAATATGAATAAAAAACAATATCCTTTCCCAACTGTGAATCAATATTATTAGATGTCCGAAGACGGACGATAATATCCGCGAAGAATGGAAAGGACGCGAAATAAAACGCACTTGCGCGCATAATATACGTTTTATTAATAAAAAAAGCTTCCGAGAATCACCCATAAATAGCCTTAACGGCCACTAGTGAGACGGCGATTTTTTCCGATACATGGCGAGGCATTTGTTTGACAAATCCTTGGGGAATAAGCGACACTATCCCCTAACAGCCCCCTTATTATCTAGCGTAGCTTGAGGGATGTGAGGTCATTCCAAAGGTGATGAAAACCGTATCGCGAGCTGTCTAAAGACACCTCTAAATCATGCCTACCTGGTATTGAGAAGGGTGTTTCTGGATTTTTAAATATATTGTATGGATTTGGGCTATTTATTTGCTCTATTTTAGTTTAGACATGTCCGTCAATGTAGAATTAGAAGGACTATTTAAACTTTATTATCTACACACTGTATTTACAAGTAAATGCGTGAGTTTGCTCTAATTTGTTTTTATTATTACAAGTGCAGTCCTTAATACATATTCATAGACTTACACAAGAAATAAATTAGACTTAATTCTGAGACGTTAATTATTCTCTCCAGCCAGTTCAAAGAAAAAACCTTAAGAATTTATCTCACAATACAATTGAGTGATCAGTATGCAAAGTCAGCGTTGTGTATTAAGCTGATTTAGAGCAGGAAGCGTTAAAAGAAAATTTATTGCATTGAAAAGTCGTACGTAATTAATAAGACATTTGCAGTTGCGTGAAAATGTAATTTAGATTGTTTTCCGTCGGGGAGGGGTCGCTCGGTATCCTGTCTGTACTGAAAATCGAGGAATGCTCACAAAGGCGCAGCTTATTTATATATGGCTTTATATTAGCGTCTTTAAGGAACCAGGGGAGCATAATAAAAAAAGAATCAGCATCAATGTCTTAAAGCGTCTTCCGGAGTGCGATAGCGGCGAACGCCCCGCCGCAAAATGGAGGTCCACACTCGAATAAATTATACCACCCCCTGAATCGAACCGAACGATTGTTCGATTCTTTTGATACGATTCTCGTTTTAAAGTTGGAGCGCCTTTATTAGTGTAAGCCAGGGCCGATTATCTTAAGCCACCATTACATATTCAAATTGAAGTCATTTCGCTTTGTGGAAATTGACGCGAAATAAAATGAAGCCTTTTCAAGCATTTTCTGCATTAAGACAGTGGTAATAAGGTTTTTGAGAGACGCTAAAAGTGTTTTGAAAATGTGCTGTCATTCCTTCAGTCTTTAATTTAATTGCTATGTTTCGTTTTATGCAATCTGAATGCGTTGGAGTGTAGTTAAATATATGATGTAAGGTAATGTGACTTTCTGGGGTAAATTTAATGAAACCCGGGTAGATTGTGTTCGTTTCCAGTCCAGTAAGTTTCGGCCGTGTCCGAAAAACATAATTTTTGCGCGACTGACCAAAGATTAACATTTAGATACCGCAACTCGCTCTTTGTTCGGAACGGATGGTGTTACTTCCCTCACGTTTTATTAAATTAAAAGAATAAGGGGACACTGAATGTGTCATAAATATATCTTTGGACATTTGAAAACAAAATGTTACACAGGTGTCACTAGTGGATCAAATCGAACAGTTGCATGGAGGTGGTCATTTCCATATATCCTGGGAAATCTTGTATATAAGAAGCAGAAGGTAGCTTTAGTTATAATATTTATACTTAAATATTTCTACTACTGTTTCTACACGTCAAACTTTTTTCATTATCAAATTACATAATTATTAAACAAATCTTAAATTATAAATCTCAAAGTAAACATAATAAAATAAATGGGCCGCTCCGACCAAAAGAAAGCGAGTCGAGCAAATTGATATTTTGAATAATAAAAGGCGAGTACCCGAATTATTATAATACAAACATAAGTCAATAGCCTGCCAGGCTGGTCAATATTGGATTAGCAGCCAAAAGGAGCCAAAAAGCAACGTATACAAAAACCTTTTACAGCGGTTATACCTCCGGAAAAATATTTATAAAATGCTCGTTTTGAACGGAGAGTGCTTATTTTTGGCGCTGTCTTATAACGCTAAAAGGTTGTTATAATGTATTGTTGAGCAAATGTTTGTGCTCTTTAGGGTTTAACGATGCTTTTTTTAGCTTCTTCTTGGTATTTGCAATGCATCATTAAAGCAGATTTGGATATGCCAATATCATATTTTCTACAATATCACAGTTTCATTATTATATAGCACAAACAAATTTGAAAACAGAATTCAGAATTTTCTTGATCAAATTTTATTGAAAACTAGCAGACCCCCGCGGTTTCACCCGCGTACGGTTTGAATTTTTTTGCGCGGAACACATTATTTTTTTTAAATAAATGTACATAAGTCACTCCTTATAACATCAGCTATGAACCGGAACAGACAGACAAAAATGATTAAAAACTCAACCCGATTTTATAAAAAAAAAAGTTAAACGCACATAAAAGCTAGGTGCAATGTGCAATGCAAAACTCTTTAAAACTGGAATGACAAATATAAAAGAAAATTTAAATCAAAAGCACTAAGGAGTATTGATATCAACTTCGGTGCAAATCACCCCGAAAAATCAAACACGGATATTTTTACTACTAAAACTAAAAACCAATATTATACACTAATAAATAAAACTCAAAGAATCTTATTTAATTATTATTACAACAAATGAAAAAGAGATTAAATTAACTGCACTCAAAATATTCTAATGAAATAGTGAAAATGAACTTCCAAAAAAATTATACAGCAATCGCAAATATCGCTAAGTAGGTAATCTAAGAGATCTCCAAGGAATTTTCGAAGGAAAATCAAGGCAGGCGCCGATCCCACAGAAAAGAGTTCTAGAGTTCCGAGTTCCGAGTTCTGCATTCTGCGTTGACTGTATGCTATGTGGCGCCTTTGAAAGTAATTCGCTACTGATCACAAATCATACACTTTTTTTCTCTAGAACTCTCTTCTTTGCTTTAGAACTCTAGACTGCTTGCTGTGTGCACAATAGTCAACACGGAATGCAGAATTCTGAACGCAGAACTCTAGAACTCTCTCTGTGTTAAAGGTAAGTTTTTCATTCAAACATTCAAGATCAAAAAAAAAATATGATTCGAATTTTAATCCGATTTAAATATTCTTTTATATTTGACATTCCAATTTTAAAGAGTATTGCATTGCACCAATTTTTTTTGAATAAAATCTGCTCTGATTGTTCTGTAACAAAAGGCAGATAGAGCGCGCGAAACACGGGAGTGAGGTCAAGAAAAACCACAAAGTTTATTTAATCGAAAGTGATTTTCGTTAAATAAAGTTCTATAAACAAAGCAAATACAAATTCAAAAGCGAATACCAGCACGTGGATTACGTAACTTTATTGCAATGAAATTCAGATTAAAATAACCTCTGAATGGGTAGAAATATTACAAAAACGGAAATGGTTCCATTTCTAATGAACCACTGTTTGTATTTACAGTTATCAGAACGTAAAAAAGTTATCAGAAAACCGCTATATTGAACCGATTTCAATTCGAAAATGATTGAAATTTAGTTACGTAATCGCCCCACAGGTATGTGTTTTACAATTTGTATTTGCTTTTTTGGCCTCACTCCCGTGTTTCAGGCGCTCCATCTGCCTTATTTTGTAATCTGTGAAAATCGGATTGAGTTTTCAAACATGTGTCAAAAGAAAATGTAATTTAAAACAAAAGTCCTAAGGAGTATTGATATCAACTTCGATGCAAATCACCCCTAAAATAACTTTCTACCCCTTTTTGATCCCGTTAGGCGATGAGTTTCAATAAAATACGAAACACGTCTTCCATCAATTCTGTTAAGGAATGTGTATGCAAAATTTTAAGTAGATCGGACCACGGAATCACGTTGTCCCATACAAACTTTGCCCCCGTTTTTCACCCCCTTAGGGGTAGAATTTCGAAAAATCCTTTCTTATCGGATGCCTACGTCATACAAAGAACATACCCTCCAAATTTCAGGTCTCTACGATCAGCGGTTTAGGCTGTGCGTTGATTGTCAGTCAGTCATTCAGGACAAAGCATTTTATATGTATAGATTATACAGCAGCGTAAAACGCAAACAGCAATAAATTCCATCTCCATACATGCAAACTTAACACGAACCGAAACGGCAATAGTGCGGAAGGGTTGGGGGTAGACGCGACCCATTGTTTATACAAAGTATGGAATAATATAATCAGAAGTGAAGAAATAGGAATCCGGCGAAAAACCAACAGAGCCGGGCGAAAATTTGCTTAGGCCAGCGGAATAAGTGGCGAGGCTAGATACCCAGACTGGGGACCGGATAGCCCCTTTTGTCTGTAGCCTGTGTAGGTACCTGTACCCTGCCCGTATGCTGAGATTAAAACGTTTATCTCTGTGAGTGTGTGGGTGTGTAAAGTTATGGATATGAACTAGCTTTCGACCGCAGTTTTCAAGAACGATCTGAAATTTTCTAAATTAAGCTATTTCGAATTTAAAATATTGAAAGTTAAGGAGTTAGAAGTAGTTATGAGTTTTTGTCGTTTTCTCAATATGAAACTTCCACAAAGTACACGCATCTGCATTTTCAAAATCTGTTGCAGGAACATTTAAGAAATGGGTTGAATGGCTGTCTTTGCATTACGTTGCCAGTACCTATTGGTTAACTGAAGTTAATCAATGAAGAAAAGAATATAGAGCTGCAATTTTTATTGATTAACTTTTTATTGAAAACAGATGTTTCCCAAACTGATAAATAAAATGAAATATTTATCCTAATGACGAAATTGTATAAAGTAAGCAATTTACCTTTTCTCATTTCGTTTGTAAGCATCTGTCGCCGGACTTATTAAGACGCACCTGTCAATCTTCACGACTCCCAATTTTTATTTCCAAATCCCTCCTCATCTCAATTTGAAGTATTTGGTATTGAACCGTCTCGCGTCTCTTCTACCGAGTTTTTTTTCTGGAATGAGAAAACTGATGAGTTTTTGTAACATTGTAATTAGTTAATTTATTTGCATGTTGTTTGATATATCATGTTGGTAACAATAAAAATATTTTAGTCATGGTGATTGATCTTATTAGCACGGTTTAAAGAATAGTACCTACTAACGTATGTTTATTTATAACGAGAGTCGGTAGGACCTCGCAGTTCATGATTTTGTGATATTATATAACAAGCCCAAATTTTGAGCTGAAAATTTTAAGTGACGCCTACATCAACGCACTCCCCGCAAACGAAGAGATAACAGACCAATCCTAAATAAACAAAATTTTGAATTGCGAATACTCCTCGGCGGGTCCACACTTCGATTTTCGATTTCACCCACTACATTAATTCGGGTGTTCATTAAAAATGCCATCAAGTCGGCCGTTAACGAAGTGGTGCGCAATTAAAGTCGCCGCTGACGTCACACCCTCGGCCCTCCAAAGTGCTTCTTGAGGGTCTCTTTGAACTAGGAGGACACCTTGAGACGGAATTGAAAAATTGATTCGTGATCGATGGAGTAATCATCTCGAATTATGATTATAAAGCGAATATAAAACTGAAAGCTTCTTAAGAAGACATTTGCATTTAGGAAAGTCATCATAAATAATTTTGTTTGGTTTTTGGATTATGATATACTGTTACATAGAATGAACGCCTTTTTCTGCGATACCACATCTTTGAGCCCTTATCGAAATCTGTCAGCTACACCAACGATTGCTACACCAAAGTAATCAGATTCATTTACGTGTCAAAATCTTATTATTGTCGCCCGCATAAGGACATTAAGGGGCTCGAGATAAAACAGACGCCCATTAGTGCAGTCTTCGAAAAAAATCGACGATTCTATCGCTCGTGGTGAGGTGGCAATCTAATTTTTTCTTAAGTCGCAGTCAATCACGAGAGAAATGAGCCTAGAAGCGATCATCAAAGGGACTAATGTTGATTGGCTTACCACACCCGCTTTGTGTGTTGATTTAGAATTATGACCCTTAACACTTAAAACTTTGGGTCTAAATTCAATGGGTAATATACCACGGATGCATGCATCTTGATTGTAGCTTGTCACTATTCTGATGCGTATCTTTGACAAAGATTTATGTGTTTGCGGATTATTTATCGAAGAAAGAAATATACTACACAATAGTTAAGGAAATTTTAAAATATTAAAGAATCTCATATAACCTTCCGAATCCGTTCAGGATTTGAAGTTTATTTTCTTAGTTAAGAATTAATGTCAAATCTAGCTGAACACAATAATTAAATATAGAAAAAAGATATACAAATAGAGTCACAATAGACACATAATGATGGCATCAAAATATATCAACTAATTGTGATTTCCAATAATTATATGACACCAGACGATACCCATACCATAACCGTTAATAATGTTCAGATCGCGAATTTTTTCCCATTCGTTTTAGAATAAAGTGTTTTGTCAGGCGTTATAGCTGAGGGTGGCGGGATCGCGGATGCGGATAGCTAAGGTGTCTCAATCAGCATAAAACAAAAGAAATCAATAGTCCCCTCGCGCGGCACGAGCCTGACAAAGAGCAAAGATTTCTTTTCACAATTAACCACCCCCGGGTGTCGGGAAACTGATAAACCGAACGATTTCGGCTTAGTTACGATTTATTTCCATTTTGAAATTTTCAATAATATTGAATTCATTGCAAGTAGGTGTATGTAGGACAACATGAAGGTATTTAAATTAAGAATTAATGAGAATCATTAAATCAACAATTTTACATTGTGTATGTTTTTGAAGTGAGCGAAATCGCATGACGTGTTCTATAGAAAATATTTCGCTGACTTCAAAACAGTGTCAGATAAGAGTTATTTTATAAAGTTAATTATTTTTGAATTTTTAGTTTCATTATATACTGAATACATCTGCGTAACCCTTTCGAGTGTACAGGCCTGATGTTTTGTTGTGTGATTGCGTAAACAATGCATATTTATGCGATAGCAGCAATCGCGGCTGATTTACTGTAATTTTTTTAAGTGTTCCGTTGTCTATCTCCGAAACTCATCATCAGATCTATATGAAATTTATATGGGACCATTTCGGAATATACCCCTTTCGAACAAAAAAAGAATTTTGCAAATCCGTTTATATATGACTGAGTTATGCCCGAACATACATAAAAAAAAAAAAAAAAAAAATATAAACACCCGAATTGAGAACCTCCTCCTTTTCTTGAAGTCGGTTAAAAAATATAAACATCCGAATTGAGAACCTCCTCCTTTTCTTGAAGTCGGTTAAAAACGGAAAATGACTCTTGTTTTGAAGGCTGTCTGAAATTGCTTTAACAATAAGGGTAACCTTAACCGAATTTACACTAATACATCGCATTTCAATTGATTACGGAAAAACGGAGTTTTCGTGCATATGCTCGAAATAAACCTGAGTTTCATTTGTTTCTTTTTTAACGTCCTCGATCCTAATCCTACCATCACGAGCAGCTTACCTCCGGATCAGCGTCTAATGCACAAACCCAATGGACAGTTCGTGACGATGAATATCATACTTCATATTGTTAGAAATTTTGTTAAATTCCATCCAGTTTTGAATTCCATTATTTACACGGGTAAAACCGTTGATTGAAATGAATAACTTGTTAAAACAAATCCTTGTTCGGATAAGTAGTCTTTGTTGGCTCTCGTGCAGGGTTTACACACTGGTTGTCTAGGAGGCGGCTTTCATCTCGCAAACTCTGTTTCAATATTTAATAATCCGTCGGTAACGAGCTCCGGTCGGCTAAAAGTTTAAATGGCCAGACTACTCTGTAAAAATAAACGTTATTTTTTAGTTCATCAGCTTAAATTCTAGCTTATTAATATACAGACTCAATAAAAAATTCTGCATTTAATTGAGGAGCTTAGTCAGTCTCCCCTAGTTTAGACGTTGGCTTGGGTCAAGCAAATTTGGCAAGAGATTATTATAACTGCCCAATAGAACCGGCTGTTTGTCTTTCGACTAATGGACCGATGGTTCCTGCATATAGATCCTTAATTAATAAAGGATAATGTGTACCAACGTATTTGTATTTTATTATTTATCTAACAAATTATTCATAGTTATATCGATCTCATTTTGGAATAGTCTCTTATGAAAATGTTACTAATTTAAATAACTGCTTGGTTTCAATCAGGATAAAAATGATTATTATAATTTGCAAGTATCTATTTTATGTTAAAACTATGGGTACAATGTACACACGGCAACACATCAACCTATACATTTCCAGTATAAGCTGATCTCGCTTTGTATAGGATTTCCGTACAAGAGAGGTCAGCTTATATTGGAAATGTATAGCTTGATCTGTAGCCGTGTGTACCTACACAAAAAATAGCGTAATAGGAAAAATCACAATCTTTTAGAACATAAACAAATCAAAAGAAAAATAATCTGAAGTTCAATGACCAGTGCCAGTAAATAATAAAAAAAGTTTGTATAAATAAAAAAAGTGAAATCAATGTAAAGAATCGACATAGGTGATTAGGAGCGAAGCGGCAGACAGAGGTCAGCAATAAAGTGACCTTCGTCAAGCGCTGCGCTGCGTCACGTCCGACGTGGTCCAACCGCGGACGTCGGCGGCTACACCCTCGTTTTGCGATCGCCGCGATTCTGTTTTATTGACTCTTGCGGTCGCTGCGCTCCTGGTGACATTTCGTGTGATCGAAAGTGAAAACGAAACGAGTCACCGCACGAATGATGGCACAGTTTTATTGTACACGTAATGGAATCCTTTTGTTTTTGTTTGAAAACAAACTCAAAATATATGACTTTCATCAGAATAAATTATAAGAAGATTAAATTAAGTAATATTATGGAAATAAACAATATGACTGTGATAAACATACTTTAGATAGAATAACAAATTACACAATAGTTATAATAGCTTAGGACAATCTGTTAGCTATGTCATCATGTGTATGCGTCCAAGTTACTGTACATAGATATTTGGTAACAGCAAGTGGGTGGACATGAAGAACTGATTTGATATTGTAAATAGACCGTCCCTAATACGTAGGATGTTATAAATATCATTCATATTTCAAAGTCGTTTGCATCTGGACACCGGCTATTGGGCGAGGGGGCTTGCTCCAGAACTAATTGTCAACGGTCCGTCAAACCGCCTTCAAAGAAGTCTGGTGTGAATATTTAGTTCTTTTTTACAAATTTTTTTATATTACTCAGCTCATGTTTTTGTTTTTTCTGGAAGGACACACAATCTTGTAATCTTGTACTTAATCTTTGTAATCCTGAATTTGTTATTTTTCCAAAATAACTGAGAGAAAGAAAACTCTAGAAAACGTATCGTAGTCTTCCCATAGTTGCTTATGATTAGTGGAATTTTATTCAGTTTATTTATTTCATACTGAGTTTTCCTCATCAATACATTAGTTCGCTTTATTTACAGCATTCGAATCGAGTTAATCGTAGAATTGGCATTAAAAAAAACAGACGCAACAAGGGTGTAGAAATTGTCACATTCCCTCAACGCTCCCTTGTGACAGACCATAAAACGCAAATTCGGCAATAAAAAGAACACCCTAACAAAACATTCTTCCTGGACACTGGCTCAATACAATGGATCTATTCACGACGGATTATTGTATTTTTCCAACACTCGAAATATTTAAGAAAGGTATTAATGAATCTTTGGAACATGCTTGAGGAATATTGAACTTTATGGCTTGAAATTTAGGGCTTATTTAAAACCTTACGTCGATTTTGTGGCAAGATTTGTTTAACAATGAAGGTTCTAATTAGCTGTCAAGGCTGCAGACTTGAGCCCGACATGCGGCCGTCGGTTTGTCTGTCCCAGAAACGCGAATTATTCAAAAGGATGTCTCCAGTGATTTCTTTCGTTTTTGTGCAGTTTGTATAGAGAATGCATACCAAATGCGAGTATTCAGACTTTCTTTTGTTTTCGTTTTATATGAATCCACTTTTATCTTAATCTTCTAGTTTTGTGATGGTTCTTTAAAAAATACCTAATGGCACACAATTTCTAATAGTTCTAAAGGAGTTTTTGCATAATGAGATTTAGGAAAGCATCAGTTATCAATCTGAAGGGTGTTGTTATAACTAAGCATACAAATGAAATTATCGCTAATTTATTTTAATATCACACGCATATACCATCCAGAGCCATAATAAATCAGCAGCAACACAAACTACAGTTTACGCATTCAAAAACAATTAACGAGGGCGCGATTTTGGGTGCTTGCCTAATTGGTATGAGATTTGCAAGTGTTTCTAATTGCGTTGGAATTTGCGAATCCAACGCGATCAGTCACAACGCCATCAGGTTAATTGAACCCATTTGTCTGCTTAGTTCCGATGCTCATGTACGAATTATTGGCCTATTTGCGATTTGTGAAAAATTAAAAGAGGAAGGAATTTTGAGTTGGAATTATGTTGGTTGATATTTGTTAAAATATTGCAAACAATGCTAATTGGCATCAACTGACGTTACATACAACATAAAGTTATCCTCCAAGACAATACTAACAAATCTTCTACCTTACTTTGATTATCTTTACCCCTTTCTTCGCGGATAACTTTGATTCTTAAGCATTTAGGGTCCTTCTTTTTCTGCAACTATGATTAGACTTTATTAGATTAGTTAGACTGTCAAAGTTATGGTTACTATTTAAACCTTACCAGTGTAACACAAGGATCAAATCCTCTTCGTCGCTCTTTACAAACATTACGACATCCTCGAATTCATCGCGTTCTTTTTTCAAAGGTTCATTTTCATTAACGCCATCGGCTCACATATTTGTCATAACCTGTCGGTGTCGCCATGCCCCGGCCTCTTTGCGAATGCTCCTTTTTCACGCGTTTTTAATTTGCGTTGTTTAGGTTTTGTTCCTTCAGTTTCGGAGTTCGGACGGTAGACGGCACATAATTGGCTGATGTTCCGTTGGTGGAATTCGTTTCGCCTGGAATAAGATTTGTTTTATATTATGTTTCTATGTTTTATACTAGCTTTTAGCCCGTAGGTTTCTCCTGTGTTCCTAGGTAATAAATAAATAAATAAGTAAAAATATGCAAAATGCAAAGAATTCTATGGTAATATGAATAGTTATAAGATTACATAATAAATATATATAACAGGTGGAGATTTTGAGATGACTTATTTTCGAAACCTATGCTGGGTTAGTCATGCTAAACAACCTTTACTATGGGACCAATAGCGAATTCTCAAAAAAAAAATATTAAACTTTTCTTACAAAATGTCAACCTTGCTCGATCATAATAAAAGAAAAGTAAAAAAAAAAACTTTTTTTTATTCCGGGGACGCGGTTGAAACCGCGGGGGACAGTTATACCTATATAAAGACATATCCACACTAAACTTAACCTTAAAACGACGGAGAGAAATAACAAACGGTTTCACTACTTCTCTTTACATAATCAAATATTCGTTCGGTCGGTGGATCGCGCATGCTTGCACTGCCGCGTCTAGACGGCACATACTAACCTCCGCCAGTCAGACTGTCTAATGTACACTCTTTACATTATTTAAAACCTATATCTACCTAATAAACGTGATTGACTTTTTTAATTTTGACGCGCCGTCCTTTTGAATTTGGAATTAGATTCGAATTCGAAGTGCGTTAAATATTTAAAGTTGTTCGAGGTCTGAGTAAAAAGATGTGTGTGATTTATGGCTATTGATATCTATATTACCATTAGAATATTGGTAAGATTGGGACGTTTTTGAGAACCAACTTAATTACTTTACTGTAAGGCTCTCGTCAGTAACATTTTTTTTTATTAATTCATTAAGTACGTAATTTTAAATAAAAATGTCTCAAAAATATAACTAAGCCTAAAACTTCGGGAACCTATAAATTTTAAGCATGAATATAGAAACTGATCATCCAAGCTCCGATATAATAAACAGGGTAGTAATAGTAGTAAGTCAACCATAATAATCGTATTTGTTATAAGCAGCATCTCATTAAAACGATGCACCTTACATGGCTCGGGTATTCCGTAGACAGCCTTCATGGAAATTGCTTCCAACCATACATAAATATCTATTAGAAACCATCGGGAGATTAATATTTTTATGCAACTGGGACTGAAAACAAATGGAGACTCCACGTCAAACAAGGGTACGAAACCGCTAGTTAGCGATACCCGAATTTCATTTCTCCTTACAAAATACCTCGGGGCCATTTAAAATTACATGTTGTTTTATTACAAGGAAAATTTATAAGCACCCCTTTTTAAATTTCATAACGCGTTCTTTTTCATTCACGTCCCGTAAATGGAAGGAGGTCGAGGGAGGCGATAGGTTCGAGAAATGATATAGCTCCAAAGGTCCAATGTCAGACAATAGGTAGAATTCATACGAGCCGCGTCTGTTGAATGCAAACAACCTAATTATACAATAGCCAAGATGGCGGAGGGACTTTTCAAATTTCGAACTGGGTGCTTTAAGTATGCATGGTCGACTGATTCCATTTTAAGAAGATTTTAAGAATATTCTGAGGGGTTTTCGTATACATACTGATGACGTAGTAGTTTGTGAATAAAATGAACCAAATTAGATAGCTTTATCAGTCTTTAGTAGTCAACCAGGCGGTTAATAAAAAGTACTCTACCACCGTGCTATATAGTCTATTCTGGATTATAGGTAGAACGACCATCGTATTGTACCGCATTCGATTTCACAACCACCGAGATATCATTGCATCAAAATATCCAAAAATATACTACAGGAATCGTACCAATTAAAGTCCCCGTTTATCTCGAACAATTGGGGATCAATAAATCGAAAAGTAACATCTTTATCTCGAAGCAAAGGTAGCAAAGTAAATGCTTTCTCCTAAACTTAAGCCTTACTTCTAAACTTAATGGCGTTTCATTATATCGTTAGATAGGCTTAGGCGGTACTTCGGTAGGTCCCAGTGAATTATGGTTATTTGAATTGTGCGAAACAAAATAAATTTAGTGAACGTGCTCTATGCCGTTCTGCTCTTTGCATTTTTGAGTGCTTATTTCGAGTGGGATAAAAGTTTGCGTTATTTATGTCCCGGTTCTAAGATTTAATGTGAACTCAAACGGCGATAATGCGAATCCCGACTGAATATTTTTTGTCGAATGCGTTGCGTTACCTACTGTTGGCTTTTGAATTTTAATGGAAATTGTTTTTCTTTAGATTTATGGCGGAATAGAAATCAAATAGGTTTGAAGATTGATCGCCGGGTCTATTAGGTAAGTTTGTAATCAGTTTATAATTTGGAGCCGGTTTAAAAATATCTTTAATAATAACATTATTGCCAGAAGATATGGGTTATACATCACAGATATATGAACAGCACCCATTGCCGTACTAGATCAAAACCTGTTATTCAGTAAACAGCACAAATTTAGATTCTGAACTAGCTCTACTAATAAGTATCTTACTGCTAAAACTATTTAATTTATTTTATGGTGTTATTACAAATAAACCATTTTCAACATTACAAATAAAACCATTTTAAACATTACAAATATAACCATTTTCAACATTACAAATAAAACCATTTTCAACATTACAAATGAAACCATTTTCAACATTGCTAGTTTTCGCTTTTTCTCTACTAATTTTCATCTAGTCTAAAGTCAAATATACTTAAAGATTATGCTACAAATAAAACATTTCTAACATAATTATTACCTTTGATCATGTAAACTTAACTAGAGGAGGTAATCAAATAACAAGGCTCATTTCCCGGGTCCGGTCGTGTAACATTGCTTTATTGTCCATAAGTAGACAGATTTCGCATACGACTACACTATGTTAATAACTGTCGCGTTACTATTTCCTCCCCTATCCCGGGAACCCGGGATTCCGTTTGTATCCCGTTACTCGAACCATTTAGCGTAATGCGCGGTTTGGCCGGATTGACAGATGTTAGGCTCTGGAGAGATGATTAGCGGGGAGAAGAAACCGCTTCAGTAGCAGTATAGGTGTCAGCGATTTTTACTAGGGACTTTGTCTATAGTAGTGGATATTGCATTCAATTATATAAGAATAAAGCATATAATTGTAAACGTTTAGCTCGGTTCTATAGTTTTGTGAAACTACAATGATGTAGGTTGAGTCTTTTTGATTAAAAGATATTATTATATCGAATTATAAATAAATTAATATTTATAGGTAAAAAAATAAGTTACATTTATAATTTTATTTTCAATATTTCATTACCGCTTTTGTTGTCGACTATCAGCAGTTGTGCTGCGTGGTAAGTCCCGATTGCATTTTATTCGTCATCTGTGGCAACCCAGCCTTATAATTTACTTTGCTAACTCTGACGACCGTAACGATAGTTCAAATCGTATCCCTCAATATGTGATTTAACAATGACAATTTGAATTTCCAACTTTATTAGGTATATTCTGAAAGTGTAATTTATTCGAAACTTTAATCAATATTTCCATAGAATATCGCTTATTCCAAAAACCTAACCTAAATAACTTAGAGCCATTTATAAAATGAAATCTGTAAATTAATTATTTTCATAAGCGAGTTAAGTGGTTATGTTTGAGAACCCGAAGGAGGCTTTACATTTTGTGTATCGGTCAAAGCGATTAACTAGTTCAATAGATAGATAATTTGACAATGATATATTTAGGTCATACACAAAATACTGTACCATTCCAAAGAGGCGAATTTTTATGATACAAACGTGATATCTATGGATTTCAAGATTAATCTTCAAGTTTAGGATAAACAAAGTTAGGACAGACTTAAAAGAACCATTCAAACACTTTGACCGACCTGCAATAAAGAAACGTGTATACATAAAATTAAATATTTCAAAGGCAAAGGGCACTTAATTGAGTTTGTTCAGGACAAAACAAAGAGCGAGAAAACTTTTTAAATTGAGTGTCCGTGAAGTGTTGGCTACATGTTGATCTTTTCCAACTGCGCTACTTAGAGGGGACCTCTACCTGACCGTCCCAAGTTAATATTTTCTTTTCAGCCAGTTATTTTATGTACAACTCTTATTTTTTTTTTTTTTTTTTTTTTTTTTTTTTTTTTTTTTTTTTTAAGTTTGGCAACCAAGCCCAAATTAGGGCTCATTTCTGCCAGTGTCGAGTTATATTATAGTTTCCAGTCACTTTCACATATAGTCCTCAGTCAGTCACCGTCCATAAAAGTCATATTTTACTACAATGGAGGTCATTGTACTAAAACTCTTCACGGACTTTTTGAGACAACTTGAAAAGTCACGATACTCATAATTCATTTCATTTCACTTCACTGGTGCACATGGATGATCTTTATTGGGTAAAATACCACCGAAAATACACAATAAAACTCAAAATACACGAATTTATGAAAATTAAAATGAAAACGCAATGTCACTCTGCAAGCTCCCGCCAAAAAGTCCCCATGTAAAACTCAAAAGACTGCCTGTGAAATATGTGTTCTTAACTTAAAAAAAATAGTTTTTCGTCATTCGTAAAGTGTTTCATTTGAAAATAGAACATAATTGTGTTCAGTGTAAGATTTTTTAAAAATTTCTGGAATCGGTATATTCCATGAAAATTCAAATCTGACGTATCTGTCCGAATAAGTAACTCACGTTCTTCCTTCTGTATTTTCCGACTCATGGACATGCAGATATATCTCGTCACAATTCGTATTAATGTAATTGTCAGACCAAACTCAACCAAATTACTCAGTCATGTGACGCGTTATCGATTGGCATCGATCAAAAACAAACAATAAACATTACGGGTAACTTCACAAATAACATTGTACAGAAACGCAAACTTTTTTACTATCGTCTGATATTTCCATTACACCTATGATAAAATGTTATGATTCGACGAATGGATGCGAGCACGGGGAGCGCCGTATATTGTGTATCTTTTTTATTTACAAACTTTGGTTATAGTGATACTACATTATAATCAGGAAAGGTATAGTTTGCGAGGAACTTTATGGTTTATACGATATAGAAAATGATATAAAAAAACCTCCACGATTTACCTGCTGCATCTGCGTCTTTTGTTTCTTTTGCTAATTTAAAACATAGTTTAGAAATCTTCAAAAAGTGAAAATATTCAACATCAATATTCTCTTTTGTGTAGATGCTTCACCCTTCGAAAGTGTAACAATGATTAGCTTCGAAAAAGTATAGGAAAACTTTGTGAAATCAACAGTTTAATTAATTGATTGGCTTAAGCTACGGGCCTGAAACAAGCCTCAAGAAAAGCAAAGTAGCAAAGATTTATTTTACTTTCTCTAGCAATTAATGTTGAAAGTGAAAAATCTTTCAAAACTTCCCAGCGGTGCCGGTATCCGGCGTTTATTCCCTTTCTTTAAATTGGGCAAATTTTTCTTGGGAAACTTTTTGATTCGACCCCTTTCTTTGGCAATCAGGCAATTCTTATGGCGCGCTATGTCACAGAGTAATTTTCAACAGATCCATATGAAGTTTCAAGGTAGGATAGAATTATATTATAGTGTTTTAAATGTTGTGTAGTTGACCTGTGTACCACTAGAGCCACAGATCAAAAAGTGATCTCTACCAAACAGCCTTTGTCAAACGATTAAGACAAATAGGATAACGATAATGATAGTATATGTGACACATTACGCTTATGATTATTATAATTTAGTGTGTAAATTTTCATGTAGAATTTTAAACATGAAAAGGGTTATAGTTTGTCATCAGTTAACCAGTTACTCTGTGCAAAATCGCAAACAATAATAATGGGCGCCGCGGCAAATACAATTAGGTTAATTAATGAATTAAGACCCGCCGAGTTTCTTTATCTTGTTATTAATTTGTCTAAGGCGAGCTACCCAGACGTCTTACAAATGAGAGTGCCTCAAATATTTGTGCAAAACGAAGATTTACTAATGTAATAAAACCTATTTTAGCTGCTAGGTATTTTAGGAAGCTGTAAAATAGTTTGTTAGCTATAAAATCTGTTATTTAGATGCAGCACCAGAAAGTGTATTTCTATTTTCTGCATGTTTTACGTGATAAGAAGAATGGTATTTAAAAAGAACCTACCTCATGATAATTTCAATATATAGAATGATAGAATTTAAAGTGATTATAACTCTTTAATAGGTAAAGACCTGTTAAGTGGGTGCAACTGCGACGCAAAATATTGTCATTCATAAAACAAATTCCATTTGTTAACACGTCGCTATCATCATAAATCATATGTATTCCAAAAACAAAGATGGCACACGACACCTGTCTTCGAAATTTAAAGACGTTAACAAATGTGCAAAGAAAATAGCATTAATCAGGGTCAGGAAGCAGTATGATTTGAATATAAAGCGGGGTGTACACGTTCATGAGGTGTGAGGCGAGGCATGTGAGCCCGTCATTAGTCATAAACGCGGGCCTCCACTCCTCGTGGCACGTGACCTGAACACTGATCGTGGAAAGCTGCTCTTATCAGGCGGACATGTGCACTTAGGTGGAAACGATATGCACGGTGCTAAAGGCCTTTGTTTTAAAGGAAGAATGAAATTGAAAGAAACTTTGTGAAATCATAAGAAATACTCTTAGTCAGCAAGCATGTCACAAGCTGACTAAGATGATAAAGAAGACACACTGAACAAATTGAGAATCTCCTCGAAGGGGACTATAAAAATAGGACACCCCTTTCCAATAATAAGATTAGGAAGGAAAGCCAGAAAAGAGTGACAATTGAAACATCACGTCTTCGGACCGCAATTTAAATATATGACGCCTTCGCATCGGTGGACACAATACATGAGTGTTATTTAGATGGACATCAAATTTATCGGGGTTTTGCTCATTCGAACAGGGAATATTTTCTTCCGCTGTCACTAATATCGAAGATTCTTTTCAAAATTCGGTTTATGGATATCTAAACCTATTATTATTTAGGTTTTTATTTTGCCAAAGTTAGTACTGCTTTTCTATATTTTTTTTATAACTTTAATGTATGATTAATTCTTCAAAGAGGTACTAAATTAATTCCGAATTGCATATCCACGATAAATCAAATATCGCCATCTCATTGCCATTCCTTTCGTACGTTTTAACATTCCGTGGAAGGATGTTGGAAGGAGTGAAATCAGTGCGGTGCGGTGGTAAAAATCAAATTGAGTAGCCGATAAACACTCCCCGACCCAAGGGGGTGGGTCTCGCAAAATTTTGATTACACCGAAAAGTGTTACTTATTCTCAAATAAAAAATACCGGAGGAAAAATTTCGCTGATGTCGATATTGTTATGGCGGGTTTATGTTGAAAATTGGGGGTACGGTTATTGCATGTCATTAGGAATTATGGGCTTCGGAGGTAGGCCGGAGAAAAATTCGTCGACGGTGAGATGGCGCTTACAATTTTTTTCGATAATGTAATTATTGGAAATTTATTCCGCACCTTTTTAAGTGGCGGGCTGTTTCTGTAATGTGTCACATGCCTGCTTTCAAATTTATCATTGCGCTATATTTTCGCTAAATATTCTTTCTTTGTGTTATAAATTGAATGATGTTTTAGCGTTTTCAAGTTCTATCTTGGATTCCAGCTTTCTTTTATACATAGTATATCCGTTATCATAACATACAATTTTGACAAAAGCCTGACAAACTCTACCTATACAAACGACATCAACAAAACTTTGAAGGCATTAAAATAACTCTTTTGTATTCGCAACATTTCAGAAATTATGCCAAGTACAGTCGAGGACAAAAATAAGTATACACCACCAAGCCTCATAAAAAGTAGCCGTTCACATTATCATAGATATGGGAACATACAAAAGTACAAAAATAAGTAAACACTGTTGGACAATTATGTATGTAAACAACAAGTTCAATAATATATATCCATGTATCAAATCATTAATTTGTGAACAATCAAAATACCATAAATATGTATTCATCATTATAGTCAAAAATATGTAAACACATTGAAGTCAAGGCCTTCATGGAATGTAATTGAAAAACGGTAGGTATTTGAAAAAAGTTTTTAAAAAAATCAATAATTTTGTGTTCGGCCACGTTGGTAGTTTCACGCTCGCGATGTTGTCAGCTCGTGCGCAAGCTGGCTGGCAACGTCGCCTACCGCATGATGTGATCAAGTCGTTGAGAAAGGTAAAGTTATTGTCGCTCCCTGTAACAGGGCACTCACTGAGCAATTTCAACAATTCGTCGTGACATATTTATTCATGATTATTATTTCAAATATTTTGAATTAGTAGATACGTAGCCGTAGCCGTGTTTGGGATTGTTAGAATTGTCGTGAGATGAACTTTGACCATATATGGTTTTCAGAGTCTGATGATGGAGTAGGAGGGTGGACACTGGAACTCCATAACGGAGCAACGTATCCCAGCCATGTTTGGGGTTGTTGGAATTGTCGTGAGATGAACTTTGACCATATATGTTTCTCAGGGTCTGATGATGGAGTAGGAGGGTGGACACTGGAACTCCATTGCGGAGCAACGTAACCTAGCCATGTTTGTGGTTGTTGGAATTGTCGTGAGATGAACTTTGACCATATATGGTTTTCAGGGTCTGATGATGGAGTAGGAGGGTGGACACTGGAACTCCATAACGGAGCAACGTATCCTAGCCGTGTTTGGGGTTGTTGGAGTTTTCGTGAAATGAACTTTGACCTTATATGGTTTTCAGGGTCTGATGATGGAGAAGAACAGTAAGCACTGGAACTCAATAGTGGAGTTGAACTTTTTAGATACTGGTCCGATTGCTCTCAAAATTGATATTTGAGAGTCCTCGGGGTCGAAATACAAGTATATTTTCTCAGAATTTTGAAAAAGTGTCCGCCATGTTGAACTTTTTAGATACTGGTCCGATTGCTCTCAAAATTGATATTTGAGAGTCCTCGGGGTCACAAACAAGAATCTATTCACAAAATTTTGAAAAAGTGTCCGCCATCTTGAACTTATTAGATACTGGTCTGATTGCTCTCAAAATCGATGTTTGAGAGTCCTCGGGGTCACAAAACAAGAATCTATCCTCAAAATTGTGAAAAAGTGTTCGCCATTTTGGACTTTTGAGATACTGGTCCGATTGCTCTTAAAATCGATATTTAAGAGTCCTCGGGGTCACAAAACAAGAATCTATTCTAAAAAGTTTGAAAAAGTGTCCGCCATGTTGAACTTTTTAGATACTGGTCGGATTGCTCTCAAAATCGATATTTGAGAGTCCTCGGGGTCACAAAACAAGAATCAATTCTCAAAATTTTGAAAAAGTGTCCACCATTTTGAACTTTTTAGATACTGGTCCGATTACTCTCAAAATGGATATCTGAGAGACCCTTGGGCCGCATAAGATGAATCTATGCTCAAAATTTAAAATATTGTCCGCCATTTTGAATTATTTAGTTACTGGTCCGATTGCTCTCAAAATGTATATTTGAGGGACCATTGGGCCACATAAAATGAATCTTTGCTCAAAATTTAAAAATGGGGCCGCCATTTTGAATTATTTAGTTACTGGTCCGATTGCTCTCAAAATGGATATTTGAGAGACCATTGGGCCACATAACATGGATTCTTTACAAAAAAATAAAAAAGGTGCCGCCATTTTGAATTATTTAGTTACTGGTCCGATTGCTCTCAAAATGGATATTTGAGAGACCCTTGCGCCACATTACATGAATCTTTGCTCAAAATTTAAAATAGTGTCCATCATTTTGAGTGACCCTTGTCTCAAATATCGATTTTGAGAGCAATCAGACCAGTATCTAAAAAGTTCAAGATGGCGGACCATTTTGAAAATTTTGATAATAGATTCTTGTTGATTGATGTCAAACTTTACGCAGCATAAAACCATGGTCAAGGAAAATATAAAATAATATTTTGGATAACTTCTAGCAACTTGAGAGCAAGATTGTCTTCCATAATTTTGTTCATATTGTGACGAAGAAGCAGAATTTCGAAAAAAAAATTTTTTTGAAGAAATTCAATATCTTCGAAAATACTAATTTTTTTTAAATAAATTTTAATGGCATTTTTATTTTCTTCAAAATTTAGCTCGGGGTTCCCTTCAGCGTTTTTCTCTAAGACCTGTAGTTCAGAAGTTGCCCTCACTGGCTAGAAAAATAAACACCCTGTATATGTAGGTACTACATAATATATCAATGAATGTTGTGTGATCTTCAGTATCATCATTGTTCAGATGGTTGTATACATATTTTTGGCACATTGAGTGGTAACAATTTTATGCATCTTTCAGGGAATACATATTTTTACTTTATCTAACGTGTACATATTAATGATCGTGTCGGGTACATATTTATGTTGTCTATATTGTTTACATATTTGTTAGCATTTGAATGAGTACAAATTATTGGAGCTTTTTATGATTACTTCTTTTTTATAATGATACGTGTATACATATCTTTGTCTTCGACTGTACGTGCCCTCAATACCCATAAAACGGCAACGCGACTTATTTCATATAGTTACGGGCCCATAAAGCATAAAAGGCATTCAAATGTGATGTTATTTTGCCGCCAACACGGGGTAATTTATTTCCATGCGATTCATAATTTTCTTTTATTCACTTTATGTTGATTTTCCTTGGAGTAAGTACTTACTCGGTAACGATAATATTATTTCAACGGCCCCATGCATCATGATGTGTGCCCCAAGCCGCCTCGAATGTTTTATTTCTCTGTTAAGTTTGTTATTATTATGGGTGGTGCGTTTGTCTTTATTATTTATTGAGGCTGTAATTAAATTACTGTCTATTTGGTTCACTTTTGAATAGTACTTCTTTGGTAGAGCTCCAAAGAGTTGGCATCTATTACTGTTTGAGTTCTAAAAACTATCAATAGATGGCGCACATCCATGACGTCATATTTCTATATCGCGATGTTAAGAGTCTCCGCCGAAAAATGACCCTCTCATCGTATCTAGCCAAAATCATACTTACCTGGCGTAGGGGACACCGTGATCAAAAAGGCGGTTCCCCCAGAGCGAGGCCTTTCCATTGCACTGCGCATGGGTTGACCTCTGTGATTATCCCTAATGTGGATAACTCGGACGCGTAATTTTTGGTAGTGGGGACTGCGTACGCGCCGTCCCCTTCATTAATTATAATATTCTACTCTATTAGTCTTGGGTAGCACACCTTTTAAAAAAGAGTTTTGTGCGAGGTTGTTTCTTATAAGCTGTGGCAACACAGTGTGCTAGCACGATTGAGGCGAGGCCCGCCCGAGCGAGGCTGCCGCTCGAACTGTGTTACGCACGATTGTGGTTGTCACATGTGGTGGTGTGCGTTGTGCTATTACTCTCTCTTAGTGTGCTATAATGGTATTCTTCCTTCTTCCTCTTTTTGATGACCGCTAAGAAATTCAAAAGAGCTCTATGTGTGCAGTCAGACCATAGATAATACACTTTGTCTCGCGAGGAGTTGCTCGCGCGCCCTCACGTCCCACCTCGCGAGGCATCGAAATTGTGGTAGCACATTTCAATATACTGAATGAAAAAACTACTCCTACTACTACTCTTACAGAAAAAATGTGCAGCTACAATTGTGGTAGCACATGTGCGTGGCACCCAACACTATACTCTATTCCCTATAGATCTCTACAATGTGACGTTATTCGGATAAGTTTAGTAAACAAACAAGTTATTTTTATTGTATACACGGCAACAGATCAAGCTATACACTTCCAGTATAAGCTGACCTCTCATTGTACGGAAATCCCATACAGTGCGAGATCAGATAATACTGGAAATGTATAGCTTGATGTGTAGCCGTGTGTATAATACATAACATACATTCAACAAAAATCGTCAAATTCTTTGTAAAATCTTGTTTTCTCTGGACCTTACCGACGCCAGGTGAGAGGTGTAATGGCATGTGATTTTCGTTTGCACTTTCCCTGCCTATTTGTACTTTTGTGCCTCCAGCAAATATTTTATGCATCAATGAACGGGCCCAAACACCGACCGGTTGAATTATGACGGTCAACTGACCACCCATCGTAGGAACAGTCGTATAATCAGATCGACAAACATTCTGCCCTAGATATAAATCATTATTGTGTTGAGCTCTTTGATTTTGTTATCTACAATTGCTTTACTGTCAGTTCGTGAAATGGGTAAGTCTGCTGGTGTATAAGATATTTACGGAAAGTTTCCTTTGTTTTTGAAATTGTAGTTTATGTATTTGTCTTATTAGTATGATTATCTTGGATCACACAAATTAATACAATTACTTATTATTTACGAAACATCGACATTGACTAGCTGAATATTTATAGTAATTTTTAATTCCTATTGAATTTGAAAACTTTCATTAAATTTTCTGTAAAGATTAGAATATAAATCTATCAATGTGGATAACTGAGCGCAAACATCATTAATAAGATTATCTTTACCATAGACCAACTCTGAATGTACTAAAATAATAAGGTTTATTTTCGCTTATCACAGTTCATTCTCGAGTCACATAAGTATGGATTCTCGTATATTTCCTAAGACGTGACTGACATGACTGGTACAAGTTGAAAGTTTATCCGCACCTGGCGCAGTCGACCATCTCATAATATTCGGCTTAGCGGGGTATCGTTCCATATCGTATGCATAAACGTTTTATATTGAACGACTTGAACTTTGCCGATGGAACGGGGAGAGAATACATGTGTAAACAGTGTTGGATGATCATTTTCTTTTTTGGGGAAGTTCACTTTTGTTCTAGAGCCAGGATTTGGATCATGACCATGATACATGAGACATTTTTCAAATAGCTTCAATGAAATTCCATACAGATTTGGATATTTTTACTGAAGGTTGCCGTGGATTTTAGATATCCTGCATACCACACCGCAAGCATTGGGTTGATTACCACACTTATTGGTTGTATGGGTTTTTATCTACCATGATTTATATTTTATTGTAGTATATGTAATTTATCAGTGATTTGATCATCGTACTACAAGCGACCTTATAAGGGTCAATTATGCCATGGTAAGTACATGAAGACTTCATATTCCAATAAAGAATTGAGTTTTAAGCTATTCTAAACTTTGGATCAACTGACAGTGTGCCAGCATTTAAAATTGACGAATTGTGTAGTTCAAAATATATCGTCAATAATATTGTTATGAAACAAAAGCACTCCGAAATAACACCCATCGCCCAGTACTTACATACATCAACTGTCAAATAACACATCAATTTCTCGCTTCGAAATAGAACGGAAACAACGAAATGCCACGTCATCAATTCCGGTTGACCGTTCTGCCCGTTGATAGTTTTCCCATAAATGACTACCTCCAGGGTGGTAATAAAACCGCCCACTATCGGCCGAGTTTTCCGATACACTGGCTACTGGCTACGTGGCTAACAATTATCTAAATAGCCATCTACATTCTTACCCCTTACATTTTATTATTACCGGTCAATTTATCCGATGGTGTGCGGTGTCCGCAAATCTCAGCGTATCCTCGGACTCATGTTTGCCTGGTAGATTTACCGATAATGCTGGAAACTGCCCAAGAAATAAAACAGGGGATTTGTATGGTGTTAGTACAAGTTCTGGACAGACGGTTATTGATGTTGATAATATCTTTGAACATTGACTTTGGTATGTTAGTTCTTTGTCTATGGTGCTGTTTTTGTTTTAAATGTTTTTTTGTTTTATTTGGCAACAGCATCACTCCTCAGGTTATAACGAGACAGGCGCCAATGAACCTTGTAGACAAATTTTAAAAGAGTTCATATGTATTTGCATTGCGTAAAATTATTTTGGCTATGTCCTCCGTAGAATTCAATTGAATCAATGTTTTAGTCTTTAATTATTCACAAGACCAAGTATCACGAAAAAGTTAGGTTAAGTTTTAAATCACAAAACAGAGAAGCGATTCGTCAGCATTCCGTGAAACAGTTCAAGAGATAAAAACGCACGAGAAATTCAAAAAGTCAAGAAACCAGACCACATAAAGTCCTGTTCATTACGTCGCCACTTGGTGTCTAAGGGAGCAGATAGTTCCTTAGACACAATAGGTGGTGATTTTAAATAAGCCACCCTCGCTTGACAATCCGACCCTTGCGCCTTGCGGCCTGTAGTTAATGTGCCGGACATTCTGAATTCAGACGTTTGTCCGCAGATTCGGAAGATAGACTTATTAATAAATAGAACATTGTACTATATTACCTATTATTGGCTCAAACAATGGCTTTAGTAAAAAGGATGAACTGCTTGAATTAAACAAGTCAGTAGGTGAGATGTAGATTTGCAAATCATGTTATTAACTAACATGCTTGTTTGCCACCTTAATGGTATAAAAAAATACAAAATTATGAAATAAGTCAAAGATAATACTGGTAGTCCAAAAATCCTTTTTCAGATCTTGTAGGTTATACTTGTATAAATAGTCTTACTTTTTAGAAAAACTAATGTCTTGAAGAATCTTCACGGTAAATATGTTAAGTTAGTTAGTAAATGCGATGACATTTCTAATACTAACCAAACTCTATGCTACAAATATTCCTCAATCGCTGTCGATTGCTGACGCGCCAATGTCCTTCCTCACATTGTCTCGGCCCCGATAGGGCCTGGCTGGACAAAGCGAGACAAAAGAATCACATCACTCACCACCCCCTGGGCAGGGTACAATGATACCCGCTATTTATCTTACGGATTAACTTGCTTATCATGGACCCACCGGACCTTTAAGTTATTAGATTTTTGAGGATTACTATATTTTATTGTTATAAATCGATGCTTAGCTTTGTCTTGCTTTGTAGTTGGAAACCTAGATTGTAAATCATCAATTTTCTATTTGGCTTACTTGAAGTTAATCCATGTAAGAAAGGTTCAAAGTTACTTTCTGTGTTGCTTTTTTATTTTGTCTTATTAATCGCCACAACTTCAATTTGAACAACTCCGCTAAATACAAGAATCCTAAATACCCAAAGTCACCGTTTAATTCCCACAAAAACTACACACAATTAAGACGTTAAATTATTCGGATGACAGGTCCCGAGGGTATACTAATGTCCCTCTTAGCACTTTAATAGTGCAAGCGGTCCCCAGGCGGCGGTCAAGCCACGGTGACAGCCCTGAGGCGTTCCGGGAACATTAACGGCCCAACGGCACCTCCCTTTATTTGTTCCCACAAATTAGTCCACGACACACTAAGAAAACTGTATCCCGGAGAAAGCTCTGAATCTTTTACGTGCGTTTAGGGAGCTATATAGATCATTTAATTTTGATCAGTAAGGGTCGATGAGTGTCTATTGTTATTATTATTAATTAAGGACTTTGTTCATGCTTTGGACAGCAATAGCCTTTTAGACTCAGGTTTAATTATTATAATAACCATTACAAAAACTGTATTTGAGCTCACACTGCCTAATCTGATTATTGTCATCCCCAAAAATGTTTCAAGGCAAGATGAAACAAACAATCTTTTCCATTCGTCTATCTAACCAAAATATTAATATAACGCGACGCCAGCAAAGGGTGAATACTAAATTAACATCCACCGGTACCTTCGACAAACATAGCCAAGACACGGCTCGTAATACAATGTTTGCTTCCATGTAAGGGTCTCTCGATGAATCTTAATCTTCCTGAGTCAGGTTACCCCTAACCCGCATGTATAACTTAATCGGCACCCCACCCCCCTAACTTGCCTCTAATTGTTTGCTCCCGATATTGTCGAAGTCCATATTCATATTCAGGTATTCAGCTTTCTATATTTGCTCGTAAATAATGTTATAATGGAGTATGTTGTATACCTTTGTTACCCTGCTATATGAGAGATGAGATGAATTAATCTTGAATCTCTAAAATTTGAATCAGTCTTTGAGCAAATTTGACCTTATTCCTTCTTGTCTTAGACCCCAAACTCTTAGAAAGAATACTTACAGAGATGTTATTTGGTAAATAGGTCCTTGACGATCTTAAACGCCTACGTGTAAAGGCACAGAAGCTTAAAATTAAACGGAATTCTTAACTCTTGTGCCTTTTTATTGGATGTTTAGCGTTGCTTATTGCTTTAAGACGTTCTCATTAGACACAATGGGAGGGAACGTGTGCAATTGTCGTGACGAATCGTACTCATAAACTCGCATGGTTACTCTACCTTATTATAAAGTTCGTGTGTGTGCTACATTTGTTACTTTTACGTGTCATTAAACTTATCTGGTAGGGTCTTTAGTATTTTATTAAGTTACGGAAGCTAAGGTAGCTTCTGTAACTTGCAGTGTCTTTTCGTACATCTTGTTTAAGTTGTTTATGTAATATCTTTACTAATATTATAAATGCGAATGTAAGTGTATTAATTACCTCCTCACGGCTAAACCTCAGTTTTTTTCGGCTAAAACGTGGATAGTATAAACTAAAATGGGATACTATTTAGTATCCCAGGAGCGCGGGCAAAACCGCGATTGACAGTTAGTTATTCTACTCTGGACAGCAGTTTGTAAAGCAATACATAGTACAGACAAGGATAACAAAAAAACATATTAGAACTCTCGAGACTCAATTACCTCTGGCCAACTTTTTAATCGTACTAGAGAGCGCAATTAAAAAACAAAACGCCGTTTCCTCAGTCTCGTCTCCTGAAAATAAACACGGAATACGAACGGTATGTTATCCTTTAATTAGCATATCACTGTTGTCTTGTACGCTCTGTTCGTTACAACATTTCCATATGGAAAAATGATACGAATCCCCCGGTGTTTCTACGGTCGCGCAATATGTCGGTTTGTGGGAAGTCGCAAGAAACACCCTCGTATAAGCGAAAATTATACGGTAGCAGGCACGCATTAATTTGCCATATTAATTTGGCCGTAAAACTCTGTTCGCGACAAGCCAGTGGGGTATTTGGGAAGTTTCTCGTCCCAAGCGGCCGCTTGTTCACACAGTCGCTTGTTCAACAACGCCGCTTTATGGGCCTACAGCTATTGAAGAAAATACCAGCGAGGTGTAGCGTGTTGCGTTATTGCTAATAACTGTGTCGTAAACCCTTTCGTACGGTACATTGTTTAGTTATTAATGTTTGATTTCGTTTCAAGCGTTCTTATGTTTGGCTTTTAATTGTCATACCTGAATTCAAATATTAATTGAAATCCGTCATATTAATCCATAAGATCTAAAAAAAAAACATGCAAATTAGTTATACAAACCAATTATTACATAGAAAATAACCACTGACGCCTGCTCAACCTGCTGCCTTTTGAAGATTTTCCTGTACCCAAAGATTGCCTGGAAGAGATCGCTCAAATGATAAGGCCGCCTATATTGTAAAACTTCCTAAATTTGTGTTACTATTATCATGTGTTCCATCTTAGTCTATACAATAAAGAATATTTCATTCATTCATTCATTCACTGACTGCGCTGGCCGCGGTCTCGGAAAGCACTGCGCGTGTACAATTCCTAAACTTATCTCTGTAATTTGAAGCCCTTTTCGAGTATCTATGAATATATTTACGTAACCAAACATGCATTTAGCTAGGTGGATAAATATAAAAATATATAAAGCAGTCTTTTTGGACACTCGTAGCCCATAGCGTACTCGTAGCGCTATTGAAAGCACCAATAGCGCTAGAACTTTGCATTTGGTAACTAATGGTGCCGATTCTGTTGTAAATCGCACTAAACTAATTTTAGTCACATCTCATCTCTTTCCTACGAGTATTATTGAAAAAGGATAGAACATATTTTAAGTTGTAAAATTTATCTTTGCCGTCTTATTTTGCGTGTATTTAGGCGTAACCGCGATAGATGGCGACTAAATTTATATTGAAAACAAGCATTGGACTAATTTGACAGGACTAAATTTCTTACATTCTTTTCTTATGTTCTTTGTTAGAAAGAGACATAGTGAGATTAAAATTAGTTTAGTTGTGAACAACAGAATAAGGGCTATTATCATTCAGACCGACCTTAATGTCGGACTTTTTTTAGGATGAACTATAATTATTATATAAGTTAATTCTACTGATAATATATCTATTTCTAAAAAAAAATATAACCTAGATACCGACTGTGCGCCATCTGCCGGGCTAATTTGTGAATCTAAACCATCCAGGGCGCCACCCAAACGCATACAAAATTTATTTTCTTTACGGAAACCTAACCCACCTATGCCTAAATTAACTTCCCAAGTTGGAACTAAAGTTCAGGTAAGTATGTATATCGTTTTCAAAACTTACACGCACATCAAAAAGTTCATAACTATCGAAAACGACTTCATCTAAGAATATGTAAGAGGTGAACTTGGCCAGTTTTTAGAATTATATTTTCGATGTGATACAATTTTCATCAATCAACAAGATCGAAATAGCTTATTTCCCCTGACGGATTGAATCGTAAAATGTGCAAATAACTGTTACTCACTGAATACTTTCCATTTCAGCGGTGCACTGGAGCGATTCATCAGGGCTGACAGTCGGTGGCGGACCTCATTTTTAACGCCATTGTTGAGGTGTCCATCGACCACGATATCGGCACTTAGACGTGCCAACCCTAGGGGATCGAGTGGTCAATCGTAACATAATTTATTATTGGTAAAATAGGGCTAATGCTGTATTGATTGAGAAGAGCTGAGATGTATGATAAGGATTTATGGAAAGTCTACGATTTACAAGTTTCATTTTATTTAGGGTATGAAGTTGGACGCGATAGGAATCACAAAATGTGTAACGAACGTGGCATTGACATAAGGTGAGTTGCATTGCCGCGTACAAGTATTACCCAACTTATATGGCGCGTCGTGAATCTTCGTTCGCACAGAAAAGAAAGTATGGCCCCGAAGATTAACGAAAGAATGCTTAAAACTTACAATCACTACTATAAGGTTCATAATACACAGCAGCTGTTAGTTCCGTCTCACTCGCAAGTCACTCCCCTCCGCACGGCGCGCGCTAACATGACGGCAGCTGTCGGCCAATAGCGTTGCCCGCGCTTTGAAAATGTATCTTCTGCGCAGGTACATCGGTATGCCATATTAATTGGGTACTACTTGTAATTAGATATTATGAATTCATCACCGTCTCCTAAATAATAAATAAATAATAATTCGTTACCACAGACAGAGGATTTATCTGTATTTGTTACTCTTTCGCGCAAAAGCAACAAAACGGATTTGGATGAAATTTTACTAAAAAGTATCACATATATCTATTGTTATATACATCTTTTGTAAACTATAATACTTCTGAATACACATTAAAAAAGGACTTGCTGCGTTTCTTGCCGGAGTCTTCTCAGTTCAAGTTGTATTTGGAACCGGCGTGTAGTCATTTTGTTAACGTTCATAAGTGCCTTATCGGGCCTAATTTAAATAAATACTTTTTTTATTTTGATTGATTGATTGATTGATTGATTGATTTTTTGATTTGATTTTGATACGATACTTTTTATCCCGGAAATAGATCCATCGACGCGGGTGTAAGCGCGGGGGGACAGCTATTATAGTCGAAAATAAGCTGTACTTTATACCATAGCAACCCATGCTTAATTCTTATGCTTGCGAGTCTAATCAAGCAAAACGCTCACCTAAAACTGTACAGTCACTAACAGATCACATTGCAATATGTTACACCATAATTCATCCCTACGCCTATCTCTCAAAGTGCTATCTAAGCCCCGTGATAAGCGTTTTCTCATGACTTGCATATTCCAAACTACGGACGCTTACCATAGACCAATGAAACTTTAGAGTTGATTACGATATCAAAGTTATCTTAGATAACGGGCTAAGATAATATTAGCAATACCTAGTTATTACCAATGTGTTCCCGACATACATACAACAAATTTCCTTTTTTTATCCGATAAAAGACGAACTCTATATTATTATATAGTACGGACTTTCAAGGCTGTGAGAATGGGTTTTTCTTGACAATCGTGCTTATAACATCATCATTAGGCCAAATACAAGCCACGAAGAAAATTCATATTTTTTTTAAATATGTTCCAGCTTTTTTATATCATCAGACCCTGGAACCAGAGTCCTTGTCAAGACGAATCAAACAAAGGCTTGCTTTTATTACAGAATTCTCATGGCTCCCACCTTCCGGCTCTACCATCAGATCAGCTCCATGTCATAATAATATTGTATTACGATACGATTATGCATGCAAAATTTCAGCTCAATCGGAAACCGCGAAGTGGATCAAAAACTTGCAAAGAAGTTTATATATTTATTTTTTCCTGGCATGTCTGTAATATTATTTAGTATATGTTAGTATGTAAAGGTCGCTACAGATGCGAGCGAGGCGCGAGGGAGCGCGGCCACGCGTGACTCTAGCAATCGACATGTTTATCGCTTTAATATAAAATAAAGGGAACACCATACCGACATATCGATAGATGAAAAACGTCGACATGTGATCGGGGACGGGAAATTGTATTTTTTCCAGCCATGCGAGTTTTGCATGCGTGGAAATTAGGATTGTTTGAAGAATAATTTTTGATGTGTTTGGAATAAAAAGATTTTGATGCAAATAAAAATTGAGCGTCTTTGGTTTGTGCGTCCCAGAATAAAGGCTGTCTGAAGATAGCCACACTAAAGTTTCTTACTCGTCTTCAATATGCGATCTTGATTGAAAGTGATTTATTTTAAATAAGCTCTAATAAGGCTCTTACGACCGCATGACTCTAACATCGGTTTCTATGACTATATTGACCAAAGATCTTGTATGTTCAAGATAAACAGAGACAGATCGAAACGCGATGAAAATGAATGTTAGGGATTTGTATAGGAACAATAAAAACTAGTATGTTACATACTTAGATTAGTAACAATAGTACCTCAGAGTATATAAATACTACGTACAAATAGTACTTTCCTTTCTTCATTAATTCAAAAAAGTCATTCCCAAAGATTTATAATAACCGCGGATCATAAAGCCATATAAGCATCACACATGAAGAATTCAGACCACGAATAGATTCGCAAAGGGTGCGACTTGAATAATTTTATTTGTTTATAATTTTAATAACTCCCCAAGCGCGCCGTATATCAAGCCTCGGTACAGAGGGGTGTGCATACATTTTTCACATCTCGGGATACAATAAGGAATATTGTCACTTTAGAATTTGGTGCGCTACGAAAGTGTCGGGGGCGATATGTATAGATTATCCCGGATTTTCCTCTTGAAATATTCGATGTAAGGCCATAAACATATTTTTGCAGGTATGTTTAGTGGAGTTATTGAGATAAGTTATGTTATTACGTTGCATGTCAAAATGTCATACTTTCCAAGCAAGTTTTTGATGGCCTTATAGTATTTAAATAAAATATTTAATTTTATTATTTGTACACTTATTAATTTTATAATTGTATGGGATAGATAAGAGTAACAAGCCCTCAAGTCCTATAGGTACCGCACCTATAGGACTTGAGGGCTTGTTACTTTTGAAAATAGAATGCTAAAGTATTTCCTAATAATTTGCTCGAATTTAATTTTTATGGTTACCTGACAATTTAGCAACATTGTATTTTTCCGATTGCTCTGCAGCGGGTAGCGAGCGGTGCGAGTCTGTGACGCAAACTCAACGTGCGAGATTTGAATTCCAAATTCAAACTCGCGGTTATTCCGTTTCACCTTTGTGTTTTCCTTCATATTGTTTATCTTCTTCTTTTTATTTTGTTATCGACAGTACCCTGGTGAAATGTTTGTTTATGCATATGCGGTTCCAAATTTTCCCTCCAGATTTATTTTACTTGACAACTTGAAATTACACAATCTTATTGTACACGTGGTACATATTTTTGTCTCTAGTGTAAAAACGCATAACAGCCTTTTGTTTTTCATTGTATAATCTCAATATATGGTAAATCCTGTTACCACTAATGCAGCTACCGGAATATAGGTTAGTGTTTGCCAAAAGATTCTCTATAATGTTCAGAATTACTTAGTGTGTCATCATCACCAAGGTAGGTAGGTACCTACTTACTTACCTATGGCCATTGGGTACTGATACGAGAATCTCTTATAACAACAATGAGGGTATGATATAAAAATAAACTGGCCAAGTGTGAGTCGGACTTGGACTTGAAGGGTTCCGTAATATTATTTTATTTTTATAATTTGTTGTTATAACGGCAATAGAAATACACGTTCTGTAAAAATGTCAGCTCTACCTATTATGGTTTTTTGAGATAAAGCCCTCTGCCAGGCAGATGGACGGACGGACGGATGAACGGACGCACAGCGGAGTAAGTACCTTTGCACATTATAAGAAAATTTCTTGTGACTTATCAGACACAAGACATAAAATGTATGGGCGTGTCTGATCAGACATTTCTTGTAATATGCACGATCTCATATAACCACCAGAGCGACTGAATGTCTTATTAAGACATGTCTGATAAGACACAAATTTTTTTTCTTATAATATGCAAAGGCACTAAGTATTGATTGGCACACTACACATATTTCGGGTAGTCAAATTTTCAACCTGAAAGAACTAAGTAATTCACAATATTAAAAAAATATTAAAACGATAATTCGCTGTACGAGTGAGATTTTACTTTTGAATTCAGTAGATCTCTTTCAGATTTGTTTTTTTTAATATTGATAAGTACCTGTCTTCCAATTAAATATGACTCCACCGCGCTACGGTAGATTCGAACCTGTACCTCACACTATATACAATTAAATACCACCACCCCTCTCCCAATCCCAAAGGACCATCAAGTACTTGAATCCCTCAAACACAAGTAAGGAACGGTCACCCTTGTTGTCTCAGAAAGCACTAAGGTCAAGTAAACACCCATAATGGATTCTACCTCAGTAAATTATCATCTTGCCGGATATTGAATATATTAAGACGATATTGCTATGTCTGCCCGGGCGAGCTCGAAGGGTGTTTGTGTAATTGCTGGCCTACGAATCTGAGGATCTCCAGAATGTTATGGTTATGGAAATTCTCTGTATGTAGTTTGTGGTCAAAGGGCAGTGTAGTTTATACTAAAGTCTGATGGTCATGTTAATGTTTATGTACTTAATACATTTTTCAGGGTCGCTGAATACGACAATTAGCATGGTTATTGTTCTCCACATAATTGATCACTGATTGATTGAGAACATAGTAAAAACACGGTAAATACCTGCCCCCTATAAAATTATCAAACGTTGATTAGCTAAAATCTGACTGACATTTGGTGATCGAAAGAGTGAGACGATTATGAATAAGGGGGCTATAGTTTACACATTTTATAAAAAGCAGAACGACTTGAAACTAATACACTTTACTCCATCTTGTTTCATACGAATTTTACTATTTTTAATACAGCAATACCACCAACATTGGATGGATACCATGAGTGACTTTGGTCATGAACAGTTTAATGACATAGCAAGAATAAAACATGGGGAATCCCTGTCACCAATAAACGACGACGTGTCAACGCGTTGAGTTCCGTTTCAGTAATAAATTAATGAAATGTTAACACTATATTTTTTTATGTCAACAGGTTGACATGCAGGCAGACGGGTCATCTCATGGTAAGTGGTCAATGCTGCCTATGGAGATTTGCAATACCAGGGGTATTGGCATGAATAGTAGAATAGATTCGGCGAATACGAATATTAATCAAAAACCAATATTCGGCAAATACGAATAGTGGTATTCGAATTCGTTGCATCCCTAATAAAAAGGAATATTTGTTTGTAATTTTAGTTCATATGGTAACTTGTTTCCATCACAACATGATTTTATTTGTAGAACTGTAACATATATTCTACTCGAAGCTAATAAAAACAAAACTAAAATAATAACATTGGTCACACAAAGCATTGGGAGTCTCAAACGCAATTAACCACAAAAGGAAGGTAATTAGTTGCGAAATCAAAGCGAAAGCAAGCCGAAGACTCGAGGAGATGGCGTCCAAGCAATAATGGCGAAGGAGATGAACCAGACCGCCCAGTCTTGAATATTAATCGACTGAGGGAAATGGATTAAAAATTCCTTGTACCTACAAGCCCCCGTCACGATCTCTCGTGTTTCCAAACAACTTTTTTTTAAACATTCCGATCTCATTTACATTATTTTTTCTTTCCCTTGTGAATAATTTAATGAATCTTAAGAAATATCGTTGCCTTTGCGGTGGAGGGACGTTCTTTTATTATTCGTACCCACACATATAACACGAATAGAGAGTCCAAGCGTTTACGTATAAATTCTTTTATTTTATCCTCAAAATTCTTAAAAGGTATTACGCTCAGTGTAACAAAATTTAACGGATATTAAAAAGTTTTACTCGTCGCGCGGAGTTAATATTGACGGGCGTAGCAGATGGGAAGAAAGGGTTTCTTCAAAAGAATTCAAAACGGTGACAAAAAGGCGTAAAGAATCACGGGGGTGGGGGCGAAGTAACTTATGCGGCGAAGAAAGAGCCCCAAGAATTAACAAAAATAAAAGGTGACGGCGTTCGCTGTTTACAGGGTGGCGAGGGGCAACCCTTAATTAAAGGCTTTCTCGGACTTTTCGCGATGCAATTTGGCTAAAAGACAAGAATTATTTTTATTGAAGTCATCACTAATTTCGCAAGAAAGGACGGGGGTGGGAGACAGTGCTATTGTTGTGGACAAATGGCGCATTAATTGTGGGGTTTTGGGCCCAATACGGATGGAATATAATCGTCGGCCGCATTATTACCGATGGTAATGAATGAACAGAATTTTTCTTTCAAATTGTACCATTTCCATTCCGTTTCGAATGTAAATAATGAATAGAGACATAGATATAGAATTTTCTACTACCTCTTAATGCCACCTGCGACTTGTCAAAAGCTTGTCAACTTAAGAAAAACGTTATTACTTATTATATTACGTTTTAATTTTGACTGAAAAAAATCCTAATCAAGTTTAAGAAAGCTTAAACAAAATTTAAGTGGTATTAATTATCTTTGCTTCTTTATTAATAAAAGTCCAACTTAGAGTGGAAAGAATCTGAGTGCAGACAGTTGTTACCAAATCTGTGATCCGAGGGTGGGGAAGAAATTAAAATCATAAGAAAATAATTAAAGTCCGTAAGGGGATTTATTGGACAGAGGCGAAGAGACGTGATTAATTGGTTTTCTTGGATAAATTCCGTCGAAAAGCAATAAGTGTCAATTTTAGGTGTTCACAATTCATTGGAAAAATTAATAAAGAAAATTTTAATTAATGCTTTATTTGGAGGGGGTACACGGGGACCATGTTTTTTTGTGTAAAGACTTATATAACGTATTTTTCCAGACTAAAAAGGACTCGTTACATTTCAAGTTTCATTTCTAAGCACAGCAAGTTGTATGGTACATGACGCTATAGACACAGTTTTAATAGACATCACAGGTATCAAAATGAATATAAAAAATACAAATGTAAAAATACATCCCGTGATTGTTCAATTTTCCTTGCAAACCATAAGTATTTTATCAATCTTCATATGTAGACTCTACCATTTTATTAGAGCCAAATTGTCTATTTCATCCACAGACATATATGTATGTCTGTTTTAATCGTTAATTTTAAATAACTAATTTGAATGAATACTACTTTATTCTATTACTAATTCCGGGATCAAATTTAACAATTTCCAGATATTAAAATATCTCAAAACAAATGACGGCAATTTAATAATTCAGTTACAGCAATTGTAATTTGGGGCGTACCACGGCAGCGGCGGGTTCAACTTGACCATTAATAAATGGCAATGATACTTCAAACTTAACCCTCTCACTGCTCCTGAATAATGAGAGATATCAGAGATCACTTAGGCACCCCGCCTGACACGATCTAAGTACTAACTGTAAAAGTGTCTTTCTATTACCATTTTACTGATACTATTTGAGATAATTTCTTAAAAACTTCTGATTTAAATCTTTCTCTTTTTTGTTAATCATTAATTTTTCTTTATTTCCAGTAACACAATAAGAAGAAAAAAAAGTAAGAAAGAAGGTAAGAAAAATTCAAATGTTGATAGGCAGAGAAAAACTATCCCTTCATAATTCACGTTACAATAAAACGGACATTAGAAACGTTACAAACTTAAAATCGCATAAAATATCGCCCGCCCTAACCTTTTTAATGGTCTTGGCTCACCCTCCGGGAAAACAAAGAGAAAAAAGTTTGGCAAAAAAGTAGTGTACTGATATTTATTATTATATTAAAAGCAGATCCTAGGGTCGGAGAGGAATTTCGCCGTCGGCGAGCGTCGGGCGATTACTGCACGACCACCGAATTTATGGTCAAACTTCTGTGCGAAGGCGACATGGCGCGAGTTTTTATTATGATCAGCCCAGTGGACCGTGAAAGCAAGTTGCCGCGGGGTACTGTAATTTCCATACCTCATGTCTGCTTCTGTCGCCCTGGTACTTTCTTAATAAAAGTTCTGGTTGTTTTATTATTATTACATTAAGCATAAATTGTATAAGTTAAAATGAGTATGTGTGGCCCACGCTATTTAAATGTTATGTCAGTATTTATTATAGCTCGACATTTAAGTAATTGTTATCGTAACAATATGTTTATCCCAATGTTCACATTAATTTGTTGATAAATATAATAAACCACGCTATTTTACTACAATAGGTAAGTTACTAGCTAACTAGGTACCTACTTAGATTAAAATCTGCAAAAATGATTACCCATTTCCCTTGTTGAAAGGTATTTTTTATTAAATATTTGATGTAAGTAGTAGTTTAAATAAGTTTAACTTGCGTACATACATTTGTTGTCAAATAAGTCAATAGACCTTAATGAATACTTGTATTTTTTTAGGTCTAAGTACCTATTTAGTTTATTGAAATAACAATCCAAATTACAAAACAACTGCTCAACGTAAAATAAACAAAAATGCGAGTCGGAGTAAAATTTGTCCGTTTTCCACCGGGAGAAAAAAATGAAAAATAAACAGTGGAATTGTAAACTCCCCAATGACTGGGAGAAAACTTTAAGTAAGACGTGAAAAATGGGAATATGAAAAGAAATAATTTTCCGCGCGACTCGTCTGTGCAAATGAGCTGAATGAAGGAGCTCATGCAGATGATTGAGTGCTGCCTACGATGAAACAATGTTCAACTTTATTATTATCCTTCAATTCTGCTTGCTAAGTTTTATTTGGCTGGAGCCTGCTGATTGCTTATCGAATTAGAAGTGTTTGTCAATATTTTTTAGGTAGGTACTTAATAGGATTTCGAATCGATTGAGAATATACGAGTGGACCAACAAAAAGAATGTGTATGTTATCTTATCTTCAACAATCATATTCATATTTCAGCCAATTTAGACAAAACCTTGTTGAAGTACACCTAAACCTTCCTCGTGAATCACGCCGTCTAATGGTGAAAACCGGATGAAAATCCGTTTTTGAGTTTATCGCGTTCAGACACACAGACGCGGCGGGGGATTATGTATGTAAAGATGACGACTACACACTTTTTTTGACTGAAGCGACTTGTATCCTAAATACCTAGCGATATGTGTGCCAAAATTATATCTCATTCCAAACTACCGACATCTGTTGGTGAACGGGATAATAAGTCCTACCTATCCTGCCGAAATAAATAATTATGTATAGATTAATTTTAGCGTTTAAAGTATAAAATTACAGCACACATGGATACCTATTAATAAACAAGTCGGTAAAATAAATACATTGTTTTTACATCAACATTTTCATTGAATTGAGTTTACGTCAGGAATCAAAAGATGGCACTTAAATTAAGCGCCATAAGTGCTAAATTGCATTATACGATTGTTCTGTTCTTCTAGGGACATCTAGTGTCGAATAGCAATAATATTATATCAATGAGCGCACTTTATCAGCGCCATTGCCTAACGCGGCAAGCGGCAGGTAAGTGAGCATCTCCCTAACTACTCAGATGCTATGATTGCCTGGTACTTTAGAGAGAATTTTTACCGTACAACGGCACCACGCGGCCACGGGAATAATTAATTTTACGTAACGGTGCTTACCAACGGTTTTCGTCGTATAATCTCTGCTAGAGTCATGAATTCCTACTATTTTTGTAAGAATAACTGCTATGTGCCGGCAAGGACAACTGTAACCGAACAAGTAGATGGTGTTATTTTATCTCTTACTATCTCATGTCAACCTAGTCTTTTGGAAGCAATAACGACACATCTCGTCATCCCACCTAGCATGGAGGAGATTCCAAGTCGAGAGAGTATCGAGTTGTCGACTCGACTTGATGACGCAATTAGCGAAAGTGGCGCCCCACGCAAGAATTAAATTGTTTGAATTTATTTCTGAATACCTTACATACTCATGTGTGCCTGGTACTTTAGAAGGAAAAACGAGACATCTCGTCATCCCAAACGTCCCAAACACAACCAAACCTCACGGTGATCGAACGAAGCCTCTCCAAGTCGAAAGAGTCGGCTCGACTAGCCTAGCTAGCGTAGCGAGACAGGCGAGTAGCGAGCGAGCGAAAGAGGCGCCTCTTGCAAAAAAAAGAAAAAAACAACGGTTTGCACTCCGGGAGTGAAGGCAGCATTTTTGAAACTAGACATTTTTCACATAGTGTTTTTATACAAGGGAAAGCTAGTTCAACATACATGTAAATAATATAATACATTTGAATAAGATTTTTTTATTAACTTAAAATGGGAACAAAAATGGTACCTACCTTCCGGCTAGCTAGAGAATATTATAAGAATTTGAACATAACCCCAGTATAAATACAGTCTAATTTGCAACTAATCTCCCCCTGTCGATCAGGGACACGTGACATCTGACGCGAGTTTAAAATTTTTTACCCATCCCAAAAAGTGCACAACGCCGAGCCGCTAAAGAAGTTTTCACTTAAAAAAATAATCGGTTTTATTTTTAAGTCACTTACATATTCATGTGTGCCTAGTATTTCGGAAGGAATAACGACACATGTCGCCATCGGGGATGACGAGTCTTGCCGGAAAGGTCTAGCCGTATAAGTATAGGCAATCTGCCCCCGATAGAAATTCCTATCAATGACTATATAGTCTTTTAGGGGAACCTATGAGAACTTTGTACGTATACTTATTTTAGCCATAGATGAAGTGGTTGTGAAGATATACAAAAAAATAACAAAAATGAGGGACTTTCAAAAAATTTTTTTTTCTCGATAACTACTTTACGTAGACAAAAAATTCCAAAAGCATATTATAGAAGACTCCCTAAGACATATTCTCCAATTTTTTTCACATCCAAAGTTTCGTCTTTAATAATAATAATAATGGTAAATAAAATTTACAAGTTATTTTTATAAGTTTCCAATTAAGTGACCACCTCGAAATTACAGTGAGTGTGCTTTAGTGTCCTTTATTCACCTATTCATTCATAATTTAAATCCAACGGGGACAACATAGTCAAAAAAATAATAATTACATGGCCACCCGTTGCACTGTATGATTTTGCACGTTTTATTTTTAATTAAGATATTTTTATAATAAAAGTAGCACAGAAATAATAATTTCATTCGATTTACTAAAGCATATTCGCTCCGAGGGTACGTAGTATTATATGATCTGTGCCGAGGGCAAAAGCACAGATCATATAATACTAGCAAAAGTATTAGCGTTCATAAGTGTCAATTTTAAGAACTTTACCCTCGATAAGTTTCCTGTAATTTTTCATAAGACGCCATCTCTCCCCTAAGAAGAAATAGAAATAGAAATAGAAATGTATTTATTTGTCACAATTATGCGTGTTATATGAAGAGGTGTTACAAGAATAAAGTAGAATCAGCATAATATACCGCTCAAAACGGCGTACAAATATTAATTATAATTATAAAGTTAAAATTGATGATGACTTATTACAAATATTGAAAATTTGAATTAATTATATAATACAAGTACAATTGATTAAATACACATTAATATTATTACAATTTTAAAATGTCATGTTTGTAAAAAATCATTGACAGAATAAAATAAATTGTCCATTAGCCAGTTGTCTATTACATGTTTAAATTTATTGATGGGAAGTTCTTTAAAACGGTCGGGAAGTTTATTATAAATTGTGATAGCCATACAATACACATTATTTTTAAAAAGCTGTAATCTACAACTTGGAAACCTTAATCGAAATTTATGTCGTGATTCTGCAGTTTTTGCATATTTTTCAAAAAGATTTGGATACATTTTTATAAAAATAACAATTTCCTTAATATACAAACAGGGGAGAGGCAGTATTTTTAACCTCCTAAACAATGGCTTACAAGAGTCTCTATATTTAACATCACATAAAGCTCTTATGCATGCTTTTTGGGCTATAAAAGCCTTATTGGAATCAACAGAGTTACCCCATAGCATTAAGCCATATCGTAGAACCGATCCAACGTATCCGTGATAAGCAGAAATAGCTGCATCAAGCGATACGGTTTGTCTTATGTGCCTCAATGCATATACAAATTTATAGACTCTCTCACAGACACTTTCTATGTGTAGTCTCCAATTGCAGTGTTTGTCCAAAGTGAACCCTAAAAATTTTGTATCATTAACTTCTTCAACTTTGACATTTTTATAAAAAGCATTAAGTATTAAGGGTTTTGATTTATAAGTCCCAAATTGCATTATATTCGTTTTAGAGAGATTTGGTTTTAAATTATTAGAATGCAACCAGTTTATTAAATTTTGTAAAGTATTATTGATGTCATTTTCTATCATATTTGGCGACTTATTTTCTATTACTACTGTTGTGTCATCTACATCTGCAAACAGAATGCATCGGTGATTAGTGATGTGTGTGATATCGTTAATATACATTAAAAACAAAAACTGTCCTAAAATCGTTCCTTGAGGAACTCCTGTGCTGTTTACTCTATATTTTGATCGAGAAATCGTTTTCAGTTTAGTTTGTTCTTGAATGTTGCTAACCTCTGTACATTGATGTCTGTTTTCCAGATATGATTTAAGCAATTCTAGCGCATTACCCCGTATACCATAGTGTTCCAATTTTTTGAGCAATATTTTATGTGAAACGAAATCGAAAGCCTTGCTCATGTCCATAAAGAGCACAGCAGTAGGGATTTTATTATTAATATTTTCAGTTATCTTTTTAATTAATGAAAAGCATGCCAGGGTAGTGGAACTATTTTTCCTAAACCCGAATTGTTCCGGATTGATTAAATTATATTTATCAACAAATTTATTTAGTCTTAAGTATATTACTTTTTCGAAAATTTTAGATATAATAGGAATAAGTGTGATTGGTCTATAATTGTTACTATCTGTTTTATCTCCTTTTTTATATAATGGTTTTACTACTGAACATTTTAAACGATCTGGATACTTTCCTTGTACCAATGATAAATTAATTATATATGTAAGAGGACCCGTTATATATGGTAGGCACTTTTTTAATAGTTCTGAAGAAATATTATCATAACCTACTGACTTTGTATTATTCAGAGAGAATATTATTTTGGATACTTCGATTTCATCTGTGGGCAATAGAAAAATTGTATTATTATTGATTTTGATATTATTATTAGAATAGTCAATGTGTTCATTAGGGTTTGATTTAGTTATGTCAATGAAGTAGTTATTAAAATGTTCACAAATGTCTTGGGGTTCAATTAATGATTTGTTATCAATATTTTTTTTAATTAATTCAATATTATTATTTTTTAAACTTTGGTTAACGCCTTGTTTTATTATATTCCAAACGGTTTTGCATTTATTGTTAGATTTTTTAATTATTTTATTATTATAAATTTTATGAGAACTGTATACACATTTTTTAAGAATTTTTGAATAATTTCTATATTTATGTAATAATTGAATTTTTTGATTACTTTTGTTGTTTTTATATTGAAAGTATAGCGATCTTTTAATTTTGCTGCATTTTTTAATTCCATTACTTAACCACATTGAACCTGATTTACCGTTTTTTATCTTCACTCTGATGGTGGGAAAACACAATTTATGAAAAAGACATAAATAATCATGAAAGCGGTCGAAAGCTTCATTACATTCACTTTTCTCATAAACTTCGGAAAATGACAATGCTGCAATACAGTTCAAATATTTGGTTATATTTTCCTTGTGATAATCAGTATGTAATTCAAACCAGAATGGAATTGATTTTTTGTTACTTTTTATAGGAAATGTAATAACTTGCGCAGTTTCATGATCAGATAGACCAAGTGGATACGTTTGCCCTTGGGCTCCATTAATATTAGATGCAATTTGATCAATGCATGAATTTTGTCGTGTAGGAACGTTAATGTGCATTTTAAATCTGTACGAAATAAGTAGATCTTGAAGCTCCTGTGAGTATTTATTATCTTTTAAGGTATTTATATTCCAGTCTCCACATAAAACAACCTTTTTATTCCCTTTCATTTTAGTTAAGTGACGTAAAAGTAAATTGAGACTATCAAAAAATATCTGAATATCGGATGTGGGTGTTCGATAAATACATATTATTGTAAGATTTACGTCAATCAATCGAGTTCCACAACATTCAAAATCATGTACTTTAGATATTTCGTTACAAAATGGAATATCTTGACATTTCGTGCTAGATTCAAGCAATATGCACGTGCCCCCTCGTTTTTTACCTTTTCTAGAATACGAAGAAGCAAGTTTGTAATGTTCTATTTTAAGATTACATTCGAAACCTTTCGGAATTAATGTCTCACATAAACATATAGCATTAATTTTATTATTTTTATCATTAAAGTCGTTAAGTACTATTTCTAAATTATAACTTTTATTTATTACTCCACATATATTTTGATGCATCACCTTGAAATAATTAGTTTTAGTTTTAGGCACGAAAAAGCTCTTCCGAATTAGTTGTAATATTATTAGATATTTTAAAATAGTAAGGTATGGTTCCTTTTTTAAATTCCAAATCATTTTTAATAGTATTTGTATATATGAGATTATTGTTTGTTTCTGTTTGATTTTGTTTTAATTTTTGAGATTGTTTATTAAAAAGGTAGGGAATAGTTCCTTTTTTGTGATTAGGATTTAGTTTAATATTCGTAGAAAAACCACGTAATTTACGAATCATTTTAAAATCTAAAAATTCTCGTTTATAATCTAAGCTATCTAATGCAATATTGATTTTATTGGCTAGCCATGATTGCTCATATCTTTTATTTTCAAAATATTTTTTTTCAAGTGGGATGAATGTGCAATTATCAAAGTTTCTCATTAAGAGTTTGATGTTCATATTTAACATCTTTAGATTAAGGTATGGGTTATGGGTTACTTCTAGGACAAACACAGGGCAACTCCTTAACATTGCAAGCGCTATACTCAGGTCTGACAGGATTTTAAAGGGATTTGGATCGTTAGCACCCACTGCTATGATAACTCTGTCGTTTCCGGAAATAACATTTTTCAGTGAATTGCTATAATTAAGAGCATTGTAGCTGTCTGCATCGGGATAATTGAAAGATGACACTTTGTATTGATCATTCCATTTGTTACGACGTGATTCCCGTAATATCAAAGATAAGCCTGTGATTTGCTGATCTCCTAAAATATATATCGTCCCATTATTTTGAGTATTGATCGCACTATAATCAATTTTTGTTGTCACTTTGATTTCAGTATGGTTGGGAGTATTTTTAGGTGTATTGTTAACGTCCTGATGGCTTACTTTCATCTCAGTTATATTCTGAGTAGAGGCGGATTCGTGAGTAGAACTACTATTCCCATCTGCATTCAAAATTTTTTGAGGCAGAACCTCTGGAAAAAGATTTTTATTTATAAGTATAGATGTTTTATTTTTCTCTTTCGCTTCATCCCTCTTTTTCATTGAAGATTTAGGTGTTCTATTCGATATCCCATCAAATCCTAAGTGTTTATAAAGGTTTAAAGTTTTTTTATATTTCTCTACAGTTTCTTTAAGCTTCTTGTTCTCTAGGCACAAATCGTCAATTTGTTCATGTGCTGAATCTAATTCTGTGTTCAAGGATGAAATTTGATTCTTCAAATCAGAAATTGTATTTATTTCATCAAATGAAACGTTGGATAGGCTCATTATTGTTGTCTCCAATGTGCCAGATGTTGATGAATTGATGTCGTCGTACGAATGTGATCTTGCTATTTTGTTCCTAAATGTTATATTGTCGGAACTCAATGGCCCTGATTCTGTTGTTCACAACTAAACTAATTTTAATCTCACTATGTCTCTTTCTAACAAAGAACACAAGAAAAGGATGTAAGAAATTTAGTCCTGTCAAATTAGTCCAATGCTTGTTTTCAATATAAATTTAGTCGCCATCTATCGCGGTTACGCCTAAATACACGCAAAATAAGAGGCAAAGATTAATTTGACAACTTAAAATATATTCTATCCTTTTTCAATAATGTTCGTAAGAAAGAGATGAGATGTGACTAAAATTAGTTTAGTGCGATTTACAACAGAATCGGCACCATTATTAATATTTGGTTAACTTCGACAATAGTAACTCGTGGTGTAGTTTCAAAAACTAATATTTACCGGGACGCGAACCCGGACCTGTGTCTCGTCGATGTGGTATGGGTATGCGTCTTAAGCCACAGAGCCAAATAGCCAGTACTTGATTTGGCAAAAATCGCGAACTATATCAACAACTTATGTAACGAGTTCAATGAGTCGGTTGATGATTCAGCACTCGCATATAGGCATTGATGATGATTTTATTTCACTTTTACCCACTCACTCAAATTATAAAGTGTCTTTAATTTTAAATTTGTAATTATTGTATTTTAAACTGTAATTATGGTATTGTTTATTTATTTGTTCATTTATTAGCTGCTTATGAATGTTAATAATACAATATCACTGTGTATACACTTATTTTATGAGATTTTAGTTAGCTTTGGTTACTCTTCACTTGGGTTTCAAATTATCAAAATGTTCAGTTATTTTTATTGATACAGATCTGCAAACGCTTTCACTTAATATTTCGGTCACTATGCACTGATTTTCCATAGAATAAACATATAATTTAAACTTTAAGTATTTTTTATAATAAAATAACACGGAGCTAATGTGTACAAGACGGCAGCGCCATCTGTCGTGTCCGACAGACAGAGGCAGAACTTCATAACCGATCACAGATACACACTGACACTAGCCGCACAGAAAATATAAGTGTATCAGTTGGGCTCGAAACGAAAAGCAAGTTACAACTTGCATGCATAATCAGCTCATATATAATTTGAGTGTTATTTAGCATGATCGTTTGCTTGTTAAATAATTAGACTATTGGTAAATTAATTCAAGATAAAGATAGACTAGTTCCAGTTCCGAACATCAGATGGCGTGTATAATTCCGACATTATAATATAAATTCTTATTATAGTATAGTGCAGAATACGACCGCTAGACAGTGAATTCCCAAGACTTTTACAAAGCTTTAACTCGTTTTGCCAATATGTCAGACTTATTGCGTTTGTCTTATGATTTAGTGATTTATTAACTACGTCAAAAGTGACAGTTGTTCTAAATTAGTTCTAAGTCTATAAAAAATGATTTTCTATAACTTTTATGACTTTTATTTTAAAGCATACCAGACACCTTATATCTGGCCCCGTAAAAAGGAGGCAAAAGCAATATTGCAAATGGTTTTTTTTTTTACGAAATTACAGCAGATCTTATGAAATTCATCAATCCCGAATTTTATAATGCATTGAATTGTATATAATTAGTGATAATGTTACCCAAACATGTTGTAATAACGTAGCAAGCAGTCGGAATTATACACGCCTTCTGATGTTCAGAACTGGAACTAGTCTTACTTTATATTGAAATTTAATTTACCAATAGTCTAATTATTTAACAAGCAAATGATCATGCTCAATAACACTCATATTATATATGAGCTGATTATGCGTGCAAGTCGTAAATTGCTATTCGTTTCGAGCCCAACTGATACACTTATATTTTCTGTGCGGTAGGCGGTTAACACACTGCCATGCACCACGCTGCATGTTGCGTGTCAACGCACTTACGCGCGTGGGTGCGGGGCGAGACGCATGTAGGCGCGTGATCTGTATGAACGCGCGTGGATGCATTTTCTGTGTGTTGGACTGTGCATCTTTTTTATACAAACAGAGATAATTACAAGCAACGTTAAAACACGCATTCACGCGCTACGCTGCGTGGCACTGTGTTAACCGCCTCAGTGTCAGTGTGTATCTGTGATCGGTTATGAAGTTCTGCCTTCTTAGGGGAGTGATGGCGTCTTATGAAAAATTATAGGAAACTTATCGGGAGTAAAGTTCTTAAAATTGACACTTATGAACGCCAATCCTTTTGCCCTCGGAGCGAATTGGCTTTAGTAAATTGAATGAAATTGTTATTTCTGTGCTACTTTTATTATAAAAAATATCTTAATTAAAAAATAAAACGTGCAAAATCATACAGTGCAACGGCTGGCCATGTAATTATTTTTTTTTTGACTATGTTGTCCCCGTTGGATTTCAATTATGAATGAATAGGTGAATAAAGGACACTAAAGCACACTCACTGTAATTTTTTCGAGGTGGTCACTTAATTGGAAACTTATAAAAATAACTTGTAAATTTTATTTACCATTATTATTATTATTAAAGATGAAACTTTGTGTGAGAAAAAAATTGGAGAATACATCTTAGGGAGTCCACTATAATATGCTTTTGGAATTTTTTGTATACATAAAGTAGTTTACGAGAAAAAAAAATTTTTTAAAGTATCTCATTTTTGTTGTTTTTTTATATATCTTCACAACCACTTCATCTATGGCTAAAATAAGTATACGTACAAACTTCTCATATGTTCCCCTAAAAGACTATACAGTCATTGATAGGAATTTCTATCGGGGGCAGATTGCCTATACTTATACGGCTAGACCCTTTTCTATTATAGTATAGCTATCCCCGCAGTTTCGTTCGCGTTCCCGGGGCATAGTATGTTTTTCCGGGATAAAGGGATACTTATCCCGAAAAAAAAGCATGGTAAACTGGTTTAAATCAAGAACATATCGATACCTCGGGGCTCAAAGGGAGTATAGCACAAAACACAACTTTTCAACAGAATCAAAAAACAAAAAAAAAAATTTTTTTTTGATCATATGTTTTTTATTTTTAGTGCTACATCAATGTAATTTAGGGCAAAAGTTCTTAAAATTAGTGGTATTTTCAAGTTATATTAAAAAAAAATGCCTCCTTCTAGTCGTTACAGAGATAGCTATTCCTTTACCACCCAAAAAAAAAAGAAAACGTTCTTTACACCCCTCAAAAACTACCCTGTGCAAGAATTTTAGGACGTAAGACTAACCTATCGCACAAAATACAAATCATAATTAGGGTAAAGGTCACTTGCGTTTTATTTTATGGTTGTAAGATAATTTATTAGGGTATAAATACAGTTTTTTAGATTGCCGCATCTGATTATGCAAACTGAACTTAGTATAAATTGTGTAGTGAGTGAGTGATCCAACATTACTTTTTTTATTTGATCTATTATGTGCAATTACGTATAAAATAAAAAAATAATAGAAAATCAAACTTATATTTTTTTTATTACACAACGAAACAATAGACTATACCAAAATATACCATACACTTAATTTAAAAATTCTCAATCTTCCTTTTCTTCGTCTTCATCTTCCTCATCGGTTTCATTTAAAGTCTCATGTACACACGGCAACACATCAAGCTATACATTTCCAGTATAAGCTGATCTCGCATTGTATTGGATTTCCCTACAATTAGAGGTCAGCTTATATTGGAAATTTATAGCTTGATCTGTAGCCGTGCGTACATTGGAGTCATGTGGAAGTGTATGATATTCTTCGTGAAATCTTTTTAGGATGGCTCCGGTCTCACAAAGACGTGTAAGGTCTCGGTATTTCGTAATACAAAACTCCACCCGCCCTGCCTGCTTCCTCGTTATTTGTTAATTGCTTATCTTTTTTCCCCTTTGACTGTCCTTTCCCCTTTCTTTCCTTTCCTTTCCTTGATATGTTTTCACATAATATTACTGTATGAGAGACTGATTCTTGTTTCATCGAGTATTTAACAAACATTTGATTTGGATGTTTCTTTTTAAATGTGGCGATTCTTATTTGTTTGAATTTTAGTTTTTTTATTGTTGCTGATATGAATGTTTTTGCAGCTAGGTCGTCTAAATTAAGAAAATCTGTGTGGTCCAGTGAGTGAACTTTGTATGGCCCTGGTCTTTTGCGGGCGGACTCAAAGTAGGTCGCCCATTGCGAAGGAGCATAAACTATTAGATTTTTGACCTCTCTTTCTATTACTGCATGTACTGCATCGACAGGCATGTAAGTGTGTCCTGGTAGCAGGTAATTAATTTGAATTACCTCCAAATTAGTGGTAGCCTTGATGAAATAGTTCAATGCAGCCAGAACTGTTTTATTTTTATTTTGGCCGCTACAAGAGTCACAGTATAGTATTAAGTATTTTGTGCCTTTTCTCTCCATCACTTCTAGATATTTCAACAGGCAAGTAGCTATTTCATTACTCCCACGTTTGCCATCACACAGTGTGCTTCTGCTCGATTCTGATCCCTCACATGACCAATTGTCAGAACTACCCGACGAGAAGTCTAGTTTTTCTTCATCAGATAAAAAGTTGATAAAAGATTTCTTTGCAGTTTTGTTCCGGATTTCAGCATGAATAAGTGCTTCATCCAAGGTAGTTTTGTGAACTTCAGGGCCGATAATAACATCCATTGCAGTTTCAGCCTTATGATCTTCAAATATACTCATATTTGTGGCATCAGAATCCGAGTTGTCTTCACGGGTTTTAAGCACGATAGCTCTTTTAGCGTAAGATGGTGGTGCTGCTGCTGGTGAGTATGAAGACTGCTGAATAGATCCATAAGTTTTAGCATCCGATTTATTTTTGCAAGATTCAGAACTAGAAGATTCTCTGGTTTCAGATCGTGTGGCTGTTATTGTCGAGTATGAAGACTGCTGAAGAAATCCGTAAGTAGTAGATTCCGAGATTGCTTTACAAGTTTCAGATCGTGTGGCTGCTGCTGATGAGTATGAAGATGGCTGAAGAGATCGGTAAGCAGTAGTAACCGAGTTTTCTTTGCAGATTTCAGAAATAGAAGCTTTGACATCAGATGGTGCGGCTACTACTGGTGAGCATGAAGACTGCTGAGTTGATCCGTAACTAGTAGCATCCGAGATTTCTTTACAAGTTTCAGAACTAAAAGATTCTCTGATTTCAGATCGTGTGGCTGCTGTTGGTGAGTATGAAGATGGCTGAAGAGATCCGTAAGTAGTAGCAACCGAGTTTTCTTTGCAGATATCAGAAATAGAAGCTTTTACATCAGATGGTGCGGCTGCTGTACAAGTAGATGTCGCCACGTAAGTGGTAGCGACCGTGTTGTACTTACGAGTTTCAGAATTGGTTGGAATTTCAACATTGCTCGAATCTTTTATAATAATATCTGATAGTATGTGAATCTTTTTGTTTGGGTTACTAGTACCGTTATCTGTGTTTGGTGGACTAGTCTGATGCTCATTTCTAAAATATGTATGTGAGCGAGGAAAAGTAATCGTCGACGTAACTACGTCATCTTCGCCACTTGAGTTTAGTATGGTTAAGTGAGGTCTATTCCCCCTTTGACTAAAGTTTTCTTTATCGCTGTCTTCTATTACAACGGTGTTGTGACTTGTTCGGCTCTCAGCTAGAGAATGGCCTTCTATTTCACCAGGAAAACTGTCTGTGTACTGGTAAAGGTCAATTTAGTTTCTAGATAGAAGGCGTATAAGATTCTACTTTCTCTAAAGATGTAAGTAGTTAGGTAGTATAGAACGAATTGGTTTTCGTTTGAAATCTAGTAAGGTGGTAAAGAACAATTTGTAAAAATTGTGTGCTTTACATCCTTTATCTAAGGATACTCAATTTATACAACCTAGACGATTATGTCATCATGAATAATTGTAATGTACAGCCATAATTCATATTAAAACTGCATTAAAAGACCTACAATTTTGGGTAGTAAAGAACATATTTTTCGAGAATTTCGCTATTTTGAGTATACAGTTCGATAGAAAATGAGAAACTGAACAAGATGGTGTAAAAAACTCTATTTGGCCAAATTGTGCTATACAGCCTTTGAGCCCCGAAGTATCGAATTATTTATTATTCTATCTAGGGTTGCCAGGTCGCCAAACCTAATAGTCCCGGATAGACCAGCCAGTTTGGCCAGACATTTGGGTAGAAAGGCTGGACACAAAATTTATGTAAAATCAAGCTTTTTTGATTATTATCAAGAATCTTGTTAAATTCGAGTGAAATAATAAATAAAATCGAATGCCAAATCAGTCTCTTAGGTAGGTACTTTATTATTAATCCCTCTTTTTATTATAATATCATTGTATTAATCAGTCAAATAGTCATCAGTCAAAATAAAATTCTAGAAACTTAAACATTTATCAACATATTTAAATTCGCGCTTGCTCGTTTGCGAAATGATGGCGAAATGTAAAAAGCCTAACAAAAGCCGGACAAGCCGGACACCGTTTATTTTGGTCGGAAACGCAATCAATTAAAAGAAACAAAAAACCCGACTGCGTAAAACATAAATTAACTGAAAAGAATAAAACAAGCTCTTAAATATATATAATTTTGAATATAACTTGAATTTTATAAGGTATTGCAATCGGGAACAACCAATACCCTAAGTATGTATTTTTTTGTAATATTTGTTTATCCCCGACTGCAATACCTTATAAAATTCAAGTTATATTCAAAATTCTATATATTTAAGAGCTTGTTTTATTCTTTTCAGTTAATTTATGTTTTACGCAGTCGGGTTTTTTGTTTCTTTTAATAATTTAATTTATTTCAGACTTTTTAGTTTTATATAGAAAGAGTTGTATGTATTAGTAAGTAAATGAGCGATACGGTAAAGGAACGCTAACAACCATTGCAAATCTGTGATTTACGTATGGTAACGGCTCAGTAGGTACCTACTGTCCGGTACGGTGAGTCGCAAATTTGGAGCTTTTTGTTAGGTGAATCGCGGTCCAATCAACTTTGGAAACCACTGAGCTACGGTATTCTGTAAGGTGGAAGTACTTCCCCAGTCGAGCTGCTCTTCATATTATTTAATTGAAATGTACAGGAATGAATATGTTTAATGAAACAAGAACACAATTTAATAAGTATATAATTTTATATTTTATAACAAATATAGAATTGCACACTGTATCAGCATGCGCATAGTGGGTTCAAGAAATATTATATTTACAATGGAATAATATTAAAGCTACAATCAATTTAAATAATATCCTTAAAATAACTAATACTTATTATTGGGACATAGTATTTACACATTAAAAATATTCTAAATTAATTTTATAAAACAGTCGTCAAATAAAGGCAGTTGATTTATTAAATCTAATTATTACTATTTACAAGATTTTCTTCACAATTTAATTATTATATAGATATAAATACTGGGCGGAATGAGTCTTGAATTTGGTGAAATATTTGTATCAAATAAGTTCACAATTTTAAGGCACTCATAAATCAATAGACACAGGATTCAAAACGTATATTAATAAGAAGTGGAACTGCTATCAGGACGCAGTTGTTTTGTTTGAACATCATCATAAGCAATAGTAAAAACACTTTTCTTTTCAGTTATGGGTAATCTTTTTATATTGCCTGTTTGCTGTATTAAAGTATTCATAGCGATACCTGAATCATTGTCATCTAATTTCGTAGTAGCAGTTCTGAGACGGACCTCTGGCACACTGTCTCCACCTATATTTATTTTTGAAACGTGTACCTCGGGCGCGTTCTTTCTTTCTTCTTCGTAACTAGTTGATATAGATATACTATGTGTTAAGGCACTCTCTGATAGTTCTTGTTTCACTTCTTTATTCTTCACATCATCTTGGTTCACATAAATTGGCTGTTGTTCTATCGACTGTCTGCGCTGTAATACTGGAATGTTTTGCTGAGCTCCCAAATACTTAGGAATATGTGTAGGTTGTATGTAACAAAGTGGATTCTGGTTCTCATATTGATGTTCATATCTATGTTCTGAATGCTGCAATAAAGGATGCACGTCAGGCAAAGGCCCTTCTGGTACAGGCGTAACTTTTTCTTCTTTTAACATTCGTGGGTGAATAAACTCATTTTCTTTTCCTTTGGAGTTTTTTTTTACCTCAGAAGTATCAATTTGATTATCTTTGTTGATTATTTTCCCGTATCTTCCAGTTTTTTCCTTTTCATCTTTTTCCTGATCGTTTTTTGATTTTGATAATCGTTTTGGCTTACTTGGAACTATTTTTTCTGGATGTTTTGGCGTCGTGGCGGGTGTCTTTTTTCCATACCATTGCATGTAACGTGGTAAACTTTTTTGCGTTGGTTTCGTGTTTTCTGGAGATTTTATGGATTCAGAAGCTCCATTCGTTTTTTTGCTACTAGTCTCGGTGTTACTTGGACTTTTTAGTTTAGTCGGAACTTCATCTACAGATTTGATGTTCTCACTAGATAATTCACCAAGCTCTGCTTCGCGTGCTTCAGTTGACGAGCCCTGTCTCGAAAATACTAAATTTCGGTTATCCTTGGACGCTGAGCTACTTCTACTCTTACTGTCTTTACTACTATCGGGCTCCAATGCAAGTGTTTGTTTTATAGCAGATACATCATCAGCAGATACCGGAGACTGTCTTTGTAGCCTCAATCTCCTTTTATCGAGGTTTTCGTCAAGTGAATCTGAAATTTCCATTAAGACTTCCCTTCTTAGCCTAGATTTCCCATCTGCATCAGACATTTTAATTTGGGTTGAACTTACAGTTTCATTTTTAGATGTTGTGACTGTACTTTTAGTCATATCACCATAGTTTTTTACATGTTCTTCTCTTTCATTTGTTTTACTTATTTTAACATGCTTTTCACTTTCTAATGAAGGTGATACTTCACTTTCTTCAATTATAGGTGTCTTAATTTTTCTCTTCATATCATAGACTCTTATACTTCTTCTAGGGTCTTTGTATTTTGTTTTTTTCTTAGGCTTTTTTCTTTTGACCCACGCTACTTTCTTTGTATCATCTTCAACTACCATTTCTGAATCATCTTCACTATAGGAATCATTATCACTTCTTGCTTTTCTTCTAGTTGGCTTAAGAAGTTGAGGCTCAGTTTGTGTGCCAATGTGACACTCTGTTTGGGTGGCGATTACTGAATGACCTGGTAAGCTCTGCGTTTCTAATTTACTTTCTACTTGGGATGCCGTTTCTTGATTTTGCAATATACGTTCACGTTCTATTAGTATTTGATGTAAAAGTTCGTTCTGTTTTCTAAGCGATGACTCTAATAATTCCTGATGTATTGTTGACTTATTTTTCATTTCTATTAAAGCAGTTTGTAGATAATCACTTTTTAATGGAACAGTACCAGGAACGTCTGGTGCAACATTTGAGTATTCATGAAATTGATTTGGAGCATCGCTACCTACATGTGATCTTTGTCCATAGCTTTTGCCTTCTTTCTCAATTGACATGTTATCTAAATCGGTTGTCACTTTTCCCATACGTTCTCTTATATTTTTAGCTTCTTCTCCTTGTTCTCTTATAAACCGTTCCATTAGTAAGTCTTTACCACTATCAACAACAACGTATTGTGTATGTGGTATCAAAGTTACTGGTCTCTGTTGATGAATAGGGAGGTTTACATAACGTTCCTCTTCATTTTTCCCTCGTGTTACTAACCTTAAAATTTCAGTATTACCTTCTTTAATAAAATATTGGTCCCTACCAAGAGATGATGGAGCGCGTGCCTTTTCTTGAAATTCTATTTTTGTTTTGTTTTCAGTCTTTTTGTCAACATCAGACTTGAGATAGACGCCAACATCTGAGCCACGATCTATTTCGTGCCGTCGTATAGAGTCATTGTCTTGTTCCCTTTTGTGGTAATGTAAGGTGGCAATTCTGTCGTAGCCGTTTTCTAGATCTTCAATGTATTCCTTTCTGGTTTTGTTGTTGAAGTTACCTTCTTGAAGTTGCATTTCTTTTGTGTAGATTATGTTGGGGCCATCCCTGGAAAATAAATAATTGATTCAGCTTCGTGTGGCTATATTGTATATATTTAAAGCATAAACTTTACAGCTTAATAAAGTCAAATTACCTGGCACGAAAAGACTGTCTGGTTTCTTTATAATCATTATCGGCTGCAGTTTGTACAAATTCTTGATGCATATCACCAGGTGTGGATGCGGGTTTAGATGGTTCTTTGGACCTGTGGTTCCGCTTGTTGAATTTCCACTGTGTTGGCTTCGTCCTCAAGTCTGCTTGCTCGGCGCTCCAAGCCTCTCTCCTCCTCCACTCTGTTCCGTGTATTGATTTATTTTCTATACTGTGCCTCGACTTGTTTTCCCTCCCAAGTCCCTTGTCCCGCACCACTAAATGCACGTCGTCCTCTGTGGAGTTGACACGTATCACTCTTTTCCTAGAATTTATTAATGGATATCTATGTACCTAGCTGTTCTGTTATATCTTAATTAATAACAATATAATTTGTGTATCAGAAAGTAGTAAGGACAAAGAAGCATGTAGAGTTTCAGAGCATGCATTGAGAATATGTGTAAGAGTAGGTATTAGTGTTTTGAGAAAATAATGTTTGGGATGAAATGTGATGTATGTATTTCAAATCAATATAAATAGTTACCTAAAGTGTAGAAAAGCTGGTGTCAACTGGAATTAGTTGGTGCATTTAAGGCTGTTAATGAAAGAAAGGAGAAATATTAGTATAAAAAATATGGAAACTGCAATATCGCATGCAATATTTGGATGGAGTGCAAAGGAAGTTGTAATGAAGTGTGATATAGATCGAAAAACTGAAATATTCAATTGCATAATTACCTTGGGGGCATGTAAAGAGGACATCCTTCACAAATACAACAACATATTAGCAGAAGTAGTACAAGAGCTACTAGTATTGCCAATAGTATTAACAACCAGAATAATAAACGACTTTCTGCTCTATAGAGACCCTGAAACATAAAATAATTATGATTTAGTCGTAAATTTTACGGACTTCCTTTAGAAGATATTTATCATAGCAAAGGTGTTAATAAAAGCATGAAAATTGCAACTCATACATCAAAATATATGACTACTTACAGAGTCACTATTATCAGCGGTAGACGTCTGATCCTTCTGTCCTGATCCAGTACCAGTATTGATACCAGTTCCACCAGGAATGACGCCAGTGGTGTAAATAGTCATATTCCTGGCCAACTGTTCTTGTAGTTTTGCTACATTTATAGCACTGTTTCCGGACATTCTCACTACAGCTATTACTTCACTCCTGAAAATAAGACAATTAATATAACTACTTTTGTTATTTTTGGAAAAAAAAATTGGGTCTGAGTGAGATACAGTGACAGAGTTACACATATTGTTTTTTATATAGCAAGATATGCGTTTTGCCTTAATTTAATAACTATCGAACTTTTGACAATTCTCCATATTAACTTACTTTTCTTGACTAGACTCTTGCCCATTTAAATCAGTAGCACTATTATCACTTCCTTTGTAAGGTTTTATTTCAATGATGGTTACTTTTCCACCAGAAAGTGTACTGAGAACTTCTTCTAATTTCCGCCTATCAGGATTCGCACCAGGGACAATGAAAGACATTGTCCTGGTTTTACTTTCTGGAGGATAAATCTTAGCTGTTGTTGTAGAGAATAATCTAGGTACTCCCAGATCGTAAGCTCTTATTGATAGAACAAAAACTTCACTCTCTTCATCATCTGATTGTCGTTTTTGCCTGTGAACGTTTTGTTTCTTCGTTCTTTTTAAGGCTTCTAGAAGATACAGTTCTCCTGAAACGAAAATAATAATAATACATTTTAGTAATACTGTCATTTGAATGTATGACTAAATTATAAGACTGAGAATTATAATTACCTGTTTCTTCATTTATAGCAAATTTCCCATCTCCATTCCCTTGTATTATTTCATATCTGACTACATTATTTGGTGGCTCAGCGTCTTTATCAACTGCCTTCACAAACGCTGCAGAAGTGAAGTTATTCAAGCTCGGTGACAATACGAACTCATACAACGACCTCTCAAATTGTGGTGGGTTATCATTAACATCTAGTAGCTTAATAATTAATGGCACTGTAACTCTTAAACCTACTCCATCATTATCTCTAGCCTCTACTAAAAAATGCAAGTCTGGCATTGCCTCACGGTCAAAGCCGTGGTTATTTGTGGCGACTGTTATCGACCCTGTTATAGGGTCAAGGTTTAGTGACGTGTTAAGATATCCTAATATGGCAGTGAATTGTATCTTCCCAAATGCACCGGTGTCGACGTCATCGGCCGCGACCTGCACCAGCCGGGCGCCTGCGGTCACGTTCTCTGGGAGTTCCACGTCATATGATTGCGCCAGGAATATTGGAGGATTGTCGTTCACGTCATTTAGGTAGACGGTCATGTTAGCTGTAGCTGATAGATTTGTTGCTGGACCCAATTCTTGAGCTAGAATCTGAAAAGTGGAATTTTACAGTTTCAGATCTGTGAATAAATCTTTCTTCGTATTTATTTGCAATTTAGATCAAAGAAACACTAATACTAATTAGACGTCTGCGTCTGATTGATTCGCCTTCATTCGATAATTTTTCAAACTTGTTTGGTGAAGGAAAACATCGTGAGGAAACCATCGTGTGGTAGTCCCGCAATTGGCTACCAATCTCAATTTGAAAATGCTGTCATCAAGCACTTCAGTAGGTACCATGATGAGTTTTTGATAAAAACAAGTGCACATTACCTGAAAAACCACAGATTTTCTCGCTTCGAAGTCCAACATGGTATTGTCCCGCACTTTGATGATAAACTGCGCATGTCTCTCTGCCACAGTGGGAGAGATCTCGAATGTTCCATTGTTCCCTATGAGAGTGAGCGAGAAGACTCCGTTCTTGCCAGAGTCGTTGTCGTTTACTTGCGGGATGTACGGGTCGTTGAATGTCAGCGCTGTGCCTTGAGGAGCGTTCTCATCCAGGTAAGTGATGTAGCTGGAATTTTAGATAGAAAGATTGATTTAAAAATATGCGGAAAGTATATATAAATAATGTTATAAATTTTTGAAGCTTGCATAGGGATGGAACGTTAAACCCCAGTGAAAGTGAAAGTTCATACGAAGAAATTTTCATATTACTTTCAGCTGGAAGAAAAGGCTCACTATACGAAGTGGATAGGTGACCATTACAATAACTGATTAGGGTACCAATAATGTTGTATCTTTCAAAATAATGCACGCACACAAGAATCATCAGAATCACCAACAAAAGCTACTTACAACTGATTCTCAAAGTAAGGCGGTGAATTCTCCCGCTCAGGCAGTATGAACGCCAGCTGCACGGTCGAGGACATGGCCTCCGGCTCCTCACGAGACAAGCGGACTTCTTCAGCGACCACCGTCAGGAGTATTGGGGCGCCTGCGTGCGAGATCGCTGATATCTCTTCTATAGGCCGCTCGAGGGTTAGTTCGCCTGGAATTAAAAAATTAAACTCTAAAGTGTGTTCGGCATAAATTCCTAATTGACATTTTGATTTTGAATAAAGAGCGGCAAATTAAAACTGACGAATCAAAATAATTATGTTGATAAATATTTCACTACTGCCATCTGTGCAATACTAAGGATAATAAAAACCTAATCTTGATTAAAGACTGCCAGTACATCGTACTAAATTTGAAAAGTACCGCTAGATGGCAGTAAAATTAAATATATTTTTGTGATACATCAGAAAGAAGTTTAAGAACATAGATGGCGCTTTGTTACAAATATTATTAATAGTGTTTGAGCCTACAAAAGTATTTCAGAGTTTTATGTAATAGCTGAAAACCCTCGTCTTCAATGGAAGCAAATCGGCATCTGAAGACGCGAGCGCAACCCTAGCTACGCGCTTTAACGATGCAGCCGCATCCCTAGTGGCTACGTCATTTACTTCACTTATTGACAATCCACCAAACAGTAGAGGTGTGTAACTCATCAAAAATACGCGAGCTGCATCACAGCTCACGGCTCAAGTGTGTGAGCTGGTTCAATGACTCAGCTCGCAGATCAGCTCAATTTGTACCTAGTCCACGATACGCACGCACGCTCACTGCTTACCGCAATTCGAATCGAGCCAACTGAGCTGCGGCGATTCGTTCGACTCTGCCGAGCGGCTCTTTTCATACCTCAGAGTTGGAATTATTTGTCTTTTTATATTATCAATATATGTTACATAGGTATTTATTTATTGAATTAAATTATTATTTAATTCAATAAATAAATACGATCTACGAAATAATAATTCGTAGATTAGAATCACAAGAATAATCTATGGAGGGAGTCGCAGATACACTAGGAGTTGGATTGAGCCGTGAGCTAGTCATTTTGTTGTTGAGCTGTAGCTCAACGGCTCAAACCCGTGTGATCTGATTCATTGAGCTGGTTCAGAGCTGAGTTACACACCTCTACCAAACAGTAAACACCTTTAATTAAATACGCACCGCTTTCAATTGTTTTTCATATAATTAGCCCCCCTGTGCAGTGAATTTGGAGATTCCCGAGGAGCTGAAGTTGGGTGAGTGGCAATTAGTTAATTTCATAAGGTTTTGATTTACTTTTGTTTGGGTATTGTATCTCGCCGCCGCATTTTTTACATGGAAGGAAACGAAGACGTGAGAGGCTTAAAAATCCTATAAACAGTCCACTAATAACATCTAGCCACACCATTTTGGTCTTCGAGCCGCACGTTTGCAGTTTTTTCCCTGTTAAAAACTATTTTTTCCGCATATTTGTACTCAATAAATATTTCGTTGAAATGTGCACCCGCCATTTTTTCCATATATAAATTGATTTTTCTCCCGCATTACGCTTCTATTCATACCTTTAGGCCATTGAGGCTTGGGTTTTACCGCTATACTACCTATTTACAATAATATTTTCATATAAAGTTCGTATATATTATATATCCAATTGGATTCAAAATCATAACCTACAATAACTTTCCATTTCGCTTGAATTCTGTGTATGTACCAGTGTGAAACGGCCATATTGCATATTTTGTTTCTTTACACATTTTTTCTACGCGATTTGTGTAACTTTGTATTTGGTTGGGTTCTCGAGTTTTCCATATTTGAAAAATGTCGAATGAAATAACACTGTTAGTTAGTAAACGCGATTCTTATTTTTCTCGTATACAAACTATTTACAAATCAATACCGAAAAATAAACGCGAGAAGAATCCCGTGTTTGAATCGCAAGCAGAGAATATTGAAATATTATGCAAAGAATTTGTTCAATTAATTGACGCGATAAATTCAAAGAGCTTGAAACTTGACGAGACCTATGTACCCAACTTCGAAACCCTATGGGCCTTTGACGATTTATATTACGCTATAAAAACAGCTTATAATAATAATAAAGATTATCGTGGCACCGATAGTGTTGATAAAACTTCGACTAACTTAAAGTTACCCCGCATAGATATACCCGAATTTCATGGGGACATTCAAAAGTTTCCATTATTTATCGAAACCTTTCGAACAATCGTACACCATAACACCACAATAACCGACGCAGAACGCATTCAATATCTTATTTCAAAATTGAAGGGTAAAGCACAAAGTATTTGTATAGGAATCGCGCCTACCCCCGATAATTATAAGGTATTATATGAAACGTTGATAACTAAATATGAAGACACGCGTGCCATCGCTATTTCGTACTTAGAAACTATACTAAACTTAAAACCTTTACCAAGCAAGGCATCGGCTGTCAGTTTAGAACAATTCATCGATCAGTTTTCAACTTCGATTTCCGCACTACGTCAATTAAAAATAAAAGATTTAGCCGATTTCATTTTTGTGCATGTTGGATTACGAAAATTAGATTCAGAGGCATCCCGCGCATTTGAAATGTCTATGAGTAAGAAAAATACCTTTCCGCAATATGAAGATTTTGTAGTCTTTATTCGTGAACAAACAAAGATTTTGCAACGAACGATGCCCGCGTCAGCTACTCGTTCGGGACAAGTGCACTGGGGCCCAATTCTCACTTCCCTCGAACTTGCCTTCGAATCGAACTTGCATTACGAGTGCTAGTTCTACCATAAAATTTCGAGGGGCGGAGTCAATTTTTCGATTCCTGTATTCTCGGCACTAATCGAACTAACCTTCGAAATAAGTTCGAGTGTAAGGAGTAAATGTTGCCATTATGATGGATACAAATTGCACGATGCGTTTCGTTTCACTTGATAATTGCGTTTTATTAACGTACGTGATAATGTTATATCTTAAATTAAAATTTGAAAGATTTTAATGAATATAAAATATTTAAAACAACGTTTTACTCTTATTATATCCTAATATATCCGGAATTCATAAGTTAATCAATTTTATATAATAATTATAAATGAATATGACAAAATATTTTCTGTGCGTAACGGAAATCCTTAGGCTTATCTGTCATTACGTTTCCAAATGACAACCTAACTGTTTGAAGTTTGATAGTTCACATTCGAAATACGTTTCGAACGGTCCCGACCAGTCGAAGCAGTTCGAGCGGTAGCCCTCGAAAAATAAGAAAAAATGGCGGCTTCGAAATTGTCAGAATAGCCTAACTTGATTTTTACTCGAAAAAAGTACGAGTTCGAACTTTATTTGGAACGAGTGATGAATTCGAGTGAATGAGAATTGGGCCCCAGGAGTGAAACGGTCAACTCGAATCGATCGCCTCAGAGTTTCTTAGTAAACAATATTAATTCCGCTTGTAGGTACTGTAATAGTAACAAACATACAAATTTGTACCAATGCGAGTCATTTTCAAGGTTATCGCCTAACGAAAAATATAATGTTATTAAAAGGTTTAATGGTTGTGTTAATTGTTTAAGTGTCCGCCACACTCTTGTGACATGTAAATCTATGTCAAAATGTAGGTTCTGTAATAAGGCTCACCATAGCCAACTATGTCGCTTTTCTACACACGATCAACCTAATCATGGTTCATATAATAATAACTATGGTTATGGTCAAGTACATTCGCCCGCGTCCGCTTCGCTCGCGTGTACACCGCCGCCTGCGCCCGCGCCGCAGCGCGCGGGTTCGCACTCCACCGCTACGCACACCGCCGCCGCGCCGCCGCTGGCGCCGTCCGCACCGCCGCACAACTCCACGCCCGCACCGCATTCCGCCGCCATTGGCACCGCTTCTCAGGCCTCGCAGCCTGCCGCCACCGCTTTTCTTTCGCCGCGCGCTAGTGATCATCGCATTAATAATACCGCCGCTACGCCTTTGTTTACGGGCGCTGCTACGAGTGAACAGGATTCATATAAAACTGTATTGCTTGGAACAGCTATTGTACCGATTTTAGATTCTTTCGGTAATCGCCGCAATATTAGAATATTGATTGATATGGGGTCACAGAAGCACTTCGTTACGTCGCGTTGTTTACGTACGTTAGGTATAAAAATATTTCCTGATAATAAAAATACGTTAGTTCACGGTATTGGAGAAAACACACAGTCTATTAAAGGTGTTTCAAATTTAACTTTATTCTCAAACTCAGATAAAAATTTCTTTTTCGATTTGCAAGCGTTAGTTATTGACAAAATTTCAGGTAATCTTCCTGAAAGTCAGATAGATACCGCGTCTCTGGATTATTTGCATAATATACCCCTCAGTGACCAACATTGGCATTTACCTGGTAGAATCGATTTATTGCTAGGCGCTGAAGATTTTGTGAAACGAATTTTAAAGGTTGACCGCATTATAGGACCCTCTGGTCTTCCTGACGCAATTGACACCGTTTTTGGATATATTGTGACTGGTTCCGCGTTTACGTCTAACCCTAAACTACCGTCGGTAAAAAATTTCTTTGTTACCACTGAAAATGTTGACAATCTTCTGACACAATTTTGGGACATCGAAGAGGTACCCATACGCAAGCATCTGTCCGCTGATGATAAGATGTGTGAGGAAATATATTTACAAAACACTAAACGGGATAACCGTGGCCGTTATATTGTTCCTTTACCATTTCGTCGCGATCCAAAAGATTTAGGAGACTCGCTTACGACAGCGACGCGTAGATATAACGCATTGGAAAGACGTTTCAAACAAAATAATTCGCTTCATAAACAATATGATGACATCATTCGCGACTATTTAGAGAAGGAATATATATCCTTAGTTTCTGAATTGCAAAATAATTCAACTTTTTATTTTATACCACATCACCCTGTTGTCCGCGATGACAAACTCACGACTAAAGTCCGGATCGTACTGGACGCTAGTGCCGCTACTTCAACAAATCTATCATTAAATGATTGTTTATATTCAGGAGCTAATTTACAATCCGATCTTCTTACAATAATTTTTCATTTTCGTTTATTTCCCATCGCAATTACCGCAGACATCCGTCAGATGTATTTACGCATATTAGTGTCACCTGACTTTCACCGCTATCTTAGAATTTTATACCGCTTTTCAAATGAAGATGAACCGCAAATTTATGAATTCAACCGCGTTTGTTTTGGATTAAAATGTAGTCCATACCTCGCAATGCGAACTATTAAAAAACTTATCGAGGATGAAGGCACTGCCTATCCTGACGCTTCTGCTATTATATCGCGCAACTTATACATGGACGATTTGGGAACTTCCGTTATGGATGAAAATACCGCTATTAATATCTCTCGCGATTTAATTAACTTGTTTCTCAAAGCGGACTTAGAATTGGTTAAATTCTCAAGTAACTCGCAAAAACTACTCGAGCAGTTGCCAGAACAACATCGGTTGTCTGCTTCTGTTGACATTTCTGATAGTGACGAATTGAAAATTTTGGGTTTACGCTGGTGCCCAGTAGATGATCAGTTTTCTATTACAGTTAATTTAGACCCGCATAACATTATTACCAAACGAACTATCCTTTCGACAATCGCAAAACTTTGGGATTTGGTAGGCATTGCAGCACCCATAATTTTATACGCGAAATTATTAATTAAAGCCCTTTGGCTAATGAACCTCGATTGGGACGAACGGCCAACCGCAGATGTTTGTACGCGGTGGTTACGTTTTAAATCTGAACTTCCACTCTTGGAAAAACTTAAAATTCCGCGTCACCTCGGTATCAATTCCACTGATTGCGAATTGATTCTGTTAGGTTTTGCCGACGCAAGTATGTCTGCCTATGGAGCTGTGGTGTATTTATGTGTGATACATCCTAACTTTCCAAACAATATTGTCAATATTGTTTGTGCAAAGTCCAAGGTAGCTCCAGTTAAGGTACTTACTTTGGCCCGTTTAGAACTCTGTGCATCTTTGTTACTTGCCAAACTTCTGCGATACGTATCTGATAATATATCAGATAAATGTAAAATTTCAAAAATATTTGCATTTACGGATTCCACAGTTACTTTACATTGGATCCATTCATCACCGCACCGCTTCAATGTTTTCGTCAGCAATCGTATTGCACAAATAAATGATTATTTACCCGCTTCGCATTTTTACCACGTTTCTGGTAAGGAAAACCCGTGTGATTGTTTGTCGCGAGGGCTCACGCCTAGTCAATTGCTTGACCACCCGTTGTGGCTGCATGGCCCTTCGTGGACACATCGACCACTTTCGGAGTGGCCTCTCAATCAGTTCGTCTTTAAAGATGAAACTACTTTACCTGAAGTTAAAACTAAAGCTCAGACTTTTTTGGTGACAGACCGCGAAAAACCGTTTTTATGTGAGCTTGCATCTCGTATCTCATCTTGGAGTAAGCTCCTCCGCATTGTTGTTTATATATTTAGGTTTTTGAGAAAACTACCGCGCGCCAATCGTGTTACGATTGCAGATTTACAGGTTGCTGAAGAAGCTGTTCTGACCGCTGTTCAATCTGTTCATTTTGATACTGAAATTTGTGATATTTCCAAAAATAAATTACCATCAAAACCGCTTCGTCCGCTCTGTCCATTTTTAAATAATGGCTTATTACTTGTTGGTGGTCGCTTAAATAAATCGAATCTCGAATTTTCCGCTAAGCATCCTATTTTGCTGCCTACTCATGATCATGTAGTGAATTTAATCATTGACGCCTATCATAATAAATACTTACATCCTGGACCCAATTTATTGATGTCTTTGTTACGTCAAAGGTATTGGATTATTTCATGCCGCAAAATCGTTCGTAAACGTTTCAGACTTTGTAATCGTTGTTTCAAAGTCAACCCTAAAACTGAATCTCCTTTGATGGCAGATTTGCCGACGTGTCGCGTAATCGAAACTAAACCGTTTTTACATACTGGGGTCGACTACGCTGGTCCTATACCAATTCTAATCAGCCGCTATAGAGGTGCTCGACAGCAGAAATCTTATATCTGTTTGTTCATTTGTCTTGTAACACGTTGCACACACATCGAGCTTGCAGTCGATTTAAGTACATCCGCTTTTATTAACGCATTTAAAAGGTTCGTGTCCCGTAGAGGCACTTGCTCAACCTTATATTCTGATCAAGGCACGAATTTTATAGGAGCTAAGACTCATTTTGATGAATTGACTGCACTTATAAATTCAAATGATTTTAAAACCGCTTTTTTTGATGAAACTCGGAATCAAAGTGTTAACTGGAAATTTAATCCGCCAAGCGCTCCACACTTTGGTGGATCTTGGGAATCGAACATACGTAGTGTTAAACTTCATTTAAAACGCGTAATTGGCGACCAATTATTAACGTACGAGGAAATGCTCACAGTGCTTACACAGATAGAATCTTTACTAAATTCGCGTCCGTTGACGCTTCTTAATTCAGATCCATCTGAACCAACGGCTTTGACACCTTCACATTTCCTGACTCTTGGTCCCTTGAATTCGTTACACAATGCCGACGTCTCTACGTTACCGCTCAATTTAGTCAAACGTAAATATCTGTTAGATAAAATTATCCAATCGTTTTGGAAACGATGGAGAATGGAATATCTTCATACACTTCAAAACCGTCAAAAATGGAATACTCCAACCGCATCGATTACAAAGGGTACAATAGTCTTGCTACATAATGATAATGTCCCACCTTTGAAATGGCCATTAGGTGTAATCGAAGATGTTTTTCCGGGAAAAGATGGTATAATCCGCATTGTTTCTGTACGCACGAATTCTGGCACTTTATCAAAGGCCAGTGGTAAAGGTTTCTCCTTTACCACTTCAGTAACTTTTTCAATTTATTTTTCATAGGTATACCACTTATTTGTGTGGTATATTACCATCTCCATTGTGGAGATTAACTATTAAGTCTCATATCTTGTAACTTATTATATTTTATTTCTATGCAATCTCATGCTCTTTGTTCGTTAGAAGAACAAGGAGATCTTTGTCCTTCTAGGCGGGGGGAATGTTTGAGCCTACAAAAGTATTTCAGAGTTTTATGTAATAGCTGAAAACCCTCGTCTTCAATGGAAGCAAATCGGCATCTGAAGACGCGAGCGCAACCCTAGCTACGCGCTTTAACGATGCAGCCGCATCCCTAGTGGCTACGTCATTTACTTCACTTATTGACAATCCACCAAACAGTAAACACCTTTAATTAAATACGCACCGCTTTCAATTGTTTTTCATATAATTAGCCCCCCTGTGCAGTGAATTTGGAGATTCCCGAGGAGCTGAAGTTGGGTGAGTGGCAATTAGTTAATTTCATAAGGTTTTGATTTACTTTTGTTTGGGTATTGTATCTCGCCGCCGCATTTTTTACATGGAAGGAAACGAAGACGTGAGAGGCTTAAAAATCCTATAAACAGTCCACTAATAACATCTAGCCACATCAAATAGTATAAATAATAATATAATATTATTATTATTGTTAGTTATTTTAATTGATTGTAATAAATACCAAACTGAGAAAATATAATAATTAAATCGTATAGTGATCACATAATATTTTATTTCCATTTAAATTATTAACATTTAAATTAGGTTCACGACGTAAATTTGAAAGATGGCGGCACATGCTATGACCTAAAAATAAAATATAGTGGCTATAATAGTAGAAAACACAGAAATTAGTTTAATTTTACATACATAGGTCATACCTCAGAGTATATAATGTAGTATGTTTTTTATTCCAGGAAAATATTGGGTGGCTGGGGAACGCAGGTAAGACACAGGGCAAAAAATATAAATAGGAAAAAAAAGGATATTGAGACTCTTTTGAAAGATATTTTTGGTAGACACTTGGTGTATCTTAAAGTAGGTATATTACAATGATAACATCGTAACTGAATAAATATTCCATTACTGACACTAGATTTAGTAAGTAGGTACCTAGTGGTTAATATATTATTTACATCATAGTTGCAATATTGTCCCTTCATTTTGCATATATATGTTGCTTCATTTTCATCCTAGATATTCGAATCAGCTGTCTATTATAATGAAGCTGAAAACTATTAGGCGTATTCGTAATATAATCTTTTACTATAATATTGACTTAAATTAGCTACAAAACAAAATTATATATTTTGTGGTATTTTTATACTTCTAAGGTAGCAAACAGGAATAATCACCTGAGGGTAAGCGGTTACCGTAGCCTATAGACGCTTGTAAAACTAGGGGTATAAATCGCGCGTTACCGACCCTAATCGATAAAGATATAATTAGAGTAATTGCTGAGTTTATTGCCGGCTCTTCTCAGCAAAATCAACCTTCCGAACCGTGCATTAGAGTAAATAGAGTTTGACTATTTATAAGTGCCTGTGAAGGCCTATTTGAATGAATAAATTATTTCATTTCATTTCATTTCATTTCATTTCATATACTGAAATATATTTTTAAAATCCCATATAGCAACTATATTCTATGGAAGACATCTGTGGCAAGCACGTGTACGATCATATAAGGGCACCATTTTCCTTTTATAGTACGTAACCATAAAAACGCAAGAGAACTAAAACCTACAACTTTCTATAGGCATACGGCATGCAGCCAACCACAGAGGCGTTTGAATAGGAATCAAGCAAAGAGTAGATACAAGCGCGATCATACTCCGAGGTTCTAGTTTCAGTGTCATGAGGCTTAAAATGATATAATGGTATGGGAAAATACCTAAGATATCTATGGTAAAAACCTAAACCAAAGGATCGACATGAAAAGCTTTCCTTTCCAATTTCTGAGAAAGCAATTTGAATCAATCTTCCATCAATCTGGCTTGATGATGATGATCCAATATCATCATCATCAAGCCAGAACCTTTTGCACCACAGAACAGAATTAATACGTGTCTCAACATTTCAGACTGGCCTGGCGCGTGCCGCCAGATCCTCCGTGTGTAGTCAAACTGAGCCAACGTCCTATCTCCCGTCACTTTCATTATTCCAAGTAGGTGTCAGAGAAAAAAAGTCGTGACTTGTAATTAGCATACAAAAGTGGTGCTCTGTACCCGTCGCGAGTAACCTTCCGAGGTGCCGTCTGTCATCAGTACATACTTAAATCACTCTTATTTCATTCAGATTTAGGATGTAGGTACTGATTTATGGAAGGAAAAAAAATGGAAAAAAAATAACGCCGCAAGTCAACCATGTTTGTTTTAAAATAGTGGTATAGTATTTATTCTATGGTGTCATAAGCCTGTGCATATTTTCAGCAATTCCTCTAAAATTATTATAAATCATAGTCATATCTTAATAATTAACCGTTTAATCTTACAAATTGAATTTATAACCGTAGTCAAACGGCAATAATTTCACGATGCGAATCTGATTTTAATAACGACCCATGAACACTCTCACTAAGATTTCTTTTGTCTTAAACTGAAATTGAAAGTGGAGCGAACAAAGTATCAAGAAGTGCTAGACCGAGCGTACGCCGTGATCGGTTCCACAGTTCAACAAATGAAGCGAACTGATTGCCTGTTTTATTCATTCATCTAGTCGTTTATAGCAAACGCTGACCTTTTCTAAGCTATTAATCATTCATTGTATAATTTACAGAAGTCATTAAGAAATCTTCATCGTTGATACTGATTCACGTCAATTGTTAATTAAAGGACTTTGATCAAAATTGAAAAAGTTTTATTTTTATTTTAATAAGTTACATACACGTCTGATAGAAATCACGCAATCGGCTTTTTATGTACATATTACTACATATTTAAATATACTCTTTTTACCAGGAGAACATAAAAGCACAGAACACTAATTACACCAAGAAACAAAACAGGTTCTACATCGTAGTTGTACAAGAATAATACCTCCTTTTACGCGTTATATCCTGGTAAGCCTTCTGCACACGACTCGGAATACTAAGTTCGGAATGGACTTTGGCTAAATTGAATCCCGATTTCCATTCACGATCTCTTATACGGTGTAGCTCTGATTAATGCGATAAATTCACAAGAATGTCAGCTCTTCCAATATCGGGTAGGGTGGGGAAGTTAACGGTGCTTTTAGATAGACTATAGTCTTAGAGGCACCAAGTTTGTGGGGGCGTTAGTTAGCAAACTGATAATGTCGGAACACGTCGGGTAGTGTATTGTCAGCGGCTACTCCTAAGCAGCGAGAGACGCAATTCAAAGGAAGTGCCTTTAATATGAAGTAGGGTGGGGCAGCTTTACAAACAATGGATAGTGAGGCGAGAGCGCGACCGGTAAGGTCTAATGAGCCATTATGCGCTTGTTCAACAGAATGCAAGGTTGCATTAAGTGCCCTGTTAGCGTCCACCGAGTCCATCTTGTTTGTTGTTCTGTTAGCGAACAAATACACATTGTTACAGACTTGTCACAACTTACAGCCACTTTACAGAGAATTATTGCTCTTTAGCGATACGATAGAGTTATTTAAATAGCTTACCCTATTAACTATGTGTGTGCAAAACGGCGTACGCGAGCTGGTGAAATACGTACGTAATTCTAAAGTTTGTATTTAATACCCTTATATTAATTTGGGTGTATATTGCGCTGGCTTGGCACAATTTCTGCTCCGGTTCGAGGCGAATTTCGTAATAACCCAGTAACTAAGCTGCTAATTTTAATTCAAACTCTTGATTAACTACAAACGTTTACACTTAATTGCCTTAGTAATGACGAAAGTTTTACCACAAAAGTTTGTAGAAGAAAATGACTGGGAACTAAATCAGATAGTGTTGTTTATTGGGGCAAAGTGGGTCACGCAAGGTGGTGGGGCCAAGTGGGGGAACTACTAGGAGTGGCGGCCAACGATAAGGAAGTAGGATATCCTACGGAAGCCGCCGGACTGTACGCCGGCACTGATGGTATCGTGCTAAAAAAATATTGAAATACTGACCTAGAATGTGGGGGTTGACGTCCAAGGATTATGGTAAATGTGTCACAAATAAACAAGGCTGATGTGTTTGTTTACAATGGTTTTATGTTAAAGTTTTTCTGTCTGGGTAGATTAAGTCAAGTCTGTCAAGGTTGGTCTTTACATAACCCACTGTGCCTTGGCTCGCGGTAAAAATTATAACAATGACATCAATTGTTATAATAGGACGCGCGGCCCTCGCGAGAACCAACGGCCAACGGGTTAAAAGCTGAATCTGAAATAGTATTTGGAAGATAATATTTGTCCGGGTTTGAAAAAAAAATGGAGGTGGGAAATGACGAGCATGCGTCGCGAAGAATTGTTTATGATTTATCTTCAACTTATCATAATAATAATAACTTATCATGCTATTTGTTTATTTGTTTGTTACTGTAAATAAATATAAGCTACTTTTCTTCCAGGAAATACGGGTGAAACCGCGGGGCGGACTAGCTTTCTATTTAAATAATAGAGACAACAATAAACGAAGAGTTGAGTTATGTAACTTGAATAGTAACATTACTTAGCTTCTGATGGGAATGTTCACAGTTTCATAATTATCTACGAATGAGTAGGTATTTGTAGCTTTTTTATTTTTGCTGTAATTACTTACAGCAATTTTATTTGACAGTAACTGTCGAAGCTAAGGGTTGGTTGCACCAAGTAACTATAACGATAACCGAAGCGTCAACCGCCGTCAAATCTCTGGTTACGCGAAATATGGGTTGCATCAACAATGGTTAAAATGACGTCACAAATAACGATAACATTAACCGCTCAATTTTGGGCGGTTAAGGGTTATAGTTACGGTTAAGTTTGGTTGTGTTTTTACGCACGTTTGGGATGGGGACCTAATCACAAAATATGTAACAAGCAAGCGCGGCGATGCAACGGCAAAGTAAATGCTAAATGTAAGTCGATTTACGTACGATCCGCTCCTGTCGTATTTCTCAAGTCACCTCACTAGTATTTTAACCAACAAAAAACAAAGGAGGATGTTCTCAAGTATTTTTTTCTATGTAAGCATAATTTCCTTAGTTGCCTAAGTAATAGAGTAAGTTAGGACTTAGAGAATAAGTTTGCTCCTTAGGAGAAGACTGGGTTAAAACCATCAGAAAATAGTATCACCAGAATAGTAAGATTCTCAATTTCAAATTATGTTTTTAATAATAATTTGACGGATCAGCTGGCGCAGTTGGTTACCGATTCCCACACAGGACATGCATATGTGTGCATGAACATGTTTGTATGTATTTACAAACAAAAAGTAGTATATGTATTATATCAGTTATCTGGTTTCCATAGTACAAGCTCTGCTTAGTTTGGGATCAGATAACCGTGTGAGGAATGTACCAGGATATTTATTTATTTATGTTTGTAGTGTTTCGGAAATGAATTATAGTGTCAAAAAATGATAAATAGCTTTACACATCTAGGTACTTATTACTACAATTACAGTTGTGTTCAAGTTGACCATTCGTAGAATTAGAAAAACATTAAGCAGTCGTTAATAAGTCGCTGAACTCTAAACCCGACACGTAAACCTACGTACGTACCTATACTTCACATTTGTTGTGAAAATGCACCAGTGTAATTTCCAGTAAAGTAAATAAAATTTAAAAAAAATTGTTTATTTTAGTACCTTTCATCCCTTATGAATACTGATCATGTAATGTGTTTTTACACTGTTTATTTTTTTAAGAGGCATTTCACTTTAATCACAATTTTTTTTATAAAATGAAGCTTATTCATAATCGTCAGGTAGTACCCAACTACCCAACTAATAAGGCGCGTTGTGAATCTTCGTTCGCACAGAAAAGAAAGTATGGGCCCGGTAAGCCATATCAGTTGGGTACTACTGTATAGTTAATTACAGAATTTAATAATAGGTACTTTCTATTCCCAACAGAAATTAAACATCCAAGTTGCAATCAAATTGCTTTTCTATGTGTTTTAAATGACAAATAGGATCACGTTATTAGAGCTATTACGTCAAAATGAAGCGATCCTATTGGTCAGCATTCCTCACTACACATCTCTAGTGGATATCCACCCTAAGACAGGGGTCTTCGAACTAAGACTACGAGGTAGACATACACAATATTAGCACCTATCTCTTTATATTTCAAAAGCAAACGTTTATTGTTGATTCACACATACTAATAAAAAGAGCTGTGGTTTAATCCAATCATACGCATCGATCCGATTACAGACAGATTAAATCCCTACTCAAGTTGGATTATTTATAATTGCTTCATGATTACACGCAATTATTATAGAGAAATAGCAATGTGAATCTACTTTATATGCGTTTATAGATTATAATCTAATTTTGCATTAAAGCCCTTGAAGAATTTGTAAGCCATTCAAACATTCTACGGATGTCTCTTACATGACTTGCGAATCATTGTGATTCCGAAAACCTGAAAGCTAATGGAAGTAACCCTAACTTCCAATAGATTTCAGAATGTGAATGAATGATAATTCTCATTCTAAAGATAGTTTTCAGTTACTCGATTTTGTAAGTAACCGAGTAACAGACCCCTTTTTAAAATCATAATTGTTATTCGAGTCACGACTCAATTTTTTTATCCTGTTTTACACAGTTACACACGTTATGGTGGGTCGCCTAGTATGTGACCACAGGTGCAGAAAAATGTTTAGGCCTATTATACACTGGACAGCTAGAATTAGGACTAAAGATTTTTGGAAATATATCACAAATTTTTCGCGTTACTTTATAATGAACTACAGCGTCATTATAAAGAGTAAGCTTTCATACCGATATTTAAAAATTGGCGAAGATGTATAAATACTCATCAAAATAAAAAGGAAAATACACAAACCTGAAGTCTCATTGATATTGAAGAACGGCGTGAACGGATTCCCTTCAGACACCAGCCCATATCGGATCTGTCTCGGGGCACCCTTATCCCCATCTTCAGCTCGGACCTTCACAACGACGTCTCCTGGAGCCACCTGACGCGGCAAGTGGGTAATAGGGGGCGCTGTCGTGAACACTGGAGGCATGTCCTGTACATCTTGGACTACAACCACGACTTCTAACCCGGCAATGTTGCGAGTGTCTTTACCGAGTTCTACGTATGGGTCCTGTTAATATAAAGTTTATAGTTAAAGTTATATTAAAACACGTAAAGTATATTCCGAAGTGGCGAAGCTCTCTTCGCAACTTAGGGTCATGATATTACCGTTCTAAATGGTCTTAAATTTTATATATTTTTGATGTCTTCATAAATATGAAATCATTTCGTAATTTTGACATTATGCATTATTCATTACAAACATAAGCCCGGGCTTTGTGGTCCGGTAAGAACCGGATACTCGTAAACCCTGTGTGTAACCAGCTTATTTATATGACTAAATATCACAAGGCTCACACACCATTTTTGCATGCATTCAGAGTAATTAAAATAGCGCTGCAAAATTGCAAATACCTACTAGTCATTAGCGGGTACAAGATTGCGGTTTATTTCGATTTAGACACATTGGACTCGTTCTGTTAAGGTTCTTAGCATAATTAAGGTTAATTAGGCAAATAAGCTGGTGTAATTTGAATAAGCACGCCTTACCACGGCTAGAAGTGTTAAATGGTACATAGACTGTGCCTCGAAATCCAATGGACCGACTAGGAAAATCGTGCCTTCTGTGTTTTCTGTTGATACGCGACGCTGGCGGATGGCAAACAGCGGTGATCCCTGAGGAAGATTACAGATTATATATCAATATAGGTATTTTAGACTCTGTTGTTAATATCATAAGGTTTATGAAATGAGTTGACAATATTGAACAAAGTATAAATCTATTAAATTAAAAACATCCTGCTACTGTGCTAATATAGGTACAACATGTTGATTTAAAAATATATTGGTTTTTAATATTATTTTGATTCAATGAATGTTAACAATAACAATTATTCATAGTTATTCTGTTGTTTAGATACTAATAATATTATCGAGTCGTTAAGAATCAAAAATATGTTAATGATTATCAAAGTTAAGCACGAATAACCCAAATACAAATATTAGTCTAAAGTAGATGAAATAAAGTTTATGCTAAATGACAAACAACTTAATCAAGAAACTTCTATTAAAGTTTTCAGGTCAGCCGTGTCTTGAATAGGATATCTATTACAAAATATACATTTATAAAAGATACAAAATCTAAAGAAAAAATGTCATTACAATTTTCGACAGCAAATAATACCGACGACTTTCAATCTAAACATATAAAAAGCATATACAATTAAAAAACCCAAACTTAAAAATATCTAAAGACAAAATTTACAACTTCTGGATTCCTCTTCCGATAACCATTAAAGCTTTCAGAACAATTTATTTTTATCCAGTTTTTCTTATATCTAAGTTGGGTATCGCTATCATTTGCGGTCCGAGTGGTTTTAGATATAAATGGGTAGAACAATAAATCGAAGTCTGTAAGGTTCTGTAGGTACCTTATGAGGTAAGACCCGAGCATGACCATAATATCCGTGGACGATACACTTTAAAATTATGGTACGTGTAAAGGCAGGGCAGTCCATTATTATAGCATTAAGTGGTTCTACATTCTGAGGTAGAGTCCGTAGAATCACTGTGATGGTAAATTTTCATTCCTCGGTTGAAAGATTTTCTTTGAAAATGAATGAGATTTTAGTCTTAAATACTTTTATTAATATCACAAGTTGACGGTCCAGTCCCCCTAGACAATATGGTTGTCGACAAGGTTGATCATTTACTAACGAGATGATTGTCAACAACCATCTTATCTACCACGGCCCAGTTGGCGTGGTTGGTTAAGATTCCACATATCGGGTGTAATTATGTACATTAAGTATGTGTTTACAAACAAAAATCTGTATATGTAGTATATCAGTTGTCTGGTTTCGTTTCTGCTTAGTTTGGGTTTGGGGTCAGCCGTGTGTGAGGAATGTCCCGGGATATTTATTTATTTATAAGAGGTTCTACATTTTAAGGTAGTCATTATCTTGCTTAATTTTTATTCCTCAGATGGAACTAAATTCAATTTGAATTCAGTTTGCTATTACTTACATAAAATAGACAAAATTTTTGTTTATCTTGTGAGATATCGACAAAAGTTCTCTATTTGACACCCACATCCTCCAGGCATGAGCTACCTTCAGTACCTTCTGTCACAAGATAGATTGCTTCAGTTCCCATAATGCCATGTTATGTAATATCGGAGAAGGATTCGCAAATTGCCCCGAGTGACCAACCCATCTCTTTGTGTTCAGTCTGTAACCACCAATTCACTTGGTGCACCAACTTTTAATGTAAATAAGGCAATTCAAGGGGATTTCACACGATCGTCAAGATCTATCTTGAATTTGAATCGTATTCCAAAGTATCGTTTTGCATAGAGTTCGTAAGTTCAGTAGATCTTTTGGGCAAGATACCCAGAGTACTACTAAATATTCGGAAACAATTTCCATATTAGGTTGGAAACGCAATAGAAAGTTGGTAATGTGTGTTAACACATTTTTGTTTTGTAATATATAAATAAATTTTATATGTATTAATAGTAATTATGAATATTAATATTTTATGCATAAGGAAGCTATCTTCTAAATCGTATTTAAAAGTTTTTTTTTTATATTTTCACTTGGTCTTCTCAATTCAACAATACTTTAATAAACGTCTCCTAATCTATAGGTCAGTCCAGTTAGAAGTTAGGGCTTGTAGAGTATGTGCATGTAGAGTTATAAGCTTGGCTCTACATGAGATCTGATAACTTTTTGACAGTACGAGCCATATGTCTTCGCGGCAACATTTTACATAAAAATGTTTTTGGTGGGATTCAACAACTTTTTGGAACAACAAGTTAATTGCTATAGGTAGTAAAATTAGGTCAGTATGAAATAAAATCTAGAAATCTTGCGTTAAAACGCGGGGAACTCTATATCCACACTATTTCTATATTCAATCAACGTTCACACGGTTCCAAAAATAGGTTTTGCATCGACATGGTTTTCAATGTACCAAATTGTAGCAGCGGCCTTATCGCATCATAAAAGACCTCTATTAGTGCGACCGAAACCTCACATTATGTGGTTACAACAAAATGTGTGTAGAACACGCGGCTGAAAATGCCATTAGCAAACCATAATCATCGGCTTGTATAGTATCCTTTAAAATGTAAATTAAGTGCTCACCCAGAGTTCCAACTCCAATGGTTTCGGTGACAGGGGATTTTTTCGCGCAATTACTATCTCCAGATCGGTCCCTCGTTTCGCATCCTGTAAAAATAAATTATAACAGCAATTCTCCCAAAACAAATTGTATATGAGCAATTTTTTTGCTCCCAAACTTGAATTCGTATCATTTAATAGAGTGTGAGCTAATTTCGATATTTCATATCCGCTCCAGAGAACTGCTATATCAACAGTCACCCGCAACAGGGCTATTTCTCCAAATAATATTCAACCATTTACCGTCGTGTTACGATCGAATATTCAGTGGGTATTAACATCAGCTGTGGAGCATGAATGGTCGAATGTACGTTTTCGTCATTATCATCAATCACGACACATCACACGACGTCTACCTCAGACGGCATCTCATTTATTGTCCCCTACACACATGTGTGTAGGACAGGTGCTTTTTACGCTTACTATGAATTTACAAGGCTCTTGATCAAGTCTTTTCCTATGAGACAAATGCGAAAGGTATTTACGAGGCCAGTCACTCTAGTGCGTAAATATCTTTTTTTAAACGAATACTCAGGTAATGAAGTAATATGTATTCAAAACAAATTTGCCGGAAATTCTAGAGATTCAATGTCTACATGTCTTGCTCTATAAGGTTCGAGGTTCTTTGACATTTACAAATGCTGTTTCCAGGTATCTGCTACAAAAAGTGTAATAGATACATTTAAGTGTCTTTTTATAATGTTAAGACTAGTTAATATTCCAAAACAGCTTGAAGCTTACAAAAAATAACAGAATTCTTTACCTCAGGCGCCAAAATTATGCTTGGCTGATGTGGAAATATGGTATCCCGTGGCGTAGTGGTATTGGTCCCGGTGATGGAACAAGCTATTCGTGAACTCCTCCCTCTGGTGTTGCGGACCGAGAGCCTGAAGTCCACATAGCGACCAGGCTCTAGTCGTCTAAGGAGGATCACGTTAGCTTGGCACACAGAGTTGTAGCGCGTACATGGCAGAGTCTCGACACCGATGTCTAGACGACCCATTTGACCTGGTCAGGTAAAGAATTTATTTGTAAAGATTAGATGGTTATCAGGTGGACTAGCCAAGGTAAGAAAGGCATTTGAACGGATTATTGACTACAGCAGTACAACAAAAATATATTAACTATTATACCAAGTCGAATCCAAAGAATTAACCCAGGAACATAGCACACACTACTTCTTATAAAATAATCCTCGACTTATCGAGAGCAGAAAAAATATGGAATGGTTATTATGGTTTGTTATTCCTTTTATGTTTATTTTTCAAGCAAAAGGTCTCGAATAGTAATAATAACGCTAATTGGTAAGTAACTATGAAAAAAATAACTTCATAAGTACTCGCCGTATACCGTAAAATATATAAATTTTTGTATGCAAATGTATTATGTCCCACAGTTTGGCTCTATCTATAGGTAAAAAAAGTTAAGATACTAACCAATAAGTTCAAAATGGAGCGGGTAGTCGAAATCAGGGTCGGATGCACGGACGCGGTAGATGACGGAGCCGACCGCCGCGTCAGCTGGCACCAGGACTAGCCGCATCAGGGTGCTCGGATCGAAGACTGGGTCCCCGCCCTGGACGCAGCACGCGACGCATAGCAATACCAGTGCCAAGGCGAGCGTCATCCTGGACAAAGATATAAAATATTATAGCCCTGGACTTATAAGCAAAGAACAGGATGCTGAGATTGGTTTTTATGTAATTCCAAAGAAAATTGAGCTATTTTAAAGAATACTTGCTGCACCACAGAAATCGAAATAAATAGGTAAGTTAGTACGATGCGGATCTTTGTGACTTTGTGATAAGGTGGATTAAAAAAATTAAAAAATATATTGATTTATTTCTATCATTAATGTTTTTGTGCTCAAATAGAGCATGAGTTGGGTTTATTATACCGACCATATTTTACAATTGGACCTACTCTGAAATTGTGAAACCTAGATCATATTTTCTAGTCAATAATAATTTTTGGAAATAAATTTCATTTCATTTCATTTCATTTCAATCTCAGCACAATCTCAGTAAATCGAAATTTATGGTCACACAATATAAGTTTTCTATATGACTCCAGTATAAATATTTCGGTCTTGATAAAAATAATAACTATTAATAATAACTCTTTATTTACAACAAATATGTACAAATAATAATCTATATATAGAAAATTTCCCCAAGTCTGCCGCTGGCAAGGCTTCGATAGAAAAGTAAGAAAATAAATGTTGCCAAGTTTTTCACAAAGAGGCTTGTCCCACGCTCTCTGAGAGTGAAATATTTGTGCCTGGACAAGCTGCCTGCCAGGCGTCTCTAGCATTGGACAGGTAAGAAACCTCAACAAATCCAATAGAAGGGTCCAAAACAGATCTAACGAGGTTGCCCACACTGTATACCGAGAGGGTAGAAACTCCGGTAGTGATATGCTTGAAAACTATTAATAATAAGTAATTACTTCGAATGGAAACATATTTATAACATTTCAATTAATGTAACGGTCTAGAACCATTATTTTCTATGTTAACCTGGTAAGCCTGGTTACGGTGACAAGATATTAAAATTAACATTCGTGATTCTAAACAAAGGACTCTATTAAGTGTCCATTAAAGATAAAGGTAATGACAGGATATTATGTTCTCAAGCTGACACTTTAGTAAGAAAATTAGTACAATTTGTTGTTTACTTATTCAAATCCAATAAACTCAGTCCCCACAAAATCTTAACAATTTGAAAGGAATGTTTAATAATATACCGACATTATTTATGCAAATTTTATTCATCGGATTTTCAAGCGTATTTTCTTTATGCGTAGTTTAGAGACTTTTAGTCTAGTCCAAAAGTGCTATAATTAAGTTTTCAGTTCTCAAAGTCCAACATTGATTTAACGGTTTATTCCTCGAAATGTAGACAAAGAGAAAATCAAATTTATTAGAAGGAGAGAGGACCAGTTTAAAACAAGATTGTTCTGTTCCGACCTGTTTCATTATCGAGCATCATAACTTAGTCGCAATTGATGAAACCAAAAGTTTGTTTACGTATATTACAGAGATTGGTTCGGGCTAAGCCGCTATATTAAATTATAAATTGGTTGTATCTCAGTTGGATATTCTCGGCTCATCTCGGATCAGCGCTTCGACCGCAGAACTACTAACTCGAGTTGCGAAAGGGAAAATTGTGTTATGAAATCATACCATCGCTTCTGTATGTTGCCACCAGGAAGAAACCACTCTTTATGGCTTTACAGGTAATAACTCGTATAAGGATGCTATCAACAATTTTCATTAATTTTAATTTCATATGGCCGTCTGTTTCTATTCTTAGCTTAGTATTGAGTGATATAACAAGGACGAAAATTCGATATTCGGATGTAGTTCTATATCAATCGAATGTTAAACTGAAGTGAGTAAATCCGCTCTCTCGTAGCGTTCTTACGTTGGCGTCTTATCTACTCTGTTGCAGTTGTGCAAGAAACACCGACAACCAACAAGTTCACTGGCACGTTAACATGGTACACGTCTGGTTGCAAACTTTTGAATATTGTGTAGAACATTCAAATAAAAGGAAACGTCTATAATCCTACATGTAACATGCAACAAATTCATCTCGCTTAACCAGACTAGCCAGTAGATCTTTGAAAAGCAATTATTCAGTAGCGGAAGTTATTGGCCGTCCGTGCTATAAGTCGGGAGTACTCAAGAGATAAGTCTCGCACTATTCGCAAGACGAATGTGGACGTGAAGTCAGCCGGCGTTTGATTTAGTGCAAGTTCACGCAGGCAGCGTCACATCGGCCATGTTTCCGCCTGGCGCCCGCGTCGCAAACCAAGGTGAAATATTTGTCTGACGCGAAAGCCCGCCGCCTGCAACTCTAAATCTTGTCGCGTGCTCAACCCGGACTATGAAGTATGTTACACCAAGCTCTGGATATTGACGTCGCCTTGCTACACGTAGTAGTATTTAAATATTTGCGATATACATGCATGGATAGAATTCATGGTTCCGTATGGATGCATGCAATACCTAATGATTGAGCATCGTAATTGTGATGCATATCATAATTAATGCAATAACGCAAGATAAATAATGGAACGTAAAATTACCTTATTTCCCTATCACATGCGCAAATTAAGCTAAGACTGGAAAGCAATTACTGCCATTCTATCATTCGAAAAAGCACAAGAGCATAATTAAGGGATTATTATCATCTCGCGAACCGAGAATCCAGCTCTTAAATCATCGAAGGCTGTTCGTTTATTCCCCGACGTTAATATGAGCTTTCTGGTATGGTAATGTGCATTCTCCAATAATAGGCACAACCTGTTCCCTCAGGTAGAAGCCGCTGTCCGACACTTTTGGTTGTCAGAAATCGTGAGCGGTGTAAACGTAGAGCGGGTTAAAATGAATAGATATCATTGCCATAAAAAGTTATGGGGAACAAAGTACTCTAGTAATAGTTACCTGCGGTTGTAGTGGAATACCATTTGTCACTATTATTTATGAGTATTTCTATGTTTTCGAAGGAGCAATAGCTCGACGGGCCCGGGGCGAGTTTAGCTCAAAACAGCGGGAGATATGGGCAAAAATGGCAGGCGCACGATGTCGCTGTGGCTGACCCCGGCCGCCACATAGTAAAGCGCTATTCCCTTTTGGTCACGGCACCCTATTACCATAAAACTAAGTGTGTGAGGAGCGGACGTGAGCTCTGCACTAAGGCCACTGATAGCCTGTTCGCCTTGTGCTTATTATAAATTCTAATATACAATCTCGTAACAACAAAACACAACACAACGTTCTGCGCCCGCCGATCGATTTGAAGATACCGGGTCAAGTTCCTCAGCTCGAAGCTATCCCACCTATTTCATCTCATAAAATTTTATTGCTAATTTACTTGTTTACAACGTCTCTCAAATACGAAACAAACTTATAGTATGATAATATGGTGTTAATAATACCCAACACTAGTGTTGCCAGGTCCCGTGTGTCAAATTTCGGAACGTAAGGATAAAATAATCGGGATTTTGGGTTTCAAATCGGGACAGCTGCAAAAAAAATATTTTCATAATCAATCATTTTTTTTTTCATGAAAGTCTGATTTTGGTGAGAAAATTGAAAACAAAAATATTTTGATGAAGTAACATCATAGTCATTTTCATTTTTCCTGTCAAAATTATCGAATATAGTAAAGACTCATGAGGTTGGTGAAAAATCGGGACATTTGGCGTCCCGATCAAGGGTTAATCGGGACGTGTCACCAGACCCCTGAAAATCGGGACGTCCCGCGCTTATCGGGATACCTGGCAACACTACCCAACACCCTAGAGGAATCACTTTACTGAGCTGAAATCGTATGAAGTCAGTTAAGTTGTAGCAATAGGATTAAACGCCACCTAATCCCATATTGGGTAGATGATTACAAAATCCCGGATTAGCATAATGTGAAGAAACTTTTTGTCACGGTATTCAGTTGAATACCATCCTTTGTTAGCTAAAAATATACTAAGTTAGTATTAACATGAGTGACGCAGTCCGTGATGGACGAATGCCGGTCAATATTATTGATTCTTCACCGCTCTAATCGGTACTGAACCATTTAAACTGTAATGTATTCAGTATTATTGTTAGCCAACAAACAAAACTCAATTCCGTATTACTTAACAAATTACTAGATATAGGTGATAGTAATGTTAAGAATGCAAGTAAATTGTCCGATTTCGACGTGTTTCCCGATAGCATTGATACAGTCTGAGATAAAATACCGATTAAAATAGAGTAACTGTAATTGCAAATCGTTTCGATCTAAGAAGCTGGGGCTTATTAAGGTTTATAATGTCGTGTGGTTATCGTGACCCCTATATAAGGGGTATCGTGGCGCGGTAAATCTGGACAAAAAGGTAACTTTATAGCGCGAATCACGCAAACTGACCCCAGTTGACCCCATTAAAGGCCACCGTAACCCCGCTTGTACCTCGGCCACTGAATACCTTGTTTGCTCACATATTGGTTTCATGTATTGAGAGAATACTGTTATACACAAGTATTTTAATTAAACTTGCACACCGTTGAAGTTTTGTATCCGTACATGGATGAATCGGAGAGATATCATCGCTTTTGAAATTTGCTTCACTAAAGTCGTGGGTAGTTTTATTTATGACATCCTGAGATGCAAGTTTCCCTTCAGATAAATTATTTCGTAATTAAAATGACTTTTGATAAATAGAATGTGTTCTATTCCATTCATTGGACTAGAAGTTACTGTCTTGCACCGTTGTTGCCGCATGGATGATTATTTCAATCTCCAATAAATTTCTTCACGTATTTCACTGCGAATAATGAAAACAGCCTTTCGCAATTGTTCATTGTACAAAATAGGTTTGGAAGTAAATTTAATAGGCGCAATATATTGCTTTAAAAGTATGCTGAAATATTAACTAATTAAAGAGTTTAGTGAAATTGTAAGCTTAAAACATTAGTCCGAACAAAATGTATGCATACTGTAACATTCCAGTCTTTTGCAATGTTCGGTGATGAATTTGAGTTTGCCTTTGTATTTGCATTTCTAGTAACACGCTGACTCCTAAAGACCGCCATTAATTACTGACACAGTTATTTGTTACTCATTATTATTTCAACTCACTGAAAGGCAAATCGCCTGATGTTATAATGGATAGAGTTAATTTAAAATTCAATATACAAAATGACTGCTCACAAAATTATCTGATTGCTGTGAGCTATTGTGTTCTATGTACATAAACAATAACACTCAAAATGGCACGTGTTAATGACATGCAAGATCTTATTTATTGTTTTACCTCGTGAGGTAAGAAACCAACGTTAGATAGGCGTATAATAAAGCTAGTCAGCGTATAAATATTGTTTATCAGATTGAGAAAACAAACTATTGCTTAATTCGAGGCGGTTCAGTTAACGAGACTGTAATAAAAATGCTCTAAATATATATTGATAAATTACGTATCGAATTTCTTCGTTTTATTTGTCACGAATTTCTGATATGGACGCCTCGTTAAGAATTATTACAGTTAGATTATAGTCAGTGTCGTAACTTTCGTATTAAGACATATAGGTATATATTCAAATAGAATCACGCCTACCTGATTAATTGGGTTAACATGTTTTGATAACCAAAGTAATCAATCTTGAAATCTGGTTATAATGATTTATTGTTATATTTCTGATTGTTTACTCATATGAAAAAATATGTCGCACATTTGAAAATTGAAGTTTAGCTTTAAAAAAGTTATTGCAGGAATGAGTTTGCCCATTAAATCCATTTTCATGGGCTTTATCTTATTTTGTGACAAATTTGATCAAGAACCAGTTTTTTGTTGGTGTCAATGAACTTTTAGCGTATGCTCAAATGAAATCGAAACTGAAATTATTATTAATTTTAATAATATATAAACTGATACAAGCCAAAATTAAGTGAGTGGAAAACGTGTAAGGGCGTGCCGACCAGAAGACAACGAATCTGATAGAACAGTTTAAAGCAACATTATTACGTTACTGAAGATAAGATGTACTGTGAACTTATAAGATGTAGGGCGAATGCGGTTACGTAAATCGGTAGTATTACCATCCCTTTTGTATGGTGTACATACAGTTGATAAATTCACACTCAGCATAACACTTTCTCTGGTTACGTCCTCTCAATGCAAACTCAAAGTGTAACATACCTTCTATTTCCTTACTGTGACAATTGATATAGCTCGTTCAATGCATAAGTGCCAACAATATATTACTTTCAACTGTAAGTGAAAATAAAATAGCTTCAATTAATACTTCTCAGGTATATTGTTCCGCTTTTACTTTACAGATTTAGAAGAAAAAAATTGTTGTACATGAAATTTTAGTGTCTTTGAGAGAAAGTCTATTACATTCGTTTCAGACACTCTCGTTGTTATAAACCTAACTGTAGATAAAATTTTATTGTTGCCATTTGAAACGCTAGATGAAAGTAATCTCTTTTTTAAGTTCCCCACGCACCTTATACATATTTATTATGTTTCCATAATCGTACAAAGAACCTTTGCCAACCAAAAAGTTCTAGGTTAAATTAGTTTAATAAATCTTATATTTTTTTTCATCGTTTAGGGTTGAATTTCCAAAATTCCAAAAGTGTTTCTATGACCAGTGGTTTAGGTTGTTTATTGTCTGTAAGTTAGTTACGATTATGTTTTATAGGTGTGAAGGGCTTTCTTAATTGATATTTATCTTCCAAAAGAACACATGGAACTTTACTGCATTCATTTATTGAACATAAATACGATTACCGAACATAATCTTTCATCATAATTATCTGCCTTAATTCACTCTAATACAAAGACAATTATTGAACTAATTTGCCAGTTGAATCTAGTTCCTTCTAAAGCTACCAGCTAACAAAGACCGGTGTTCTAAAGTATTGGTGAAAGTTCGGGAGTGTCAGAACGGGTCTGGTTAATCTGGTTTCCCTTTACGTGTCATATTACTCAATCGGCTCGCAAGACCATCGCTTTGGTTGCACAATATGAGCATTTTTGCTTAACGCTGCCCACTCTATGTATTGTGCTCGCACGGAAACAATGAGTGGCATTCTGCTCAAGATATTTGAGCTTCATATTTGTATTTTGTATTATCGGATCAATATTCGCTTCTGCGGTTTGTTTCGTTTTATTAAAGTTCTTGTTACATGTTTTGTGGGTGGTATCTTTAATGTAATAAATTGTTCCTATATTTGGTTTGGTTTCGTTTTCTCTTTTGTTTTATATTTTGTTGGTACAACGTTTCTTCTCTTTCTTTCAACTCTTTCTAAGATTATAATCATGTTCCTTTTAATACCTTAATTTGAGGAAATTAATATGTATTTAACAAACGTGCTCTTGATTCGATTCCAAGACCAAATACGTATCCCCAAGCAACTCCTGCTGGCTCTTAAGGAAAAACTAATAGCATACCTTACATTATAGTATATACAATACAACGCCGAAAGCACTTTGGTATACAGTTACGTGCCTATTATCGCTTTGCGGTAACATGCGGCACATCTTTCATTTGTCCAATTACCTGAGTCTAACGAGGCGCTTTTGTACACCCGGCAGAAAAACATCCACCCTACGGTTCTTATATACAAAGTTCTTTGTTGAATGTATCAGTAACCGCTCGGTGGACTGTACACGTCGATTTTTGGAGTACCAATAAACTGACACCGTTACGGTTTAGATCACGAACTTTATAAAAAGCTAAATTATGTCAATGTCATTGTGGCCGTTAGGGTTCAATCCGAAGTTGTTTGAGGTGGGAACTATTGTACAATTTAAAAGCGTTTTTTATTATTTTTACATCGTTTATGGAGGTGAATAGTTTGTTTGAATATATCGTTCAAGATTTTAAACCCAAATTACAAAATAAAAACGGTTTGTTTATATCTTACTTGTATTCATGCAAGAATCTTGTCTGTTTGGATTTTTATAAGCTTAATAATAGTGTAGAGAAGTTGGAATACAACATTTGGAATTGAAGCACATCTCATTCTCAATAGCTGGAAAAAGTAAGACTTATCAATAAAACAACTATTTTTATAACGTATATCTCTAAAAATCGTGTATGGCAGCAGTGTACTTGTTGGTACTGTTGAATGATTCAGAGCAAGTTCTTGAGCGTGCGCATATCTTGATGATCATGCTACCAGCCTTGTTAATTGGATCTAAAGAAAGTGTGAAATAAACATCAGCCAATGTTTTTAGCAGATTTCCTGGAATTATATTTCTTCATCATCACATGCGACTGGCATCAATAAATTGAATTTATTTGGCGAAGTTAAAAAGAAATGTTAATGGAACAAAAATATCAGACAGTACTGCTAAATTGCACCAATGAATCTTTCTCAGTTCATTCATTATTAAAATCTATTGATTGAAAAATTTAACGCCCATTTTGGTCCCACTATAAATCAAATATCTCAATTAAAATTAATCATTATGGCAACACCGATTGTAATAGAGGCTTTAAACCATTACCGACTTGTGTGGGAATCCATTGTGAGATGGTGTTAGGTGACATTTTTCATTCAAAGACAGTTATTGCTATGGATATGTTTTACAAAACATGAGTCGTTTTAAACATCGCTTCGAGATATAAAACACTGATTGCACATTTCATGCCTAATTCAATTATAATAGAGCCGCCTTTTTTATATTTAATTAAACACCGTTTTGGAGGTAAGGGGCACAGACGGTTGAGATCTTTTTTGTTGCGTTTGAAATTGAAACCGTGATCTATTAGTGGCGTGAGGAACTACACTAAACTGTATTTTGTACGTCATTAAAACTTTTTTTTTTGTAAAAAAATAGAAAGTTCTAGACCTGCTTTTGGTTCTTCGGGTATTTGAAACGGTATGATGCGTTTTCAGGTTTGTAGGTAGATGTTTTTGCTTCAGCAGTACCTGTGTGTGTTGATTGCATAATTAATTATTTAGCATTCATTTTTTTATTTAACTGTGTTATCTTAAATTCGACTTCATCCTTCCGTTTCTTAACTGAAATTTTACTTTGTTTAGTAAGAATAATTCTCAGAAAAGTGCATAGGAACTTCACGTCCAACGTTCCTTGCGAAACTGAACGAACATAAAAGATAATCTCAAAACAACGAAATAAAAGAGCTGAACACTGCAGTGCTACCTAGCATATAAGCAAAAGGCATTAATAGACATATAACTGCGACAGGAGAAGCATTAACCATCCCACGCTTCCCGAACAAAGGCATTGTCCAGATTTCCGGTGAGATCAAAATAGAATTATAAATAATTTTAATAATGCGCATGCGACGGTGTTGTCGCATCCGCGTCGCGTCGTGTTGTCGTGTTGTCGTCATTCCTGCCACAATGCATGGGGCGGCAACGGATGTTAAAGATCACTTGAATTACCATATTATAATTCACTAACATCAGGGAATTTGGATTTTTTCTTCGGTGACGTAGAAGTATTTTGTTAACATGTAAGTTTAATCGAGATTTCAACTGAGATTTCCATATTCAGATAGTAAAAGATTTACGAACATGTAGAGCAATTAGATAGACTACAGAGGCGTCTTGCCTATTTAATTCAACCATAAAATATTCAAGATTGTGAAACGTTTTAGAACTTAAGAAATTCTATAATCGTCATCTTCTTCTGGTACCTTATATTGTTATGACATAGAAGTGATATTTTGACCAGAATGTTATGCGAGTTTTTCTTTAATCAATTTCCTTTAGTCTGTATTCTTTTTTTATTAGTATTATGGTTTGTCAATCCATGTATGTAATCGCTTGTGCATATTTAATTGACCGAGCGAGCGAAGCGTCTCCGTTTCAGCTTGGACAAAAATGCTTTCGTATGTCTATCCAGATGTCCGAAGGATGTCCTGCTGTTCTCCTCTACAGGTCAAATTTCTCAATCGATTCTCGTGAAATTTTGTGAGCAGTCAATTCTTTGTCGATTCTATTTTTTAGAAAAGAAACCATAAAACTGAATCGACAAGGGAATCCCATATAACTATCGAGACTCGCGAGGTCTAATGTGTAACATAATAATATCTCAACATACAAACAGACACGCAGGTATGCCACGAAGTACTAGGATATCATAACGAACAGGCGAGTTCGTATCCAGTAGGTTATTTAATGAGCGCGGCCGCACCAGATCGTTACGTCGGCCAGCATCATGTGTATTATTATACCTAAGAAGGAATGTGCGGCTGTACTAAGGTCACAGAAGTGCACCGGTAGCTCGCCAAGTTGGTTTCGGATTCTCGTTTTACCTTTGCGTTGATCTTTGGGCAATTTTCATGTCATTGGGTTTGTATTGTATTTGTAATAGCTAATTATTTGAGACAGTCTAGAGTCGCAAATCGCAATTTACTCAAACTGAAATTAAAGATCTACATGCGAGGTATAACCAAAATAAACCATACACATTACTCAAACTTGAAGCTATACAAGCTAAGCTTCATCCCATAACCGATGTAATAATACTTATTCTTTTCGTCTCATTTATTCTGCCTTTGTATAAAAACCGAAGGCATTAAGTCGGCACCGAGATTGGAAGATTAGTCTGGTTATCGATAGAATCGTTTGACCCATGACTCTGTTAATAATCGCGTCGAAGTTAGGGTTACCATACGTTCAGATTAGTCAGGCAGGATAAGTGCGGTGATTTGGTTCGCCATCTAGATGGCGAACCAAATCGCCGCGTTTAAGATTTACCACTTATTATGGGATTTTACGTTAGATTGTGCTAATTTTTTTGATTATGTTTTACTTAAACAAGTTTTTTTTCGGTTAGGTATGTAATTCTTTTCCAAGTCAGACTATTTATGTTTTTGATTTTAAATTGCATTTTTTCTAATGTGGCAACCCTAACCTAGTTCGTATTTGGTCGGCTGAATATGATTGTTGCTTATCTCTCGTTATCATTAACAGTAACCGTCATTTGTTGTCGATGACAAAGCAATTTTATTTGTACGCTAGTTACCTAGAGTACCGTAGAAAAATTGCCCAATTTACGGTAATATTCTAACAATACGGTTAAAATAAAAATGTGCTTTTTTCAATTTGTTATTGAAAGGGATTGTTTATTGAGTTAATAAGTTGCCGACATCTTTCGTTTTAAAGTAACAAATATAATGACATGTAAAAACAAAATTTCCTTTTTCAGGAAGGAAAAAGTACCTATCAAAAATACTGAAAAGCTCATTTTAATAACTGTATAGAAATGGATATATTGTATCGGTACTTCGATATATTAGGTTCGATGAGCGCTGAAGGCTCCTGAAGGCGCTGAAAAGACCTCATCAGTGAAGAACTAATTTGAAGTCATGACTATTGGGTAAAAGTACTACTGCTGCCTTATATGTTTCAATTCCTAACGAGTTGTTGTTCGAACAAACAAAGGCTATCATAAGTTTGAAGGTTGTGGAGTTGTGTGGTTGCAATAAATACTTATTTGCGATAGCGTGAGCTTGTCGTCGTAAGCTACAATCAATGGACAAGAGGCGAGTCGGCATCCAGCCGGCCGCCAGCCCCAGGCATTGTTCCCACTACAACTTACATTTGCTTTCAACAACCTATACCTATCCACCATTATGTTCACTGATAAATACGACCTATACGAATGTAAATTGCATTTATTGAAGCCTATCATACCCACGAGTGATGGGATTTAAAACGACCATAATTGTTATTATAACGGCTTTACAAGACGCACTGCTCTTTGATATATTTATTGAGTCGCAATGAACTCGTTTGTTATAACGGACACGCATGCGTGTTACCACACTGCGTTTTAAAATTATAATTTATGGCTTATTTGAGTGTTGAAAGAGTGGATTGTGTGGGCGGGACTAGTTACTGAACATCGTACGAGGATTGTTACGTATCGGTGTAAATGTCGTATTGGGCATTGTTCGATTCGGTGTGAGCGGTGGTGCAGTCTACGTTACTTGTATTACAATCAAGTAACACGAGTCGAACCCCGTAATCATCAGTAAATTACCATTCCTAGATAGGCGTGTGTTTTGTGGTACTGAGTACTAGAGTACCATAGATTATACTTAGCATTTGTGAAAACCCACGCACGTACAAATTTATATTCAGTTACATAAATGATATTTTCATTGACAATAGTCCGCTTTCACGGCGATTTGACTTTATGGAAATATTTGTAAGTAATCTTATTCTTTAGTATCACATTTTAATAAGATATGACATTCAATATCAATGTTAAGTACCATAGAGCAAAAACACCTAAAGCTCCGTGTAAAAGCTCATTTATCATAACAAGGAAGTCTACGTAATATATCACATTTAATGAGATTTAAAGTTACTTATGGTAATAACTTTACCGCGTTTATGTTTTTTTATGAGGTTTTTTTACTGCATTGGATACTGATGATTTTGACCTTTTGACACTGACCAGAGCTTTTAATATTTTCATTCGGTTTATTATTGCAGTCTATTGTTGTTAGACGGATGATGTATGGGGTATTTTTTATGGCCGTATCTGTTTTAGATAATCAGAGGTCAGTCACGATGTTACACTTCTAAATAAATATACAAAAGGTGTACTTACTTATCTTTGTAACAATAAGTCAAGTCAAGTATTACGTATCTGTACTTGACCTAAGTTTATTTTTAATTAAATGTGATAAGTCGTAGTATCACAAAAAGTCAGTTTGGTCCATCAAAACAAATATGATAAGTAATATGTTTTTCAAAACCTAGCAATCATTGTAATATAGCGGTAACTTGTATTCATAAGATACTCATACTTGTACTTATATGAAATACCAATGCACAATAAATTCACATAATTTTATTGGGTACCTACCGCTTATCTAGATAAGGCAACTCGGATCTATGATAGTATCATCGAACCTACACCTGCCAATGTTGACAACGGTACTAAACATAGATACAATGAGGTAACAGTTACTTATTGTGATTGGATTCGGCAAGTGTCGGGAAAACTCCGAGTCACGCTTCTCGCGGTCCCAGCCCGCGATCGAAACTCGATCAGATAAATCGGATAACAAAAATATCGAGACGATAGTTCGACGGCGGGATCTCTAGTCGTGATCGATAGAAAATCGAAGTGTCACGCGCAGGGTCAACGGCCTCGGGTCAGGGTCGGGGTCCTTGCAATATGCAACGCAAATATTGCTATCCATCGACGGATTCGATGTAACGTGGAAACTCATGCAAACACTTCATTGATATTCAGCGCTGGGTGTTTTTATTCGTGATTCCATGTGCATGCAACGTAATGCATGCATGGATATTATATAAATATTGCAAAATATTTTGCATTGAACGTGTATTGATGTAGCATTGTTTTATGGTCTTGCTTGTATTTAGAGTCACGTCACGGTATGTAAAGTTTATTGAACTTTCACCTTAAGGTCACTTGTTTTAGATTAATTACTGGGAGACTTTTATGCATGTTTTGGACACGTTAGTTTATTGAAACGTCATCATAATCAACTATCGTCTGAAAAAGTAAGTTAGAAAATCTTAATTTGAGAAAATTAATTAAACTTACGGTAACTGCTTACCATCAGGCGGGCCGTATGCTTGTTAGCCACCAAAGTGGTATAAAAAAAAAACTACGGTATCTAAAACTATGTTTTTACTACATAGAATAAGGAAAAACCAACAAAAACGCATTATATTTCTAGCACATCAAATCAAACAAAAAAATAAAATAAAATATATTATGGATACAACTTAGTTACGAAAAGAACGGAAAAGTCTTAGCAAACTTTTTTGAGTGGATACATAACAGAGGTAGTAACATATTCCCCAATACCGGAACTAAAGACTCGCACTTGTGAACGCTAAACGCCAATTTCCAAGTGAATGGTATCAAATCACCATAAAGCTATCGACGAGGGCTCAATATGGAGCGCACGATATAACGGTCAACTGTTGGCTTCCAAGAATGATGTAGCCAATGTGCACTCTGACCTGACGCTGTTTCGGCATGAGATTGAAGCAAAGAATATACATTGACCTAAAAATTACAAATAAGGTACAGTCCTTGCATTAGCATGTAGAGGAGAACATTAATAAAACATTTGTATTCAAATAAGACTCAGATTTGATCATTGCTACCTGCACACTTAAACCTGTTGAGTGAAAGAAGCCTGTAGACTGTACTACGCCAGTAGATGCTTGGCGATAGTATCAATTGTGAGTGAAGATCCCTAGAAGCCAGCTTTACCCTTTCATGTTTCCAGCAGATTCCTACTAATCAATGTAAGGCTTCTTTATTTACATTTGTTACAATTACATTCCTTCCATAGCATAAAACGATGAAAAAGATTACCCATTCATATGGAACATCAGTAATTGTTTTAAGATATACATAAATTCTTTAACAATGTATATCAATCAATGTACCTATGACTAGCAAGGGTAAAAATGTAATTGAGTAGGGTCAGACAGTCGCGCGTTGCGATCGGCGCGGGCGCAGGAGCCATAGGTTAATCGAGTGTGCGCCCGTTAAGGTCGCGACCACGTTGTACGGAGATAGCGTTTATTCCATGCTTATATTCTCCGTATGGTTGTTATTAATTTATCTGATATTATTCTTATTATGGAATCCTTTATAGCTTTTCTGATGAGGTTAAATTATGTATCCATTTTTTAATAGAAAGCAAATTTAAAATGAGGATTACAGATATCAGTCAAGTTTTTATAGAATTTAGACCTTCTATAAGATAAAAAGGTAAATAGAATAACATTATATTCGAACTGGGAAAAACCAATTTTCTTATACGATTAAATCGATAAACTAGAATACGGCCCGCATGATGGTAAGCGGTTACCGTAGCCATATGGACGCTTGCAAAACATGGGACATCACTCACGCGTTACTGACCCATCCCCAATGAGCTCTGGCGACCTTACTCACGCGCAGGAACACAACATAAAGTTATTTGGCTGCGGTATTCCGTAAGGTGGAGCTACTTCCCCGTCGAACTACTCTCTCAGTGTAATAACGCGTTGCTCTACCTCTCTTATTACCTCTAAAAGATATAATTACACTTGATAAAAACTGAGGTAAATATCACGATAGTTTTTTCAATATCATCACAATTCCTTCACAACCACACTTAGTTATGCGGTCAGGTTTTTGAACAGTGATTGCCCAAAACAATTTTACGTCATAGGAAGGGGAAGGTCCTAGGAACGGAACCTTTGGTGCGCGAATCAGATTCAGACTCGCTTGCATTAGGTCGGCTTTATTTTTAATTATCATCAGTCGTATGACCTCTTAATTAGTTATTTTCCTACTACAAAGTTCAGTGAAGCTTCTAAACAACATACAAAACAAATATGTACGTTTGATTTACATATATTTATGTTGTATTTGACATGTACCAACCAATGTTCAGACCATGCAGTGCTTCAAAACAAACTTGTGTATAGAGCCGAGCATAGTCATTTATTTTTTATACGCCATCTCTATGATTTTCTAAATGCAAAACATACATAGATAAATACCAAGTAAATAGTAGAGGTATATTAAATACAATCGTGTGAGATATTCAGAGGGAATAATTAAATTTACTTAGTCTTTCAGTTATCGCTTTATCGCCTTTCCCTGTCTGATAAAACCGTAGCACAAGGACGCGGAAGCGCCGAGCCTGCGCTCGCGTCGCTCCCCCGATAACGAGACACCATAATAAAACAATCACTGGAACTTATACCTGGCTATGTGATTGCTTCAAGGTTGCTTCCTATATTTGTTGAAATTTTCTCTATGTGCTATAATCCTATCTTTAACTGAATGTGGTTGTACGGATTGAGATGATACGTTTCGGAACGAGAGATAATAATCTTGTCTCTGCTAAAGAACCGCCAAGAAAGCGGCAATGTCATAGTAAGCTTTAGAGAAATAAAAACAACCGTATTTTCGACAAGATCAGAGAAGCTATAAAAACGCCCTTCTACTTAGTTCTCACTTTACTAAGATTATCTCGCCACTTTATAAACATTTAACACGACATATGAATAAAATAAAAATAAAACTTTTCTAAAGTATTTTAATGACCATTAGATTTGTAGCAATTTGGGATGTACAACTACACCAAATGTTAATGTAATCACTTACAAAATAAAAATGATATCCAATTAAAATCATCCTACACACGTTAATAAAAGATAGCGTCGATATTATTTTTGGAGAAAAAAAAACTAAGAGGTTTAAAAAAGTGTGATTATCGAAATTTTAATGAGTCCATAAATAACGTTTCGAGGTTCGATTATACCAATACGGGACAAATTGGGGATGCACCTTCGGGCTAGCACTCGAAGGCTAACAATGCCCGAAGGAACGCAGGGTCAAATGTTTTTCTCCTCACCCAAACAAACCGCTTTGAATGGACGCTTGATTTTATGATTTATAGGCCCCTTTATCCGGTCTCTCTTCTCCGTATTCTATTTTGATTGGGGTTCCTTTCAGTGCTCCGAAGATTGATTGTTCTTGATGGTGTGGGAGTTTTTGTTGATTGCGTTTGAGTGTAAATATTTTAGTTTATTTTTGTTTCACCTCAGAAGAAATAGGTCCGTGCTAGAGATGAGATAACATATCATCTCGTTGTCTATTTAGCGCTGGGAAAAAGGGTTTTAAGATTTATGAGTATAATTTTAACCGGCGAAATATTTATTAGTTGTGATAGATAAGTGAAGTCAAAATAAGAAGGCATGAAAATAAAAAGGTTGTGGAGTTAAAATTAAGAAATTAAGAGAGACATTCCAAACTTTTTTTTTCTATAGCCATTAAGATTCAGCTTCGATCACTGCATGCTATTGTATACCTGCCTTGGAAAACCTTCCCAAGACAATTGAGAAAACGACCTCGGGCCCTTAACTTTCTGTGATTATTCCTTTGAGCCTTACATCCTTCAAACTATAGAGTAAATAAATGAATAGACAGTTCGGGTACAAATATTAGCAAATTCTCTACTCCACGATCTGGAGATTGCGATCCTGATAAACCAGCGAGTAAGTACATAATAACGTCGGGGAAACGAAATTGCTTCCCCGAGACTTTCTTTAATATATCTGCTCGACTTACTCGAGCAGTGTTGAGTTAGAGGGCCGGGCATTTGTTAGTCACGCGCCGGTTCTCAGCCGATGGCATTTCTCATTAGGCAGCTCGTAAACAAGGACACTTCGACGCTTACTAATGTCCTCACGTCACAGTTTTACGACCATCGACCACAATTTTAAAATGTGAAATGGTCTTAAATGACGATAGGCTCGTTATAAATTATCCGACTGAGAACGAGCAAGTGTAACTCCGATCACTATTAACGATATCGGTAAAGTTTTTATCAATTTCCGATGGAGAGCCGCCCACGTATAACTCTCCGGACGCGTCGCAGCGCTAATGAATTCAAGAGATTCAACGCGAGGACAATTCTATTCCATTAGATATGTTTGCCCACCGGGCAGGAGACTGCAATTGAAATGTCCCGCTAGCGGAGTGGGTGCGAGCCGTGTCCATTTCCGCAATTTCAAGACGTACAACAGGCGATCGTGTACCGACAATGGGCGCTATCGTGTGGCGTCTAATCACGCGGGCCGTTGTACTGTTAGGTCGCTGTATCGCCCGCGGCCACCTCGCTGCGCCAGCGCCGGTAATATGCGTGCGAACGCGATCCGATCGTCGCATCGCCCTCTGCGCACTGCGCAACATCTCCAACTTATATGCAGCTGCAGCTAGGAGCACTATCTGCCGATGCACTAACAACCGTAGCGGAACCGAGCTTTGCGATTATGCGTGCAAGCACAATGCCTGCAAGGTCATATCCTATAAAATATGCCGATACTCGTTAATTGCGGGTTAACACACCAGCTGAAATAGGACATTGGTCGTATGGCAATAACGTCGAATTACTTGACAGTTAATTAGGGCCTGCCATTCAGGCGGGCGCAGCCTTGTTCCGAGCTTTGTAGCGAACTTGTTGTTTCGTAATATCTGTCGTATGTCCGCCTGCCGTAACACGACCGCAGCACAACTGCGCCTATGATTTATAGTCGTACAGCCCTTGCAGTAGATTGAACTCTTTGTAATCACTGACAAATTATGCGGCTACCATTTACTTTTATCCAGTCTCAGCTTTGTTTCTTGTTAGATGAATATAATAGTTTTGATAACATTCAAAATAGAACGAGCTATAACTCACAGCAACTACCAAATCGTGTTTGGTGCTTTAGAATTATTGTGTAAATGTTTTCTTGTACTAATTTAACATGCCTATTTACATTGTTTCTCTATACTTCATTGATAATTAAAGGTTAGGGGGAATAGCCAAATCTAGAACCGAATGATTTAAAAGAAGTAACAAAACGCTGTAATATTTTGCAAAAAGCAAGCAGCGATACAAAAGACATTTCATCTAGTCATTTCAGTCTAGAAGGTATCATTTACTTCAAGGTATAGCCATAAATTTTTCATGAGGCATATTCACATCTCATGTAACAATACATTCACTTACGACAAACAACATTTATTAAGGTCGGACACAAAGGCAGAGCGGCGATGCCTCACTGCAGTTCTATGCCAGAAATAAACACTTATAAATTTCAAAGGGGTTATATTTAATCACTGGTGCCCTCACAGAGCGCACGTTTGTAGTTGAAGTCTGAATTATTTTAATCCTGTACGCTGGGTCTTTTATGGTGTAGGCTTTGTTGGACCCCAGTAAATCAGCTTATGGGACGGATGGCACGGCTGCAATCTTCAGCGCTTTGTGTTGTGCAAATGACACTGTTTCTCTTATTTTCATATAGCTTACTTGAAATCAGTGGAGGTGTTTTATTTGCTTCTATGATTTATTGTTTACTTTGTTTGTTGTATTTGCTTTCTGTTGTTTAGAAATCTTAGTTGATTTTTAGAATACTGATAGGTCTCGTGAATGTTTCTTATTCAAAATAGCTGTATCTTTTTTAAACTTAATCGATACTTGTCTCTATTAGGAAGTTAAAATGCAATTTTTTGCTTATTATGATTGGATTTTTATACATAGCCTAGTTATAGAGTAAGAAATGATTTGATTAACTTTTTTGCAGTAATGTCTAAAATAAAATTCCTTTCAGGTGCAAGCAATAAAGCTGCCAAAGAAAACCTTCAGTTTTGTCATTGTGTTTACTTAGGTAAGTAATTTAAATTTAAATTAGTCGGTTTATTTAAATTAAAACGTTTGAAGGGCTGAGGGAAACCTTTGTAGTGAAATCCATTTTAATGCTATTAGTAAATGGATTGGTTTCGTAAGAAGATACTCGATTACTGCAGAGACTAATAGACTAATGTTTGAAAGTGCTTAAATTAGACCGTTATTTTTAAGGAATGATTCTACAGAAAAAGAATTTGTAAAAAAAATAATAATTAGAAAATTACAAAAAACCATTAATAAGTATTCAGTAACTCTATATAAAAAATAGATACACGCTACCATGTTTCTTATATGTTCCTATATATAGCGCAAAACGCTATGATAGGTGCTTCCGCGAAATGTGTTTTAGTAGCATCAGTGTCCTTCACCGCAAAATTTAAGATGAATTCATTTGAAGCTTAAAACCACATTAACAAGAAACGATATTTATGCAAGTTTACTCTCTATTAATACTAAATCCATACCCAAGACCCACGATTGCGGTCAAGTGGCAAGCAAGAAGGTAAGGAGCTTAAACGGCGACCTAAGCCCGCTAAACGGTCTCAATCTGATTATTTTTCCCCTCCACTTACCACAGTACAACCTACTGAACCACTTTGTGGAATAATCCAATTATTTATAAAGTACCTACCTAATATTTGTTTATAAATATGAGTAAAAATACTGAGCAATATTTTGCTGTTACTGAAAAATAAGACAAAGTCCGAGCTTTCGAAGTACGAAAATATCAATCATAACTCAGTAGCTCTTTGTAGTACATTCATCGTTAAAAGTTGCTGAACAATGAAAACAAAATGATTAAACACAACGCTCAATCATGTGAGAAATATAAACGGGCACTAACCTACTCAGTTATCGCGACGTGTCATTCGCGACAGGACAGAACCAGGGATTTTAATACCTTCATTCTTTCTCGCTAATGCGAATCCACTAGCGTTTAATCCTTAACGATTTCAGATTTCGGTGGGAAAGAACGTTAGTGGATGGCCCGCTATTGAGTCAAATTACGCAATTCACAGTTTTCATATAAACTGTCAAGAGAATGTCAATAGATTATTAAGATACGGTAGTAAAGTTATCATCAGTTTATAACGATGACTGGCTACCACCGAAATGTTGAAATTCTGTCGCTTTACATCAACCCTTCAACAAATCTTTTAGGTAAATGAAACATTAATTCTTATTGGTCACGACAAACGATCGTCTTACTTGGTCACAACTAGATAGAAAACAGAAGCTTCCACTTCTTTATCACAACATTCACTTATATCACTTTTAAAATCTAACTTCGTAAATACTTTGAAGTTGTCTAAGACATCCGTTGTTTTCGAATGTGGGTCGGCTCGATAAGGCATTAATTTTTAATTTAGATCAATCGTGACGCGGCTCTGTTAAGTGTTTCCTCAAGGTGCTCGTCCGTTACCTAATCTTGAAGAGATCGTCCGCCTAATACCTGCATCGATCTATTGTTCATTTGCACTAACAAGGCATCCATGTCTCGCTGTGACCGATTTACGTCAGGAGCTAATCATTTACCACAACCAATGGTTAATGGTGGGCAGTATTGTTCGCCTGAGAACCGAATGGGTTATGCAACGTTGTAACCGTTACGAACTCCAAACTTTCAAGTTATTAATTATGGTGTATTGGCTACGGTGGACGGTATTGTTTACGCATGTCTTTGAGTATATTTATGAGGTCATCGGATAATGATGCTACGGCCATGTTACAGGTCTTAGATTGTTTAAGAACCTTATTTTTTTTTAATTCTCTAGGTTAGCAAACAAGCATACGACTCTCCTGATGGTAAGCTGTCACCGTAGCCTATGGACGCTTGCAAAACCAGAGATGACTATACACGCGCATTGCCGACCCTGCAGTAATTTCTTCACACCCTTTTTGAAGACTCCCATGCTATACTCCCTTGGGAAAACCAAGGCGGTGAGCTCATTCCACAGTCTGAGCGACCGTGGAAGGAAGAACCCGCACGGTACGAAACCATTTTGGTTCCAATGTGTATAAATCATTAATTATTGAGGAATGTTTTGACTTTATGAAACTATTATTGGAATATTGGTCATAGTAAAAGGCTCAAAAATGACGTAGTTGTAGAAGTAGCAGTTACTTGGGTCAACAGGAGGGTAGTCGCATTGCAGTCTCCCAAATTATTTATAAAAAACAACTAAAAACCCGGTTAATGGCCATATGAGTTTAGTGCCATTTACTATTCCTACCATATCTTAGACGGTGATCTATAAGAGCGGTATAATCCAAAGGAGCGTGACAAATCCACCCTTTTAAAACACCACCATTAATCTTCAACATTTCACTTACAGACGCATTACATCCTAAAGTGAGAACTGGAAAAACAAACTCAGCAATTGCAGCACAGTGGTACGTGTATGTCCTTTACGTAAGACCGTGGGAATCTGTCTTTAATATGACGTGCTGAGAAAACTGACCGTATGTGTAGTATACGGGCTATGTCGGCTAATAGCGTAATCGCGGCTTTACGCCCAATTATTGGCGAGATTAACCTAATGCAAACTTGATAGCTTATCGATTTTGTATATTAAATAACTTGATGAGGAACGTGTTTTGCAAACTTTGAAGATAGTAATTTTTGGGAACAGTTGTGTAATAAATATTTTTAGTGAAATCAGACCCGATATAAGGTAGCATATTCTTTAGTTAACACGTCATCATATCCCACGGAACGTCCTTTTACAGATAGAAAATAACAAGCTTTCAATATGAGTGACCCATTAGGGCAGAAACTAGTTTATTCTTATACAAAAGATAATATGTCTTTGGCCTTCGAAGAAGTCAAGTAAAAAATTAGTAAGTGAAAAAGGAGCGCTGTATACAATAGCTGATCAAGTTTTTATTTACAATGCTTTTTTCCCGTCGTCTAAGGTTTCCTTCCTAAGCTTATACCTATAGAAATATTAATTTAAAATTGAGTTGTGCTATAATGTATTAATGTTTTAATTTATGTACCTCATGCATACATTTTAACCGTGCTGTGAGAAATTGCATTGTACTTAAATAAAGGTAAGCAAGCATACAATAATTAAAAGTAATATATAAGAATTCAAAACCCAAGGGATATGGAAGGGCGAACCGTAGGGATGTACACGGTCAGATTACCCTTATTACAATATAAAATTACGATAAAAAGTTGATACTAAATATCGTAAGATATTCTTCACACACGGCCATCAAATTCTAAATGAATTAGTGTTTTTACAATAGAAAACAGATAAATAATAAATAACTAATACTATTTATAAATATATACTAGTATAAAAGAACTTGTACCCAAAACAAAAATATAAATATTGCTCCTGGGTGGAAATCAAACCCAAGACACCACGCCAACCATACATAGTATTACATTTTATTGACTCGATGTTGGTAGCACTACTGTAGTATTATATGATCTGTGGTGGCACTTATATTTAGCTACATCACCCTTACACGGAGAAAGCTCTTAACCGGGACCGTATACCGAGTAATATTTAAATTTTTCCTATATAAACCAAAAAGTTATAAATTTGAAATAACTGATATTATTATAACACCAATTTGGCACATATTCAGACATGACATGACATTATTTATGCAAACAAATTCTAATCAAAGTGACAATCAACTGAATCTAGGTCTCACAAACAAGCTGTTTGAGTTGGCGTCAAAAGCCCCACGATATTTGGGTCTCACATAAGTTTATGACGAGTTGAGATTCAACTACACCGATAACTCGCATAATGAAAGAATTATAGCACAATTTGTATTCAGGTTGCCGTCGTACTTTTAGCGTCACATTTCATACAATTACACAATTTGGGCACGCGTCTCTTGGCCATTACGTGGGAATGACATAAATGGTGTAGTGTATCTTTTTTTTTGCGAAAAGGTTTTTACGATACCATTTCAAGCATCTGTACGTATAATTTTATGACAAATTGATATTTTTTATTTATTTTACAGGTTACAAAGTCCGCCAGTTTCGAAGTTAGGATCTTCAAATATTGTGTTTAGGCTGAAGATTGAAAATTAATTTATACGTATCTCAGCCTTTTTAACAATTCCACCCTCGAAGCGGGATGAAGTAGTTTTGTTTTATTTTATTGTACTGACAATAATAGAATACGTTTTTTTATAATTCTTCTTAAAAGAAAATCTAAGTAGGTAAGCTCTTTTTTTATCAAAGTCACAGTCAAAGCTAATTTAGGCCCCAGAAAGGTTAAGTGCCCTTCTGGGGCCTAGGAGGTCCCGAAGGTTTACTGAAGTTACCACCATGCATTGTAATATTTAATGAAGTGTTTGCTGAAGTTTTTAGTTATGTATAAAACTAAGATTACTTAAAATAGACGAAAATAGGTTATTTAATTTATATTGGTTTTGTGTACTGAAAAGTTGGTTTCTGTAAATATGCCAGCCATAAATGATTTCAGAAATAAAATACAGTAATTGCTAAAGAAGTCATGCTTTGAATGTCATTATTTTAATGATTTCAATTTCCGTATCCAGAGAGATTGTTAACGTTCTAAATGAGTTGTAATAAATAGTAATATTCTCATTAAAACTTAAGAAAATTTATCGATAGTAGGAATATAAGGGCAGCAGTTAAGATAACATGAAATGCCGCAACGTCGAGTATATAAATACAAAAATAAAACACGATAATGCATAATGCCATTTAACGGGCGTCTCATCGAAATGCAAATAAATTAACATAAACGACGCGACGATGTTTCACAGGGAGCGTTTGCGGAACAAGCTCACGCAATAAATATCATAATAATGACGGCTTGTTGAGTTTCGTACAGAGATGGTGCCACGGAGACATTAATAAAGATTTATTCTTCACAGTCACCCAGCTCTATCTCCTCCAGGCTCCAATCATCAGAACATTTTTACCTACGTATGATTTACTCACAAAATCCACGATAATGTAGCTGCCCATAACAGACGACCTAACGGATCGCTTTACGGAGCACGACATTACTTTTTTGCTGTTCAATCTTCGTTGCGATATTACTCAGATTCCGATCTAACCGTTCATGTGAATTCGTGACTGTCGATTTGTGGGAAATTGATAAAGCAAACATGTTTGTCGGAAGTTTGTAGAAGTTTGTTGTAAGCGTAAAACAATTTAATGAAAACAGATTGTATGGGAATAGTTTATGGTATTTGAGACCTCGGCGTACAGTTATCATTCGGCATGCGTAACTGGTGCGCGGTCAGCGTATATCGGACTATCTGCCTCTGCGCGAGCGCTTTGTTAGCTGCGTGCGTGGAATAACAAGTCTATCTCAACTATTAGTAAATATGAAACCTTCAATTATCCCGTATTTATTGGTAAAGTTTAGACAAACGTGTTTGCGTTACGGACTCGACCGGCAAGTACCTACTGTGCAAAATGCAATTTATATACAGTTATGAGTTTAGCGGTTATCTAAAAACCGCTTTATAAGGAAGCTGAATACATATAAATTAATAGCGGTAGAGTATTCAGCTGGATGGTTCGCGTGACTTTATTTATGTTATAAGTCCTTGTTAGCGGAGGACCTCGATTCGTGAGAAACGCAGTCATCAGACGCATGTGCAAACGTGAATTTTAAGCGCAGTTATTACCTGCACCTGATTTTAACACATTAACTGGTGTTGCCCGAAGCGAGCGTGATGGCGCGAGGTTTCCACGAGATCTGTAATTTATGTGGTAAGAGTGACCACTATTTACCCTCATATCATAGGTCACGTCGCGGTCGAGAACTAACGGAATAAGTTTGAACATTACAAATTGACTAAATTTTGCTAATAGTTTTCTAAATACCGAAGGTTTTGCTGGGGACTGAATTTACGTAAGGTAATTCTGTAAGCAGATTTAGTTAGGCCCTACAATAGTGCAGTGTAGTCATAAGCATAATACTTTTGCACAATCTACAACGGCTCCAGTACCGATTGCCCGGTCCTTAAAAATACATAAATTTTCACAATTCTGAATCCTATAGCTGCAATAATAAATATCATGAAAATCTCAACATATTTCTACTAATGAAGCAAAATGATTCAGTGCATATTAAAACGTAAGTTATAAAAACTTCATCGGCATAAGCTTGAATAAGAATGAAAGCAATTTATCATAAGTCGCAAGAAATATTACAGCTAAAATAGCTACGTTATATCACAGTTATAAAATGACATGTAGTAGAGACATAGATTTGTGGCTTACCGTATCTCTTCTAGTATTCACTGCTGATTTTCATTAATTGTTTTATTGCTTTCTTGACGTAGAATGCTTTATGTTTCAAGAATATTAAGTATTTGTAGTTTGTAAAAAGTCAACTCTTATTTATTTCTTAGCTTTTGACCTAAAAGAAGATTGTATGGGAATTTTTGTGCTGTTACAATAATAGAAATTGTGCAATTTTCTTTGACTCCAGTCTAATAATGTCGTTTTAATGGAGCTATCGTGATCTTCCGAAGCGGTCCGACTAGATGCAGGCAAACTCTATTATTTGTTTTGTTCTATGTGCGTTTTAACTAATAATAATACACTAGACGGTTGACTATGTAATGCTCCTTTTAATTGAATTCCAATAATAAAGAGGACATGGTTCTCAGCTAATTTATAAAAGTTGAAAGGATCTTTGGTCAAAAGTTTATTTTATATCCGTTCAGTTATTATAAGTAAATTAACAAAATCATAAGTTAATCGGTTGTTAAATTGAGTTCACGTCAATTAACTTCCTACTTTATTAATTAATTCTACGATGATCAGGGCAAAATTAATTAACGGTTGACTTATTCCGACATTGTTTATGACAGAGCAATCATTGCAAATAAACCAATAGCGTCCCGTCCGTTACTTTGATTAATGGAATGACGGGTCACAGCACATTTGTTACGAACCGATGATTGTATGCAACAATTCTATTTCATTTCGTACAATCTGATTGTATTCTTGCGTAATATTAGTTATTGATACAAAATACAATTGCTTTTGATTCCCTATGATCATTATTTACAATTATTTCTTATCTGTCAGTATGTTATTTGTGTTTCTGAAACTTAACATAGTCGGTAGCAATCGAACAGAAGTTTGCCCGGTCAACAAGCGCAGTACTTAAAGTTTTGTTAACTTACATAATGCTCATAATTTGCTTCTGACAGATTATGCAATTGGGTTAGTTCTTTTGTTTCATGTAATATCAAACCGGATAGCGAAATGCAATGGTAATATACTACAAGCCTTGTACGGGAGAGTTAATGGTATTTAAAACGTGCTGAGAATTTATGAGTTATTAAAAAGTTTGCTTATGCGGAGGTTTTTGTTTGAAAAGTTGGTTTCTTGGTGTCGGGTGGGTTTATTCTTGGTGTAAGTCGGTAAATAATCATCTTTTTATAACTGACTTATATTAATGGTAAAAAAATCTAGTTTATAACCATAGGAGCGACATGATGAATCAGTGATCTCAAAAATAGCATTATTATGATTACTTCATAGTTTCTGAAATATAAAGATACGGCTAGTAAAAGTATTCATAATTTGGGTTAGTGTATTAACAACTTGATTTGATGGTGAGTGACGGTAACTGATTCATGATATTTTTGACGATTACAATACTATAACAAGAACGGTAACGTTCTTGACCAGTCTCACTATTTCTAGACACAGAAACACGCTTTAAATCAATCTCATATCCTTATATTCAATCTTAAAGCAATAAAGTACGTAATAAACGTAAATCATGAAGTATTTTGTTGTAAGACAATATTTTATCTATTGGAAATGTCTCACCATTGGCTTGAATATTTGTCGTACTATCTACTACCTTTAGAATTGCTAGAAACCGTTGCTGGTTTCGTGGAAAAAATTTAATATCTTCATCAAAGACAAGTTTGAAGCTATTTTATCTTATTTTTGTGATTGTTTTAAATTAGGTACATCCTTAAATTTTGCCCTTTTACATAAGGATAAAAAGTAAGTAGAGTCTGGCAAACGAAAGTTGAGCTTGGCTGTAATTGAAACTCTTTACATGGCAACATTCTATTTCGTCACCCGGCATAAAAAGTGTCAACTAGTTTACCATAACCAGTTTTGATACTAACCCTTTATTCGTAATGGCTTTATAGCTAAATCAGAGTTATAGTGTCCACCTTCTCATTCTTTCGATCACCGTAATGTTCTACAATATGCTAAATGAACTTCTACGGTCGCTAATCACTGAAACATAATATCCATATTGTTCTACGAAAGTGAAAAGAACAACTAGAAAATAAAAAGAGACAATTTTTTAATTTGAATATATATAGTACGCTTAGTTTGGAATCAGATAACCGTTTGTGAGGAATATCCCAGGATACTTATTTATTTATTTAAAAGCATTCTATATAAAAATAGAATATAACGTACGTAAGTTTACGTACACTTTTAACTCATTTACATGCAAATATTATTTAGGAAAATCAAACATAACTTAATATTTATATTTTTTTTTGTAAAGTATCAAAACAATTTATTCCTACTAAACTGAGTGATACCACATCTAGTTTTTTTAAATTTGCCGCGCTTTTTCTGGTTTTACTTTCGTATGCCAGACTATATCACATGTTTTTCTTCAGGCTGTAGTCTATCTATGTACTGAAGTTTTATCCAAATTTGTTCTGTAACTGAGTGTCAAACATCCAAATAAACATTCGCATCTATAATTTCAGTGGGAATTATAATAGGATGGGCGTGAGAATAACAGCAAATATTACAATAGTGATTCCATTCACCGGATGTCGGTCGCGTTGTGACGAAATGCACATGAGTTTCGCATTATTCTTATCTGTACCATTAAGTTACTCAGTATGGATCACGATTTATTTCGTTTCAATATCTGCATGGAGTAGAATACATTAAAGGAGGTAATTTATGCTTATTTTACGAACTGGAAGATGAGAAAAAATAAAGCTTAGTGACCTGAAAAACCTTTACGTATGTTTCGGGTTTAATACCTAAAGCGCAAACCCGAGCCCTATTGCTGTCACTCTGCTGTCTGTCTGTCCATATGTCATGAGATACCGTAAACGGAATGAGCAACAGGCCAAAATTTTGGATATATTGTGTTGAATATGGAGGCATATGGAATACGTCATTGTCTGAAGCTTATTGACTAGACTACACATATGTTCTAAATCTTCAAAAAAGGAGTGCTATTAATGTTTTCAGTTCTAGACTATTATTAAAATTAAACTACTTAAAAAGGCCGAAAAGCTGCTAGGAGCTCCACCTGCTGGTAAGTGGTCTAAGGATGTCCACTGCTGAACATAGGCCTCAACATCAAACGATTATGGGCCGCTTACATCCAGCGGCTTCCAGCCCAACACAGCGTTTTCCAGTACGTGGTTACCACTCGAGAAACTTCCTCCCCCATTGGTTACCGGCTTTTCGTACTATGTGGCCCGCCGATTTCCACTTCAGCTTACTAACTCTACGAGCTATGTCCATCGTTAACGTTCTCCTACAAATGTCTTCGTTTCGAAGCCTGTCATAGTTCATTATTCCTTATTGTTAGATAATGAGTTGTGAGAATGCGCGTTATACCAAGTTTTGAGTAAATATTAAAACAATCGAATTTGGAATTTATACTTATGACATAAGGTTTTTCAAAACACAATATATTCTTCAGTTTTGGCCTAAGACATTCAAGTATCAGGCATTGACTTTGATTGTAAATAAGAGAAAACTTATCTAATCTTAATATATAAAATGATAAACTGATTGTTGATATATCAGCCCACAGCCCAAACCGCTGGACCTAGAGATTTGAAATTTTGCACAAAGATACCTTATACAGTGGAGGCATCCACTAAGGAAGGATTTTTGAAAATTCCACCCCTAAGAGGGTAAAATAGGGGATGACAGATTGTATGCGAGTCCGTCAGTTTTGAAGTTAGGATCTTCAAATTTTGTGTTTAGGCTGACGATTGAAAATTAATGTATAGTTATCTCAGCGTTTGTGATAATTCCACCACCGAAGGGAGGAAAAGGGGGATGAAGTTGGGTATGCAAGTCCTTCAATTTCAAAGTAAACTTCACTAAATATATTATTATATGGTGTAGGCATCCACTAAGGAAGGATTTTTGGAAATTCCACCGCTAAGGGGGTAAAATAAGGGATGAAAGTTTGTATGCAAGTTCGTCAGTTTTGAAGTTAGGATCTTCAATTTTGTGTTTAGGCTGACGATTGAAAATTAATGTATAGTTATCTCAGCGTTTGTGATAATTCCACCACCGAAGGGAGGAAAAGGGGGATGAAGTTGTGTATGCAAGTCGTTCAATTTAAAAGTAAACTTCACTAAATGTATTATTATACGGTGTAGGCATCCACTAAGGAAGGATTTTTGGAAATTCCACCCCTAACAGGGTAAAATAAGGGATGAAAGTTTGTATGCAAGTCCGTCAGTTTTGAAGTTAGGATCTTCAAATTTTGTGTTTAGGCTGACGATTGAAAATTAATATATAGTTATCTCAGCGTTTGTAATAATTCCACCACCGAAGGGAGGAAAAGGGGGATGAAGTTGTGTATGCAAGTCCTTCAATTTCAAAGTAAACTTCACTAAATGTATTATTATACGGTGTAGGCATCCACTAAGAAAGGATTTTTGGAAATTCCACCCCTAACAGGGTAAAATAAGGGATAAAAAATTTTATGAAAGTTCGTCAGTTTTGAAGTTAGGATCTTCAAATTTTGTATTTAGGCTAACGATTAAAAATTAATTTATACATGTTTTTTTTTTTTTTTTTTTATTGTTTATAGACCTGTGTTTGACCGCAATCTCACTATGGTAAGTGATGATGCGGCCGATGGTGGTAAGCACACAAAGCCTAGAAGGAACTGGCTCTCAAGTGCAGCTGTCGGAACACACCGAAAGGTGCTTGGCGACAGATTTTCAACTTGAGGATGTTTCAGCTTTTTTAACAATTCCGCCCCCGACAGGGTGAAAAGGTATGGGATGTATGTAAGTCATTCAGTTTCAAAGTAAACGTCGCTTAATATATTATTACACAGTGTAGGCAACCACTAAGGATTTTTGGATATTCCATCCTTAAGGGGGTAAAATAGGGGTTGCAAGTTTATATGAAAGTCCATCAGTTTCGAAGTTAGGACCTTTAAATTTTGTGTTTAGGTTGACGATTGAAAATTAATTTATATGTGCCTCAACGTTTTTGATAATTCCGATCCCGAAAGGGTAAAAAGGGGGATGAATGTAAAGTATGGAAGTGCACTAAATTTATAATTTAAGCTCATGGTTATAAACTAACGCAACGAATATCGGTGTTGTTGGAATTTGAATCTTTAAGGAGTGAAAAGGGGGATTAAATTTAGTATATGAAGTTCTTTATTTTCGGAGTGAAAATTTCAAAATTTATTATTTCGGCTTATGGTATTGGCGTATTGAAATGACTCGCCTAAACAACATCAAGAAAAAGAGAGGAATCGGTACTAAAACAAAGATCCGGTTAATACGAGAATTGGTATTCCTCATTTTCATGTATGGAGTGGAAGCGTGGACTATACTGGCCCGAGAAAGAAAAAGGATTGATGCATTCGAGATGTAGTGCTGGAGACGGATGTTGGAAATACCTTGGACCACTAAACGCAACAATGCATCAATCCTATCGCAGCTCCAAATTAAAACACGATTGTCCACCATATGCCACCAACGTATTTTTTCGTATTTCGGCCACATGGTGCGCAAAGGCGATGAAAGTTTGGAAATCTGATCATAGTTGGGAACACGGAAGGAAAACGACTACGTGGTCGTTCACCAACAAGATGGTCCGATCAAGTAAAAGACTCATCGTCCTCCAAGTTTTACAGAAACCAGAAGACAGAAACCAGAGAAGGCAGATCATTCGCTCTAGAAGCAAACCCGATGTTGACCATGATCCTCAGACATGAGGGAAAGACTAGAGAGAAAGAGAGATAAGGCCTCCAAAATTGTGCTGTGGAACTAGACTACAAGTAACAGCTCTCCGCCGCAATGTTATTGAGGCCAAAATATTTACTGGTTCTGCCAGAGGAGAAACAGTCTTCTTGCCGCGTATACCATTGATCCCAAATCACCTTCCGTTTGAATTTAAAAGATAACAGTTCCTAATTAAGGTTTGTAGTCACAGAGAAAAACTCTGAAATTTGCTAGAGTTGATATGCGGCAGGACTGGTTCAGTTTTATGTGGCATCCTCGCATATGAGCTCTTAATCTACCTGAACTTTTGTCAATATCACACGTAGTGGCGGACAATAGCCATGAACAAAAGCTCTATATTGTTACAATGATTCATATCTAGAAAAAAGAAATAATCTCCGCGGACGAAGTCGCGGGCTATAAAGCTAGTTAAATATAAACGTAGATCATAAACTAAACGTACAGTTTTATTAATCTAATTTCTTTTGATTGGGAATTAGCGCCGCCGCAGAATATGTATCGAATGGATCCCAGTAATATCTATCAAATATCTCATGAGTCGTGACTTAGGAGTATTGTGAAATCCAAATGTATTTTACACTTTGTGTGATCGTTCACATAATGTGGTCAGGTCAGTATCATTACCACAAATAAATAGCCGATAAAGATGCAGTTATATCAATTTAGAGTCAACGAAATATTTTTAGATATTTCAATGCAGCCCACATTGCTATTAATTTCTAATTTATTTTTTATTCTTTACTTTATGTGTTACGTGGGTTTTGATTAGTTAAAATGCCATGGATGAATTAAGTCTAGATACATTTTTTTTGAGATACCATCTAGCGAGGACATTCTGTCTGCGACATCGACCTCATAGTTTGCGGTCATGAGATAATATCACTCATCAAAATATTTGTGAGCTAAGTAGAATTTATAGAAAATATATAGGTAAGTTGTTTCCATTTTATTTATTTTGTTACGAAATGTTAAACAACTTTAGATGACTATGATTCTTATCATTATTTATTTTCTTTTTAACTTTATACATTTTTTAAGAATTTTGTTAATTCTACGAAAAGTCATTTTTGCTTCTAATAATTTTCGTTATTTTTAGCATGTTTTATTCTTGGTTATTTAAATAAAATAACATCCTTACTATCTTTTAATCTACAGATACCTATAAGCTTTTATAAATAACTAAATTTGTCATATAAAAGATAGTATCCGTATTCATTCACTTAATAATCTCTCAAATAATACTGATTTACTTAAACCCTTTAATTAAAATAGCTCTTGAAGACGAATTGCGAAACTGTAGAGCCTGAAGGATGTAAAAACAAACGATAAGAACCAATTAAGTTAACGAAGTTACAACTGGGTTTTAAGTTACATTTTCTTGAACTATCGTTTGATACAAAAGTTCTATTCTACAGAAATTATCTACAGAAGTTCTTGTTGATTTAGTTTTGTTTTATTAAGAAGAATACGATGAAATAAATCATAACCAGAAACAAAAATAGGTACCACTTAATGCTATTAAAGAATATTCTTGTAAAAGGAATGGAAACTTATGTTTTTCCGACGTAAAAAGTATGCTATATATTAATCCAGGTTTATAATCTCCCCGTGTGCCAAATTTCATTGTGATACAAATTTACTTGTACCGTTGGAGCAGCACGAAGTAATATATTTGTTTTTCCATAGCCAGAGCTCATGATGTGACAGATCACATCATGAGGACATTATGACCAGGTTGAATATTGGCTCATCCATTGACAATCTACCTATAATAATGGTCATTGTTATAACGACTTATCCGGTAGGACTTCTGAGTAATCAATTCTATGCATCACTAATTAACTCACCAATGCACGTGTGTGAATATGGCATGCAAGGGTCCTCACTCTTCCCATAACTGAAGTTGAAGTCCTGTTTTGTCTTCAAGGGTGTTCAATAGCTATTTAGGTACTAGGTCGGCTAGATAGTGTTTATTATTATATGAGCTGTTATTATTAATGGTAGGAAAAACAGGACTTATAGTACTGAAAATAAAAATCTGTTCAGTCAACTTCTGTTTTTTTTTTTTTTTTTTACTATTTATAGGCCTGTGTTTGACCGCAATCTCACCATGGTAAGTAATGATGCGGCCGAAAGTGGTAAGCACACAAAGCCTAGAAGGAATTGGCTCTCAAGTTCAGCTATCGGAACACACCGAAAGGTGCTTGGCGACAGATTTTCAACTTGAGGGTGGTAGCCAGCCAGGCGGGTACTACAAAGTACCCTACCACCGTGCTATGGTTTCCTCACGATGTTTTCCTTCACCGAAAGCTCAAGCTCATTGTAGGATTCGAACCCGGGACCTTCATCTCGGTATCCCCTTCCCTTCCTTGGGTGTTTCCCCTTCTCTTGCTTTTTCTGCACTCCTTTAGAGCATTTGTTTCAATTAAGATATATCAACATTTTAGGCTTTTCGGTACGCGGACCGAACAAAGAGTGGACCGAAAGTACTAAATACACTAATATCTATACTAATATAATAAAGCGGAAGAGTTTTTTTGTTTGTTTAAACTGGCTAATCTCTGGAACTACCAGTCGGATATGAAAAATATTATACCGGGAATGCGGGTGAAACCGCGGGGGACAGCTAGTAATGTAATAAAGAGGTAAAGTTTGTAAGTTATGTTGTGTTTGTAGGTGGATGTAGGAGGTATAATCTTCAGTCTGAAAATTATTTCATTAAATAAAAAGCTAAATTTCCCCAGATTGCTATAGATAGACTATACTTTTATCCCAGGAAGCGGATGGAACCGCGGGAGACAGTTATAACAATTCTTTATCGAACGCCTTCAAGCGATGATTCAACATTGTCTTCGAGGAATGCAGGGGACATCCTAAATTCATAATTTAGTGCTGTTATTAATATGCCATATGGATGTGAGCTGTCTACGGGACGTGGTTCGTTGTTCCATCCACTCTATAAAGGCTGTTCACATTATCGGGTTGGAGCAACTATCTGGCTATAGGTTTTTGTGGAGGATAAAATCATTGATTTTTTGAATATAATAAGGTAGAAAAGTAGCTAATTGAAAACTTTATTTATAACAAATATGTACAAAATACAATCTATAAATAGAAAATTTCCTGCGTTGGCGAAAAAAGTTCCCCGCCCGCTGCTCCTCCGGAGACCAGCGAGCGGGGAACTTTTTTCGCCAAGCGAGCTTTGGACCCCCACGGTCCCATGGTCTCGACCGCAAAAGGCATAAAAATATAATTGGGACCAATCGATGCGTATTTTTTGAATTTTGAATTTTTCCACACTGGCCGCAGCTGCCCCTGCTTTACAAGTCGCCGGTAAGTGAGATGGCGCGAGTGTATCGACAAAAAAGTGTGTGTGGAAAAGTTGAAAAGAATTAAGATATGGATAGTTTATTGACATCACCTACTGAGAATTAGTATGCAACTTACATGTACCTCTACATGTGTAGAAGCTATACGGATGATAGAGTTGCATAGTAGATTAGACCTTAGTTACCAATCTTGGCATTGAATGTTGGGAATGTCTACAAGCTACCATTCTAGACAAGGCGTCGGTGATCTACAGGTATAAAAATGGTTTTAAAAATCACCCGAATATGTTTCGACATTCGGTACTTTTATTCTTATTTTTTTTATTTTTTTTTATACTTTGTATAGGCCTGTGTTTGACCACAATCTCACCATGGTAAGTGATGATGTGGCCGAAAGTGGTAAGCACACAAAGCCTAGAAGGAACTGGCTCTCAAGTGCAGATGTCGGAACACACCGATAGGTGCTTGGCGACAGATTTTCAACTTGAGGGTGGTAGCCAGCCAGATGGGTACTACAGAGTACCCTACCACCGTGCTATGATTTCCTCACGATGTTTTCCTTCACCGAAAGCTCAAGCTCATTGTAGGATTCGAACCCGGGACCTTCGCTCGGTATCCGACGTCGCTACCACTGAGCTATCATTGCCGTAAAAGTTAATAAAGATGTTTTATAGAATATCGTGGTAAGCTATGGCTTCAGTCTCAGAGCCTAATCACTAGTATGAACCAACCAAAGCTCGTATGCGACAGCTGCGCCTTGTCGCAAGCTAATGTTGACATGTCTTTATGCGTGCCTGCATTATTATGTCATGCGCAGACAGTGCCTAACTTTATGCATACGGTTATGGATGGTACGTTACTTCGTGGTACAGGCATAGTTGCATGCCACGGTTGGAGTTTTGCATATGCGGGAATGTTTTTGTTTTGATGTGTTGACAGTTTAAGCGTAAGGTAGCTCATGAATGTATAAATACTGCGTTAAGTTGTAAAGTTATAAATAATTCAACAATAATTCAAATCTAGATTTTCTTGGCCCATGATCTTGCTTGCTAGCTTAAATGACGTCTATTCACTCAAGCTTTGAGACGTTCAGCAATTTAGCAAAAATCTTGGTACAACTAACTAAGCCAAATAATCTTTAAGAAGATATATAAAATATCTTTACCGGACACAACCAATTGTGAGAAAAAATTAAAGCTAGTTTCATATGTACTAAATTTTTTCTAGATAAAGTTGTGTAACTAGTATTATAACGTTTAGTAATTGCCGATCAAGTGGAATGGTGTGGCAACCGGGCGGCACCGTGTGTGGCGGCCTTTGCAACTAGGGCTGTCACATTCAATTTCTTTAACAAACACCGTTCAGTACTTGTAGACATGAATGAATTGTAATTGATTGGAGATAGGGTATCGTATCGAGTTCGATCTCTTTGATCTAATTTGGCAATGTGTTAATGACAGCTGATTAAATTAATGTTTGCGCTCGTGGGTGGGTGGTATTTTTTTTTGGATATTTTATTAGTAGGATAAATGGAAAATATACATAATGCTCTACCTCTAAGGTAAAAGTCCGTTTACTTTTTTTAACGGAAACCACTAATTTTATACAAACGAATCAAATCTCGACTTAATCACAACCTGAATGTAGGTGGTATTTCAGAATTTGTTCATTATTCTATCAATAAATTTATTTTGAAAAATACGAACCCTTACGTCAAATACAGTCTATGGAAGTGGGATCTTTTATATAATAATTCTAATACGGAACCCTACTTCAAAATCAGTAGACCTATTTGCATACAAAACGGTATGGAATATCTAAAACGTTCTTATTTCAGAATCATTTTTAACATTCTTATAGAGTATTGAAGAAGAAATTGCTTTGTCTTCTCTTTCTAATCTTTATTTAATTTATAAGTATCTCTGTCGTCACTTGATTCATTATTTCTTTTTTTGTAATTAAGTTAACAATATATAATATAATAGCCTAAATCTTATAAGTACCCTTTCTAAATTATCACATAATATTTTACTTGATAACTAATTGAATTCACAACTGGAATGCTACTCCTAGGTTATTTAATTTCACGGAACAAGTGTCTATCATTCAGTGGCTATATCGTAATACAGTTTTATTTAGTTTTTTTTTAAGATTTGGTAATCAATCTGAAAGTGGAGTTGCGGAATAATCGCTGTAATCGTTGTCTCGTTTAGCCTTTTTTTGTCATTGAAATTTGTTGATCCTTATCGGCGATTTGTAGAGCTGTGAGAATGAGTTTTTATCAGCAATCCAACAATTGACTCTAGCGTTTAAGTAATCTTAACTTTACCGTCTATTATCGTCTGCTTTTATTTAGTTTTATAAAATAGTCGTCTCTTTTACTTAGATGTAAGAACATAAATTAAGTAAATACTTTGACGATCATTGAACCCAAAATAGTAAATACAAGTTCCAGTACTAAGTACACTTATCTCCGAAGCTACAAAGAAACTTACTAGCAAACTTCAAGTTTAGACAACCCTACTTAGTTTTGCAACCCGTTTAAACGGAAGGACATTTTAGGCTGAGCACGGCGAGCTTTATGCGGCAAATCGATGTGACAAGCTAGCTTTTGCATGCGTTCCGCTTCAGCGCTGGATACGTTACTATCGTAAATATAAGATGATTGGGTGATTGGCGCGTAAATTCAGCGCTGTTGAACTTGAGTTATAAGTTGTATGGGTTTCATTGCTTCCGTGTTATTTTGTGTTGGATAAGGTAAGGCTTGCATGTCATCGTACCTGTTGCTATTAATGTTGTATGAAAATAGTTATTATGATAGTTTTTTTTTAATTCGTTTTTAATTTATTATCAACGTCCACAAATATGATGCAGATCTACTAGTTTGTATTTGCTACTTACTCAATCATGAATAAGCCTTGTGTTCTTCAATACGTACTTTAAGCTACAATTAACAGAGCAAAATATCTTGAAAAAACCAGTCGTGTTTCATAAAAATATCATCACTTGCAAACTGCGTCTAAGTTATGCCAGCTGCCATTTAAAAGCCATACAATGAAACGTAAAAGTAAAAAGTAGTCCACTTTTTAAGGCCCGCAATGCCTTTAATCGGTTTCAAAGGTCCCGGGAAGGATGTCGCCGATTATCGCTCGTTTACAGAAAGGTTGACGTCTTGCCCCTGTTACATAGTCTCTATGGCGTTGGTCGGGAATCACGCTGTGGCTCTAACACACTTAGGGTTACCATCGTGTTGTTTCGAAAAGAAACTCTGTTAAACAGAAATGTCCTGAAATATACCGTAAATTATTTATTTTCATTTTTTTTTTGTCGTTATCGTCACGCCTGTAATCGTCATCATGACTGTCCTATTTTTGTATTATGTGTGTCACAGTCTTCTTTCTTTCCTCCGTGGTCACAGTTAACCAATAGTTCACAAGCAAGCGATTCAAAGAATGCGCAGGCACATATTTGGTAGCTACATAGCACTCAATGTGTGCTATAAGATCTCTTAAAACCTAATAATTGATTCTAAGATAGTATCAATATTAATTTTATATAATTCTGGAACTAAAAAAGCTTTTAAGAAGTCATAATTTATCGTATTATACCCTAAAACCCAAATAAATGGTAACCCTATCTCATCTCAATTTATTGGTTAATTTTATTCGCCATTAATTGCTCCTTGGCTCGAGGGAGCAGTTTTTATTTCTATTCTTTTGCAAATACTTCACTGATAATAGCTGCTTTCAGAAAGCGTTATTTATTACGGCTGATATAATTATAATGGATGGAAGATTTATTCATGCAGATTTTAAGTGTTTAGAATTACTTAGCTCGCGTCTTTGTTTTTGGTTGGGTTTGTTGATTTTATACAGATTACTATTCAAGTTCATACTCCGTGAGTTTATACTATTGGAAAGGGGCTTTACAATAGAAAAGGTGTTTTGTCTTCACTAAACTGTCACACGTTATAAGGATAAAGAGCTAATGTTTATCCCCGTACTAAAGGCTACTCGTATGATACATTTTATTACTATTTTACTTAAAAATGACACCATCGAGGAAAAATTCCTTACTTCTTAATACGGACCAATCAAATTCCGCAACTATTAAGTGTTTTTGTTAAGTGTTTTGCTCAACTTTGGGTATCTGTTACTAATCATCTGGGTATCGGCAGTTATTAACATACATCAGCTCATCACTTTCGGCTATATCATCATTTAGCAAACAGTTACAAAGAAAAAAATACTTACTATCTGCAGAGACGTATTGCAAAATCACAGATTTGCCTGTGGCAGTGACATTTATATTAACTCCTTCATAATACTAGTGTTGACATTTGGCTTCCGTACGCTTTTGTACGTAAATCAATAAGCTGTCTAAATGTACATAAGTTGCAAATTACGCAATAAATCCGATGATTTATTAATATGACTTAAATACATTAGTAGCTTATAAATGTGAAATGTTGAATTCGTTTTTGGGTTTCGAGTCACAAAACTTTCATTGCAAATAAAGGTAAGGATTTGTGCTAAAAGTCCTTCATGACAAAAACTTCTTCATTCTTTCCTTCCTTCTTTTCCTTTTCCTTCATCTATTAGTTTTTTATCTTTTTATATACAAATTCATAAATGTTTAAAAAAATCTAGTAGGTTTTACTCTCGCCACTGCATGCATGTTGCTCGCTCTGTTCAAGTCTAACAATGCATGATATTGACCTAATGTAAATAATTAGCTAAAGACTTTATTTAAAAATGCTTTAACAATCTTACCTATAACAAAGCAAGCACTCTTGTGTATTAAAAACTATATTGTATTGTTATTTCGAGTAGTGAAAGCTTAACAAATACCTAATGTAAACATTTACTTCATACATACTAAGTAAAATAAACTCTCTCCAGCTCTTGAGTTCACCATTCAATAATAAATCGATCTTACCATCCACAATGAGTGAAAACTATTTTCTAGCTAAGCAAACAACGTTCCATTCCACATTTTTCATCCAAGTTCCCAAAGCTGTTCAATCGACGCGACACAGCGTTCCCAGCAATAGCTATTTACTAACGAAATGGCTCACATTTCATTTGAATTTGCAAAGCAGAGCGTCTACAACGTTCGGAATTACTCGTATAATTCAATCAGAGAGTTAAACTTCGCGGTATTCTCTACCGTCCGTCGGAATAGGCGTTGAAACAATATAGATGATTAAATTCGTTATAATTTGCCATTAGTTTTGCTTTGTTTGAGTAATTTTGTCGCTTGTGTTTGGCGTATTGGTGAAGTTTTATTTTGTAGTGAATTCGGATCGTAAAACCTAAACGAACACATTTTGAGGAAACCATAGCATCATAAAAAAATAGATTAGAATGAATGTGATATTTTTTTTATATATAAAATTCTTCTGCACGTGTGTATGTCACTGAACTCCTCCTAAACGGCTGGACCGATTTGAATGTTTTTTTTTGTATGTGTTTGGGTGGCACCCTGGATGGTTTAGATAGGGTAGGGTAGGGTAGCACCACAGGGTAGGTAGCACCACGCGAACGAAGTCGCGCCGGGCAGCTAGTTATTATACAGGTCGTTGTTTTGGTCAGCGACGAGCGACTCAGGGTCGATAATACAAATGACACTGGTGCTAAAAAAAATTAAAAAAAAATACTTTATTTTTTTTTATAATAAAAATAAAAAAATATTTTTTTTGAAAATCATGTAATAAGCTAAAGTGTAGACATAATACTCAACGGGAGTACGAGGGAGTAAAGGGGTGGGGCGATGGCGGCTTGCTTCTAGCTCTAGTCTGTGCATGTGCCTAGTAACCATACTTTGCAGTAATTTTATTTGAAATTGAATAAGGTATTTCTCAACATATTTACAGTATTTAATGGAATTAAGTCCATTTTTGGGGAATATATATTTTGAACTACCGCTCCTGGGTCGCTTGTCGCCGACCAAAACAACACCCTGTATAAATGAGTTCACACATTTCTCTCCCGTCTAATCGATAGTAATAAATCCAACTCAAGATCAAGAAAGTTTACTATATATAACAAATCAATGTTGACTGCCTCTCAAACTAAACTAGCAAATCGTTTTTCCTAAGAGCCCGCACGACAGAATCTAACTCGCTCTGTACAAGTCTAACATAAATTTTTTCGTCATCCGATACGATCGTGCACGACTTTCATCGGAACGATCTCCACCGTCCAATCCGCTTTTGATTAAACACCGCAACCCTCGTACATTTATTCTCTTCCTACGTAGTGCTGATTCAACACGATGTAAACATATCTCAGGCATGCAAATGTCACTGACGCACGTGTATGTAGGGACACTATGCGTCATTGAAAAGTCCAGATAAGTCTGGGAAGTTTAACTGAAGTGAGTCGGTTTTACAGCGTGTTATGATTATTATGTTTAAAGATCACTAGAAAATATAATTACAGAGCATCGAGTGTCAATATATAAGATTGAGGGGCTAGGACTCACTTGAAATTGTATTAAATTATAAATTAAATAAGTACCTGTTTTTACTTTAAAGTAATATGTGCCTTTCTATGAGGTTTCTAAATCTCAAAGAAGTCTTGACAATATCTTAAAACCGGCCAAATGCGAGTCGGACTCGCACACGGAGGGTTCCGCACAATAATAATAATATTAACTAACTCAAAATGATTACTTGAAAACACAAAAAGAAGACGTTTCTTGAAGTATTCCCATTTGCGCACCGATTTTTTGAGTACTTGGTACGTACTTGGTACCATTTTTTCTTTAATTACCAAGTATATTTTTTTTGAGGTATTTAGAGAGAGATCAAAACACCACAACACTAGAATTTACAAAACCGTCGGTGCTCAAAAGGGAATGATTTCGAATTAAATTTTTGTTCCCATTTGAGCACCGATCCAAAATATGAATCGGTGCTGAAAAGGGAATAGGAATGGTGCTCAAAAAATCGGTGCGCAAATGGGAATACTTCCGTTTCTTGTATAGGGCTCCCTTTAATTTAATTTTATTTAATTTTATTATTTGTTGTTATAGTGGCAATAGAAATACATGTTCTGTGAAAATTTCAAGTGTCACATTGCGGTTCATAAGATACAGCCCACTGACAGACCACGAGATTAAGTGAGAGAGTAATGAAATTATGAAATGGGTCCCGTTTGGCACCCTTTGGCTACGGAACCCTAAAAAGTATGGAATGTCAGGAAAAGTCCTAACGTATGGTGACCCTACATATAAGTAAAGCTTAGCGAGCACTGAGTAATTTGTAGGTTATTTATCGCACAAGGCTGGATGTATTTCGAAAGGGACATTTATATCGCGAAATTATACGCGGTACCACGTGGGTGTGATATGGCAATGTGCAAATGTGCATAGTGGTACTAACAAAGCGTATTTATCGAGTTATGTCACGGGATTACACTTCATTGAAAAGTGACATTAGTGACCGTTGCAATGTTTAATTAAATCGAAAGTTATGTCTATTTACGTAAGGGTTAGTTTCACGAAACGCGATGAACGTTTATGAAATCTGTGATGAATTTTTGTAATTTATACATCTACTAGCTGCCTGGCGCGACTTCGTTCGCGTGGTGCTACGCTACCCTGTGGTGCTACCCTACCCTGCCCTATCTAAACCATCCAGGGAGTTAATTCTACTATACGTATGTATGTCACTGAACTCCTCCTAAGCGGCTGAACCGATTTGAATATCTGAATATCGATAATATAACCTAGATACCGACTGCAGCGCCATCTGCTGGGCTGATATATGAATCTAAACCACCCAGGGTGCCGCAGGGGTTCAGCCGCTTAGGAGGAGTTCAGTGACATACACACGTGCAGAAGAATTTTATACATAAAGATGATAGCTGTCCTTATGTCCCTGAAGCTATCCCCAGGGGATATATGTATTATCCATACATATTTTGCAATTTTTTTAGACGCGCTGTCACAGAATAGATAATAGGCGCGTGTGAAGCCACGTGGGACAGCGAGTCGGAATGTTGATTAGGGTTCGAGAAACTGGGACTAAAGTGTACGTGTTAAGTGTACCTAAGTGTGTACTATAATCACGAAGGGGCATTTTTTTACGATATATATCATATAGACTATAATAATCCAGGGCCAGGATCACAATTGCAGTAGTAAGATATTACGGCGTGTGTAGTAAATACACAAACCCTAAAAGGGCCTGCCTGCCTGCCTTTCCTTTTGAAAATCTCCGGTAGGTGTTTGGTTGGTGACAGGTTTTTGACATGAGTGTGTTAGTGTGGTTCCCAGCTAGGCAGGTACTACAAAGAACTCCACCATCGTGCTATTCGTGCTTGATATTTGTTTAATTTTAACACATTGCTTATTTTTATATTGCAAATTGCAATACTTACACCTACTTATACAGGTTTTATAAATATCTTAGGATAATATTTTTAAATCATTAAAATAAATTGTCTAACATCATAATTAACAATCGTTTGTTTGACGTTAATTTTATTTATTTTCAATAATTTTACGGCGCGCGGCGTAATGGTGCCGCATGCCGTCAAACCGAAAGTTAGGTACTTAAAATATAAAAAAAATACAAATATTGGTCTATGTAAAATGAAATTGTTCTTATGTGGAATAGTTCTTATCTAGTTGCAAAAAGATTTAGTTTGTGTGTTTTTTGTAATGGTACAAAACTTGTCTTCCACCATCTTTTCAAGTAACCTTTCCTTTGTACTTAATAACAACTACTGCTATTTCAAAATATTTCAATCGGCTACTAAGTTTGTGCTCCAGTAACTCTCGAGATGAAGATAAAACAACTCACCTGTCGATTTTATCGTATCTGGACCAAAGTAACGTTCCCAGCATCTTTGCTTCCTCATCCTTTGGTAGGCACTGTGACCGTTATACTATCTGTAAACCTGCAACAAAGAAACTATATTACATTCCTCGGCACTTTCAATTAGACACAATTAGCGGTGGTTGAAAATTTCACAAATTTCCCGATTTTGTGTAGTCTGCGCTCAATTAGCACATACCACGAGAAGTGGAACAGCGTTCCTCATTAGGAGAGCAGAGTGTGGTAAGAGGTAGATCTGAGATAACGCATTACGCATGCGCGAGCCATTGTCTTCGCCCAGATGCCTAGATAATACAGCGAAAGCTCAACACTGGCTATATGGCAAGCTTTCAGATGTTACGTCGCGCTATGACTTAGGTTATGTGTGACTCACATAATAGCTTGTACTGAAGGTGCAGCTTTGATATGAGTAATATTAATTTACGTTCTGTGTACTTTTTTTTCTTCAATATATTCATTTCATTTACCATAAATAAAAGCCTGCTCGTACATAAGTTTTTATAAAACAAAAATACTTATACAGGGTGTAACGGAAAGTGTATATACATTACACTAATCCACTTTTTTGGTACAAGGCGCACAGATCGCGGAAGATAAAATTTTATATTAATATTAGCAAGGGACGCAAAATGATAATGACCTTCATTGAGCGGTGACACGTTGGTTATGATTTTAATTCAATATACTTGAATTCAAAAAATTGGTTTGAATTTTTGAGTACCTTATTTTGAGCTGAAACTTTTTATAGAGAGTCTAGTCTAGTACCTGATGTAGTCTTCACCCCCTTCGGATGTATATACCCTTTCCGTTACATCCTATATAAAACTACAACTAATAAATTGAATGTGTCAATTTAGCATATTCTGTACATTTGCGTGAATACTTGGTACGCAAAGCGCACGTGTCGACCGGTCCGAGTCGAGAGCAAACACTAATGTACTTACCATCGAGCAACACTTGCTTGCATTACTCGACCACAATAATGTACCGAATGTTTTAGTTATACTAAATAAGCATGGGAGTAATGCACAATTGTAATGTTAATTGGCGATAAATATAGTTAATGGTAAACAGCTGGTATTTGTTGCGAGACTAAATATAACTGAGTAAATGAGTAGTTTAGCGTAAAGGAATTTCCAAGAGAGATTTAGTCTGCCTAAGTTATCTGTCGATATGTAAATTTAGTTTGAATACACAGTAATTATAGTAAACTAGCTACCCGGCGCGACTTCGTTCGCTTGGTGCTACCCTACCCTACCCTGCCCTATCTAAACTATCCACAAATCAGGCCGGTAGATGGCGCTGCAGTTAGTATCTAGGTTATATTATCGACTGCAGCGCCATCTGCCGGGCTGATTTGTGAATCTAAACCATCCAGGGCGCCACCCAAACGCACACAAAAAAATACATTCAAATCAGTCCAGCCGTTTAGGAGGAATTCAATGACATACACAATATACAGGTCGTTGTTTTGGTCAGTGACGAGCGACTCAGGGTCGATAATACAAATGATACTGGTGCTAAAAAAAATATTAAAAAAAAACTTTATTTTTTTTAAATAATAAAAATAAAAAAATAAAAATTTTGAAAATCATGTAATAAGCTAAAGTGTAGACATAATACTCAACGGGAGTACGAGGGAGTGAAGGGGTGGGGCGATGGCGGCTTGCGCCTAGCTCTAGTCTGTGCACGAGCCCATTAACCATACTTTGCGGTAATTTTATTTCAAATTGAATAAGGTATTTCTCGACATATTTACAGTATTTAATGGAATTAAGTCCATTTTTGGGGAATATATATTTTGTACTACCGCTCCTGGGTCGCTTGTCGCCGACCAAAACAACACCCTGTATATAAAGATATGTTATATAATAAGATTTGATATACATAATGTAATGATATTATGAACTGCGCTGCGAAGCAAGCGGATATTGATGGCTTGAGTCGATGGTGCACAGTTAATAAAATGTACCTTAACTGTACCAAATGTTACCACATAAAGTTTACCAGAAAACGCCGAAAAATCCAATCTCGATATATTATTAATGGAAACAAGCTAACAGAAGTAGCAGTGATCCGGGATTTGGGATTATATTTGGACAGTCCACTTAGTTTTGTTGACCATATTGATAATATGGTTTGTTCTGCCTTTCAGGCGCTCGGATTTGTATTGCGATCCTCGAAAGAATTTAAAAAGCCATCCACTACACTTCTTTTGTATAACAGCTATGTCCGAAGTAAATTGGAATACTGCTGCACTGTTTGGAATCCAACATACCAGATCCACATAACTCGTATCGAAAGAATACAGAAGAGACTGGTCCGCCACCTTGCTTTCAAGTTTAACGTTAGGAACACAAGATCATATGATGATAGGTTAAGTCAATTTAAACTAGTGTCTCTTGAATCTCGCCGTACTGTATCTGACTTAATATTTTTATACAAGCTACTTAATAATGGTTTTGATTGTCCAGATCTTCTTGGTAAAATAAGTATTAACGTTCCTTCTAGAATCCCGCGCTATCCCCGCCCATTACTCAATGTCCCGCGATACCGAACAAATTTGGGTAAACATTCTCCGGTTGCTAGGATGACTCATCAATATAATAAGATCTCGACCTCCTCGGAAGAACTAGATATTTTCTCCAATACTTTGGAGAAATTTAAGTATCTGATTCGTGCTCAACTAAATGGTGTGTAAGTGTTGATATACCTAGCTTAACTGACTTGAGTAACTGTATATTTTATTGTTATATTACTGATAATTTTAATTTTAATTTTAATAATAATCATTCAAGTTAATTATGACTATTCTTAAATCCAAATATTTATACTTTGTTATCTTTTTTTTTAAATGCACTTATTCTATTAATAATTAATAATAATATTGAATTTTAATTGTTTCTTTTTGTCATTATTGTATTTATTATTATTGTATTTTTTTTTGTGTTATCTCTTTGTGCTTTCTGTGATGTCCTGTAATTGAAGAAGCACTAGGTGTATAAACTGTGATTATTGTTATTTGAATGTGAAGTGTATTCTTTGTTGGATATCCAAATTAAATAAATAAATAAATAAATAAATAAACTGTTGAGGATGATAAAATGCCTACATTATCATCTAGGATATGGTAAGTAATTTAATCATGATCAACGAAGGGTCTTACGTTGATCGATACGTTAACAATATTTAGATTGTGCAATAAATAAATAAAGATTTCCTAAAATAATAAGACAAAGATAATATTGAAGTTAAACATTTTGTTTGTAGAGAAAGCAAAAAGAGACATAAGACATCCTACACAGAAAAGCTGAGACGAAAACATCACTGCACATACAAAGGCAAACAAAAGCAAAGTAGAACGAGAATGAAATAAGCAATATCTTTGTAACATAATCCCGGAACAATGTAATTGAATATCTCTCCCTATTTGTCACTACAATGAACGCGACAGCGTCTGTAATAGCAATCGAAATCGATACTGCACTAAACGTATCGATTAAATGATTGACATTTGTATCATTAGATGTTATCACGCGTGGGTTCAAAATCGGTTTACAACTCTTTGTTCTAATAACGGATGTAGTATTTGCTCCAGCTCCGTACCCAAATGAAGGTAAACATAACGGTACAGTTTGAACAAAGCTTTCCTTATCTCCCGTTGCAACTAAATAGTTACTTAGCGAAATAAACGGAACGTGAGCGAGATTGTGAACTTTTTCTACGTGTAGATTAGACCGAGGTGTGGTTATGGCTGTCTATATTTTAAGCTTGTTTTCGTGAATGAGCTTTTTGACAGCATTCATATAATAAGCTTTGGCATTTTGTCAGTAAACACGACTTCTTGTATCATAATCATAATTTAAGGCGATGATAGCTCAGTGGTAGTGACGTCGGATACCGAGATGAAGGTCCTGGGTTCGAATCCTACAATGAGCTTGAGCTTTCGGTGAAGGAAAACATCGTGAGGAAACCATAGCACGGTGGTAGGGTACTTTGCAGTACCCGCCTGGCTGGCTACCACCCTCAAGTTGAAAATCTGTCGCCAAGCACCTTTCGGTGTGTTCCGACAGCTGCACTTGAGAGCCATGTCCTTCTAGGCTTTGTGTGCTTACCACCTTCGGCCGCATCATCACTTACCATGGTGAGATTGCGGTCAAATACAGGCCTATAAACAATAAAAAAAAAAAAAAAAAAAAAAAAAAATCATTAATAATAAGTGTTTTATTTATAGTAACTTTGAATTAAGTAAATATTAGTATCTACAGTTAAATCTTCTGTAAGCGCACTTTACAAGCGCCTTTTCCAATATCATGTGTCCCAACATAGACGATTATTAAAATTTATTGTTTTAAGTTGTTTTACAAGATGGTATTATGTGTTATTATAAAATTTAAGTTCCTTGTTAAATGAATGAAGCTTCCTTATTACCTTGGCTACTTTCATTTTCTATTGAAACTGGTGTGAAACTGCTACTTCGCGCTTTATAATTTCCCCATGATTTATATCCTCAGTCCTCCTCTTAATTATCTCCCTCAAGCCACCTTATGATCTAGATCTATCAAATAATTCATTGGCTCGCAGCATATTGCTTCTATAAATGCCATAATAAAACAATTAATATTGGTTAGAGAGAGGCATTAGGAGCAAAGCAATTACAATTAGGAGAGTCATATAATTTGTGATTTAACGCTTCTATATAAATCTAATTAAAATTTACATTTGCTTAACGAGGAAATACTTTCTCCCTTGTAAAGACAAAGTACTTTATTACATGATATAAGTATTAAGGAAATGATATAATTGCTAAAATATCATTAATCATTGCCAAAACAAGATTGTTAGAATGTTTTTAATAGCAGATGGTGAGATGTAGTTCATTGTAGGTTGTTCATTAATTGGGATTGATTACACAATACATTATTACCCATTGTAAAACTAATAAGGACAAGAATCCAAACAATATCGATGAAGTAATATCAAGTAAAGCGCAATGAAAGTAGGGGATCGTTTCCCGCCCACGGATGCGATCAATCGTAAAAGGCATTGGTAAGTCTGTAGTCGTAACCACCGGCTTATTGGCACGAAAGCTGCTTACCTTGCCGGCCGGCTGCGCTCGGCTCGACCCGTAAATACCGAACTCAATCTGAAATATTTCGCTTGTTTTCTTTTTGCCCACGCGCAGGCGAGACTTGTCAAGGCCGCGATGTATCCGCTCGGGTTCATTGAATCGCATTCTTGAATTTTAATGGGTTTATCTTTAGGATTCTGCAGTCATTATAACTTAGAAGATTATTCCATCAATTTCCATTACTATCACATCTATTGTGTCATGGATGGGACACATAAATAGATGTGGTAGTCTACTTGCTGAGTTTCTTGCCGGAGTCTTCTCACTTCCAACCGGTGCGTGGTAGAATCTACTGAAACGTTCATAAGTTTGACTTATATTTTCAAACGGTTGAGCATACTTTGTAAATGAATTCCAGATAGCTACATATCTATCACAGCACCCTGTAAACCCAATTATAAAGCCTTAATTAAATACATAGCTACGGAACCTCATGTTAAAGTATGTTCAACGCGAACTTAGCTGATGTTTATTTTTTATTCATTGAAGATTCGCGCTACTGCAAAAATATCGTAGTAGCCTTTATGACATTTTTTATTGGCGATGTCTAGGCATTACTTGTGATTTTATAGTTGAAAACTGGATTGAATCGCTATTTTGCTTAACTCGATTCGATTTTATATTTATTTATGACTTGTTCATTATTTTATTTGTGGTTATAAAGCGGAGCCTTTCGGACATTCTTCTTTCTGCGAAGTAATTGAATGATTTTACTTGTTGTATAGATTTTTTTATTTGTTGTATAGATTGTTTTATTTGTTGTATAGGTTTATTCTACATCTCATTCTAGTTTATATTCACTTAAATTTAGTTTATGAATAAACTTATGAAACAATTAGTGCTTTCATGACAGTTGTAAAACAATATTAGGCAATATCAACGCGCGACAGTATACTTTTGGGGTAACAAATACATAAAATTAGAATAACGTTATACCGCGACTGTTTAATTAAATTTGCTGTCTGAAATGGATTGTAATTGCTATGTGTAAACTTCAATATAGGCACGAACTACGAAACAGGCTTTCGCGTTATATGTAACTTAGAAATAATTAATTGAGCAATCCTAAGTTGTACCTAGTTAATCTTAGACGTCAGATAAATAGGGTGTGATACTAAAGAGACGATAACGACTTAATTACAAGCGTTGCGAAAATTGAACGTGCCTTCAATATCTTCATCAAACCACAAAAACTGGTTGTCAATTGCAAAATGTACAGTAAAACGCTGTCTAATAACAATCGTTGCGCGATTATTGTAAACAAAACGAGTCAAGTATTAGAAGGTAGTAGACGAAAGGCATATTGCAAAACATCTGGCTTGGAGCAAGAATAATTAATCGACTTTGATTCATTGATGTTGTTTTTAATCTGTCTGTTATGTAAGTAAAATTTGATGACACGCATAAATTATATCATAGAAAGTATATCTACCTACTATTGGAAATAAATTTTCCATTTTTTTTTTATTAGCGGAAGCTCATAGGTAAAGACTTTTTGTGAGTGGTAGAGCATTTTATTCGCTCAAAGTGCAGCTCGTCTGGAGAAGTACCTGCACGTTACAAATACCGCAGCCTAATAACTTTATGTAATGTTCCTGTGCGTGAGTCAGATCGCCAGAGCTCATTGGGGAGGGGGGAGAGTCGGTAACGCGTGTCAAGCGTTCGTATGGCGACGGCAACCGCTTACCATCAGATGGGCCGTATACGCTTGTTTACCGACTGCGTCGTATAAAAAGGTACCCGAATCACCTCCATATATGCTCTGCGATTTTTTGTCAAATTGTATAGCCCATTTACCTTTAGAACTCTAGACTGCTCCCTCGCTGTTTGTATAATGACTAAAGACCCACAGTAGTGAACGAGAAAATCAGAACTCTGAATGCGAAATTCTAGAACTCTCTCTGTAGGATCGGCGCCAATGAGTTCTTTTGGAGACTTCTTTTATGTTAGTTCCATTTGAAAATACAGGGCTAAATCTATGTTTAATATGCATCATGAAGCAATTTAAGTTATGTGGAGAAATAACATCTTTAAACATGTAAGCTATAGCTACTAAAGCCCAAAAGTTGGCTATTGTTGGTTTTTTTTTAAATTATGTAGAAAGTTGAACATTAAATCACCGCTCAGAATCTGAGAAAATAAAACGTACCCATTTAAGGAGACGCAATACGGCTGTATGTCATCCATACGGTCCATTTAAACTCGCTAAGCTGCTTATGAAATGTGGGTATAGAGGTTCCAAGTTTTCTCATCGATAAGAATGCTACGCGACAGATGCCGCTAAATTGCAGTCCAGACGTTCCCACTATAAATACTCCAATGATTTTTTCTCTTAAGTTCCGGGTCTGTAGATACATACATGAGGATAACTTTTAAAATTATCTGTCTCACGCTTCGCAGCGGACCGCTCAGTAAAAAGTTCGCTGCAAAGCAAAAAACCATCTCGTCTCAAATTCCTTCGCTAAATTGATTCGGTGTTTTTACCGCCCAAGTTTCTGATTAGAGGAATAAATCTAGCGTTATCTCTTGTCTCTTTATACATTTATGTTAATTTACAATACCCATTAAATGTTACTAGGAAATAATCATTGGTCTAATAGTTTATCATTATTCAGTTTTCCTTAGGTGCTTGATAAAGTGGGCGGGTGCGTTAGATAAATAGAACTGAGACGTCAATATTGAATTAGAATCGAATATCTTAATAGTGACAACAACAACTATCGTACAATATCTTTGAAATTTTATTTCAATAACATTTAATTTCATTACGAAATCCAGCGAGGCAATGCCGCCAGTCTGCCCTGCGTGGGAACCCGAGCGGCGGATCCTGGTCCAAGAGATCGGACGGAATCTCTCCCTGCCAACAGTCGTGTCGGCGATTCTGACCGGGGATACAGCGCGAAGAGCCGTAGCCTCTTTCTGTGAGACCGTAATGGTCCAGAAGGAGGCTGCTGAGCGGGATCGGGAGAGGGCCGATCCCACCCGGAGGCGAAGCTCTTAGAATAACAGCTACGGTGTTCCCCTGCCTGTCGTAAAAGGCGACTAAACGGGGCCTTTGGGGTCGTGGGCAATCAAAGCGGGGGCTCTGTTCACCCAGAAACGACCCCAAGGAGGACGATGGGTCGACGTGGTCACGACTCATCGTGCGATAGCACAGCGAGGTGCTGGGGGGAGGTGTCAGACTTCCCCCGGGACGAGCCATCAAAGCGCCGCGCTTGGAGGGGTGAGCAGGTATGCGTTCAACACGACAGTCCGCCCCCCTCTCTACAGCGCAGATGGCGACCACCGTGGGGTTTTAACCGGTACAAGTCCGGCATAACCTGGCTGTTTCCCCCGGGACGATCGGGTATCCTATGAGGATATCCCCACGCAAAAAAAAACAAAGGGGATGAGTTAGGGGAAGTTTATGTTTAATAAGTTTATGTTTATAATTAATAAGTTTATGTATAATTTATGTTTTTATTTTTAATTAGTTTTAGATATATTTTAATTTGTTACTAGTTTTAGTTAGATTTAAATGTATATAGTTTGTTAATGTTGAATTTATGTTTAATGTTCCTAATTACATATTTAATTTCACATAACTTATATACTTCCTTATATTCTTTGCCGATTTGATATAGTTATGGAATTCTTTTTAACTTTTACAATAATTTCCCCTAATGGGGCCATTGTGATGCCAAAGTACCAACACTATGGAACTTATATTTAAATTTACAACAGATTATAATTAATGGAGCCCTTGCCTCTAAAATGATTACCTTAGCACTTTTGGGCTTAAACGCTCGTTCATAATTTAGCAGCATACAAATCGCCATTAACATGCTGCTGCTATGATATACGACTGTACTTATGCTAATAAGACCTTTCCTAATGTTCATAAACAGCTTGTAAACTTACATAATGTCGAAAGCTGCATGTAGTACATTTTTGACAGTGCGACCTTTTGTGCGGTCGTTTGTTGCACTAGTTTAGAGCCGTAGAAAGCAGGCCCCCAGCGACAGGAACTAACCTTTCTCGCCCGACCTTTAGCCAATATTGCTCTGATATGACCCCGGCAGTAGATACGCGAAATACGCTACCTACTATTTCGCCGTGATAACGTAAGTCGTGGATAATTTCTGTGTAAGCGTAGGCGTGAGCATCGGTCACGTATTCGCCTGAGTTATAACCTGAGTACGAAATAAATCTGGCTTAGCATTACTGTTCCTTACTGTTGTACACACAGACCGCCCACGCGTGTAATTTACATACGTAATACGCAAACAGTTATTATCTACGTGTAAATTAATAGCGTATCTAACACTGACATTTCGTTTACGTAAAGCGCGTTGCGGCTGCAACCGTGATATTGAGTTTATAGAAGGAATATAAGCGATATGAAATCCACTCAGAACACAATAGAGCTATTACAACTTTCCCCTCCGCAAGGTTCTATCGATATACAGGTTTATTTACGCCTATCGCCTAATTCGAAACGCAGTAAAAATGTTTGCGGTTACATTGACAAAGTTATGAATTGTATTCGTGCGTGTAAAACGAAGAAACAAATTAAATGACGCAACAGTAAATCAAACTAGTAGACTTATTTTTATATTTATTTGTCGAATTTCGTAAGAGGTTTTTGCTTGTTTCTTGCTTAAAATGGTCGTTGGAAAGTGATACCTCGCAACGGGTGGTCCATGCTGTACTTATCAAGCTATTCATGTACCGACAATATTTTTTCGACGACAATGACTGTATCAAACTAATAGGTTTATTTACAAACATAAAGAAACTGTATTGGTGTGTAACAGTTCACACAGTTTTATGCCCATTGTGTCCATAGTTAATGTCCATCCATGTCGTTTTCACATAATTTGTAGTCAAATAACTACCGATGACTGTTGCAACTGACGTGACGTCCATATTATTATGATAAAGTTATAATCTTACCCCCTTATTCATAATCGCTTTATAAATAAATCAGTGTAATAGTGTGCCCCGTCTCACTCTTTCGATCACCAAATATCACCTGTCAGACAAAGACTTCGGAATTTTAGCTAATCAACGTTTGATAACTTTATTATGAATAAGGGGGTTATAATATAACTTACAGTTCAATATTATGAAATTGATGTAGATCATGTGAATTACAGGTGAATTACAGTCTATTTACACCGTATACTAGAATTTAGTTTGCTCAGTATCTCTAGTAGAATCGATCCATATGAGTTTTATGGCATTATTGACAAAACTGATTAAAAACAGTATGTTTTAAGTACTATAATTGTGAAAAACGTAAAACTGTCATAAGTCTAGAAAAGGAAATCTATATCATTGCTAATGATCTCTATGATTCCCTATTCCATTTCTAATTCTTTTATTTATATTAGAAGTAATCATAATAATATATCATAGATTCCAAGCATAAATTTCAATGTATACAATTTTATGCAAACATTAAAATTAATTAAAATTTCGTAGCCTCGTAGCATTTCCGTAGCATATACAAATAAGTTGAATTAATTGAATGTTTTATCCGCAGCGGTATTTTAAAGGCCAATGAACTTGATTTATATCAGATACGTTCAAAAACCAAAGTAAATAAATATAAAACTAATAGTTCGAGACCTTTTTTCCCGCGTTCGATGTGTGATTAGAGTATTTATCCATGTTTTATAAAGTTCCAACTATTTGATATTGCCCGATGAGATATCAGTTACAACTAACTAAATTGAACCCTGAGTCCATAGCAATAAGATGGAATATTAAAAGTAGAAATCGAAATGTGTCCTTCGCTCGGGGTGTCGTTTACTGCCATCGCGTAATGTGGTCATAAAATCGTGTGACGAGTCGCCCCCCTGCCGCGACACTGGCTCAACTTTATGACGATTGTAAGGCCCTTCGAACACAGTCCACTGCCAGTAACAAGTGGCTAGCCACCAGCACCTTGCAATATTCATCGATTACAGAGCGAGGCAGTACTTCACATCGGGGCAAAGGCCTACAACTTTATAAGTCACAAGTCCGGCCTCATATGGAGTACTGCTGTCACCTATGGGCGGGAGCACCTGGATACCAGCTTGGGCCTTTAGACTCTGTTCAGTGACGTGCCATCAGAACTGTTGACGATCCCGAGCTCACAAGCGGTTTAGAACCTCTCAGTCTAAGGAGAGACTTTGCCTCTTTATGTGTGTTCTACCGCTTGTACAACGGAGAGTGTTCTAAAGAATTGTTCGACTTGTTCCCCACTGCTACCTTCTACCATCGCAACTCCCGCCATCGACGGGGAGTCCATCCTCACACATTGAAACCAGAATTGTTTCGAACTGTGCGGGCCCAAAGGAGTTTTCTTCTGCGGACGCTCAGATTGTGGAATGAGCTCCCCGCCGTGGTTTTCCCAATGGAGTACAGCATGGGGTTCTTCAAAACGGGCGTAAAGAGATTTCTTCAGGGTCGGCAACGCGCGAGTGATGCCCCTGGTGTTGCAAGCGTCCATAGGCTAAAGTAATCGCTGACCATAAGGCGGGCCGTATGCTTGTTTGCCACCTTAGTGGTATAAAAAAATAATAAATAAATACAGGAATAGAATAGTCATATTCATATAATTGCTTCATGTTTGTTACATTTTAAGATGTTACAGTATTAAGTAAGTCCACAACATGAGCCCTGCAAGGGCATTGCAACATTAATTAGTAAATTAATTGGTTAGTTGGTACATAGTTTATATACATTCTGAATTATAGTAAAATTATATAATAAGTAATTTAAACAAAACTATACTAAATAACTTAAACTAAAAAATAATAGGCTAGCCTATTTATAAGTTAGTTATATTTGTTTAGTTTTCTTAAGATTTAGTTTTAATTATTAGTATTTTATTTTTTAGTTTAAATTATAGTTAATTATTAGGTATATTAATTAGTATTAAAATTATTTATTTATAGTAATATTAGTTTAGGTTACATATTTTAGACATAATTTTTATTATTAATATTTTTATTATTATAAATAATAGTCGCACGTTAGAGTCATGTGGCAGCCACAGAGCGCTGTTGGATTCAAGCTGACCACTAGTTGATATTGTGATTAGCCCATGTATTAGTAACTTAATTTTATCATAGCCACACGTACTGTGGTAGTTCAAAATAAATACGATGCTTTAAATTACGTATAAATTATATTGCGAGTGTGTGTAATGTTTCCATCTAACCCAATATCGTAAAACGCGTTTCTCTCAGGAATTTAATGTGTTTTCGCATGTAGTGTCATTTTGAATTGGCCATAAATCTTGGAAAATAGAGCATCGGTAATGAGGAATTGTGAAGTAAAATGCAGAATATTGCAGCTGTTTTATCACGTTTAAAAAGCTATTTTACGACTAAGCTTTGAGTTAGTTCACTGGATTCAATTTTTCGATTCAATATATTTGACTCCACGTATTTATGTAGTACCTAACTATATATAAATTCGACGTTATTTGTAATCGCTTGATTAAGTTAATAAAGTTTAGAAACTATATATTTTGCCAACATCCAACAAAGTAACTACAACCCTCGATGTGTGGACAAATACAAAGAGACCTTTCACTTTTATTACGGTAGGGAGTTAGTGCTAAGAACACACATTAAAAGTAGAAGATAGTATAGAGCAGTAGCTCTCAAACCTTTTTCAACATTAATTTATTTTAAAAGAAATGTATTACTAAATACCAATCTCAATTAACGCAAAAGGAATTAAATTGATAGAGCTGAGAGAAGAAAGAGCTTTTTGAAAATATTTATAATCTTCTGTGTCTCGATATTTTGAAATCTGTACTTATATCACTATATATCCCCATCCTAAAGTGAGTTTATTGTTTTTTCCTTCCTTCACAAAGTAATGGATCGACTTAATTTTTTACATAGATATTGAGAGTGACATACGCAAAAAATTAAGGCGCGGGTAAAAGCTAGTGAATAATAATGTGACAAATTATTGCTTTGCAAGGCTTATTTATTCAACGCATCTACAACATTTTGTTACACCTGTAGCGACATCTATCTGCTATATATCAGATACACTAAGATAATTCACACGCAGGAAGATAGATGGCGCACCGACATCTTGCATCGCACTGACGATGTTTATTCCTGGATCTTCATAATATATGCAACTGTCAAACATGTACGGTGGACCGCGATCACCAGGCATGATCACCTAGCCTAGCGGATGATCTTTCCTTTTAAATGGAGGTGTCATCCACCTTGCACCTCCATACACCTATTGTAAAGATTTGTAATAACACCTCAAAAAACTGTATGTCCTCATTAAGCAGTTTGGGAGCCGCTGTTCTAAAGTATTCGTTCACGAAGTATCGAAGAGTTCTTACGTTGTTAACAAAGGATATCAAGATGCAAAAACCAACGAAAGAATGTGCCAAGTAATTGTTAAAGTATGCAAATTACTTTGCTAGTGAGAGATTAAAATTTTCACGTTTTACGCCCCAACTAGCCGACATTGCAAGTTAATTAACACAACAGTTTTGTTAAAACAATGCTAATATATTGATCGGGCACCAGCGTTTCTGCCGGGGTTTTTGCGATAAAATAAAGGTATGTACCCTTTAGTTACTCACGTTTTAATGGATAAGTGTTTGTGTACTTTGTTGATCATTTTGGCACTTAAATTGAACTGAAATTTCCATGTAGAGTTAGTTTTAATATAGTTCAATTCTAACATAAAACAATTTTAGAGATACGATTATACGAACTATATTTATGAAACAACTTATTTTAGTATTGCTACGTGTTAAAAAGGCTAGGCTTTGTGACCACAATCTGTCCGTGGCATGACTTAGGCCAAGTCTCTCAGATCAAGTGTTAAGAATAGATCATATAAATCGAAAATAAACCTAATATTATTGGTGCAAGTTCCAAATTCAAATGTTTTAATCTTGACTCAATACTTTACTTGAGATTGACGCTGACCTAAGTGATGATGTGAAGTTAAGTGTGGTTTGTTTAGAATGTACACCTTCCGTTTATACTCATCGAAAATCGAATTTAGGCTACTTGAATATAAATATAAAATTTATAAGCTGTACTCTTTATTCAACTGTCTTCTTACAGTGAATTCTCATTTACAGAACATCATCTCATTTCAATAACTCATGAGTCACGTAAAGCATGCGTGGGTGATGGTAGATTGCACCAATCAACATTGCGGGTGTTTGTTGCCTCCAATAAGCAATAATTGCTCATTTTATGTTGATATCACTTACATCAGTATCAACGTCAGTATGATTTGTTTGTTGACATTTAATTCTAATGTGAAAAAGGTTCACAGTGGATATGATTAAGCTTTATTTCAAGATAATTTACCTAAGTTGTATAAAATAAATTAGTAACATCAGGAGTTGCATTCCCGATTTCCCAAAAATAACACACATCACTGAAAAAAACTACGGGTCCTCTGTAGTAGATACCCGTTTGGCAGATAACCTCATGTTGAAAATCTATTACAATTTTCAAAGCTGATGCATCACTCAGTCTCTCCTGGAGACGCCTTGTTTTATAAATTCCATAATATTCAAGCGTGTCAGTAGGCGGCACCGTTTTACCAACATATGACATAGGAAGTATGTATTGTCTTATCATTTTGTTGACATATAGTGCTGGCGCATAGAGTCGATATTCGACTGACAGCTGCTCGCACTTTTTTTTTTTTTCTTCAATGGCGTCACACGGTTGTGTATTTTGAAAATTAAAATGAAAAAGCAACGTCACTCTGCAAGTTCCCGCCAAAGTCTCTGCTCGCACTTGGTTATGCCATTTTCACAATAGCGCACAAATTGTCATTGTTTTCGTCTCGTATATAGGCGGAACTCCTTGCTCCATGTCTGTTTTGAGATAGTGGTAAAAGAAATATTTTAAATATATATTTTTTTATGGTGACTGTACTTTTTGTACGGTCGCTTCGATATGATTACGACGATATGAGGGTTGAACTATGACATTTTGCTAAATTGATCCGTGGCTTATTATTTTTAAAGTAATTACCATCATTGGTCAACATAACCTTGATGTGTTATGTTTGACATCATACCGTTCAATCTAAATTACTGTACGATAACATCCATAAACATGACTGAAAAATATTATTATTTTGTCAATATTATTGACGTTTTAATTACCTTTGTTGCATATTTTATTAAAATGTAGTGGACGGTAGAGTTCGCGGCGTTATTTTATATCGCTTTCTACTACGTGATTTAATTTGCACAGAAAATGCATAGACGCTTTGTATACCTAGGTTGTGATTTTTTTTACAAGCTTTTATTTAACTTGCAATGTATGTATGTTTGGGTGGAATCTTGCAAGTCGAATTTCACCCACTTCCAGTGGTCGGATTGACTTGATATTTGGTATACATGAGTATATTGGGACATTATAGGCTGATGATAATGATGATGATGATGATGATGATGATGAGTGTATTGAAAGACAATGTCAGTACAGTCAACAAAAAGTACAGTCACCAAAAAAGCTTGTATAAAAAAATGTATTATTAATAAAAACTTATTAATCAGTTGAATCACAGTTCCTGTTTTTAGCGTGTCCCATACGCGAGGCAACGGGTTAAAACATGAATGTATTATGCTTTTTAGGGTTTCGAACCCAAAGGGTACCAACGGGTCCGACCGTCTGTCTGTTAGTGGACTGTATCTCATGAACCGTAATAGGTAAACAGTTGAAATTTTCACAGAATGTGTATTTCTATTGCCGATATTAAAGTTAAAGGGCCATACAAAAACAGTCTTTAACTAGATTTTAATATATACTAAGTCACTTAAAATGTTCACATAGTTTTTATAGTCGCTATAAAACAAATATTAATTTATTGTATGGTGGTACGGAATCCTTCGTGTGCGAATCCGACTAGCACTTGCCCAGTTTTGTACTCTAAGCAAGCTGGCCCCCATAGTTTCACCCGGGTTTCTATAAAACATAATGCGTTATATCAAAATTCATCACCATAGATCACAACCAGCCAACAGACCAACGACACATCGTTGAGAAGTTAAGAGCAACAAACAAAGAATTTTATGCTTGTGTATTTCATTTTGTAAATTAAAAAAAAAGTATAATATTTTGGAAAAAATAGCCAACAAAGATAGATAACACTTTATTTTTTTATTTATTTATTTGATAACACTTTCACCACATGAAAAAATTATATACAAGAACTTAAAATAATAAAGAAAGCGTTACAATACACTAACAGTGATCTCTACCATAGTCAGATTGTCAAAAAAAAATATTTAAAAAATGTAATCTTGCTGAGTTTCTTGCCTGTTCTTCTCAGTTGAAGGCCGACTTACGAACTAGTGGTAACTTCAGCTTTGACCTTCATAATTACCCTACTAAATTGAATAAATGGCTTTGACTTTGTCTTTGACTTTATCTAACGCATCTTTAATATTAATAGGATTTCTATTACAAAGTTGGATTTTCGATGAGATTTATTATAACATTTTTACGTGCCAAATTTACATAAATTCTCCATCACAACGCAAACATTAGGCACTAGCTATTTTTATGTTCAAAACACATTAAAATATGTTATTAACACGATATTCTACCATTTCTCTGGCTCAAAACGCTACACGACCTATACATTATAACAAAGGTTGTTTTGCGTGAAAACTAAGAGTTTTAATTAGACATCGTGACCTAAATAGTAGCCGGTAACCTGCTTGTATATAACCCTTGCGTGATTTCTTGTTACTACATTATATGTTAAATTTAGGGTCTTGATGTTCTAAATCTAAATTTTTATTAGAAATACTTGCAAGAAGATAAGTTATTATACTATTAGGGGACAAAATTTATGTGGAAACTATATTATACATAGAAATAAACTTCCATAATATATTCTTAGTCGGCAAATCAAAGGGATTCTGAAAGACGGTGATCAAGAATAAATTATCAACTCTTCGATTTGTCGGCCTGTCTGTCAGTAACTTGCAGTTAACGTGTTCTGGAATATTTTATTTATTTTTATACCAAACCTTCTATGATACATGTACACTTAGAAGTATTTGTTGAAAAGAATTTAAACCAAAATTTTATTTATAAGGAACAAATTAAATTACCTACCATAAAAATTAACGTAAACTAGGTACAAAGTTTAGTGAAAAGTTAAAGGCTTTTTACATACATTGTTAGACGTAAAAATTTAAATTTAGAAGCATATTTAAATAAAAATTAGAATACATTTGAATATTAATTAAAAAACAAAAAAAATAGAATGCTATATTAAACAGTTTAAATTAACCAATCAACCTTTTGCGAGAAAGAGAACAAAAAGGTTTTATTACTCCATCGCTCAAAATACCGATGTCCATATTTGAAGTCAATTACTATCATTAGTGCTCTCAAGTATTACTAAGTCCGTTTAATTGGATACAAATCTGATAAGAAGTAAAACTAACGGTCCGTAGTGACATTTAAAAGCATCTGGTGTCACAGGCGCCGTCCTGAGTCTTAACAATTAGCCGTGTCCATCAGTTAAGGTTAGTTTAAGGCTATCCGTCTTGGACTCGATAGCTTCGTTACCATAGCAACCGAGGACCACACACGACCGATCGACAATAAGCCTGGATTCTCGTACGAAATGCAAATAAGTACCTTCGGTTATTCACTCTTGCGTGAATATTTAATGCTTTGTTTTGTCGGAAAATTAATTGAATTCGCAACGAGTATCAATTAATACTTTGTTGTGGATTTGTCGGTTATCATTTTTGGGTCATTTTTTTTTTTATTATTGTGCTTTTACTTTGATGCTCCATTTGTGGCTACTGACATGGAAGTGATTGAATTGGCAATAGAGTGGACAGTATGCCAATTTTGGGTATATTAAAATTTACGAGCTATGAAAATGTTGCTTGTAAATATGTGAATAAATTGAATAACTTATTTATAGACTGATTGTAGCTGTCATGTCATGAAGTAGACGGCCTTGCTATTATAATATAATTTATATTATTTATAGACGAGTTGGTCGAATGACTTTGCACATAATTTGGATCGCAAGTTAAAGCTGGAATTGCGTCTTGATTGCTCTGACCAAAATTGGTTTAGGGAGGCGGGGAATACCAAGATGACGTCAGAAGCATTCCGATATTTAGTATCCAATTCCAAGAGCCAGCTGTTTGTCCAATTTAAAATTATGAGAATTTTTTACTTATTATAGGCCTGTGTTTGACCGCAATCTCACCATGGTAAGTGATGCGGCTGAAGGTGGTAAGCACACAAAGTCTAAAAGGAACTGGCTCTCAAGTCCAGCTGTCGGAACACACCGAAAGGTGCTTGGCGACAGATTTTCAACTTGACGGTGGTAGCTAGCCAGGCGGGTATTACAAAGTACCCTACCACCGTGCTATGGTTTCCTCACGATGTTTTCCTTCACCGAAAGCTCAAGCTCATTGTAGGATTTGAACCCGGGACCTTCGTCTCGGTATCCGACGTCACTACCACTGAGCTATCATCGCCTTAAAATTTACTTTGTGTTGTACGATAAATGTTTAGGATTACTATAGCGATTTGTTTAACTTCATCTGTTTGTATTAGGTTTCAAACGATGAAGAGTCAATGTAGTCAGACAAATGATAACTGAAACACCTTCCATATCTCGCACCCACGTGACAGCCGGACTGCACAATATCAAGGAAGACAAATATCTGACCTCAAAGCTCGATAAATCCCTTGTCAAGACAGGACATTGACCGTTATTGCCACGCTTCTATCTGATGCTGTACCTGTGACATATTGCCTCGGTATTATGACTATGACTACAGTTTGTCCGACGTCAGGTCACGATTGGACACAATAGTGGTTGTTTTACAAGTGGTGTCGGGTGACTCGGTACAGTACGGTTCTTGCTATGGGAACTAGGGATCACAATGTTGTATTGAGTTCCGTTTATGTAACAGTTGCTTTATTTCAGCGATAACTGTGCCTGTGTTAGGAAATTCTCGACGGTTTTTATTTATGGTAACGCGAAGAAATTGGTTTAATTCTGAATGCATGTGATTGACGATAGGTTACTAAGTTAGTGACTAAAAAACAGAATGAATACTTATGATGTACTTATCTATTGAATGTATATTGACTTCTCTTCATGTTTCATCTTCAAATGGTCATAAAATCAAACATTATCATAAAACATACCTTTTATCGATACAGCGTTTATTTTATAGATAATATCTCGTATATAAAGGCTATCTTTCACAACATCGTCACTTTCGTCACAATGTGACAGGTAATATAAAAACCATTGCCAGCGTATTGCAGCGGAACATCGGTCCCATATCGCGCCTAATATGGCGTTAAGCTCAGGTTACGTGTAGTTGTGCAACCCGCCGAGTATGTGACTCGAGGGATTTTTTAATAATTCATCCGATTATCGTTTAATTTTTCACACGCTGACGTAATGTTGTTACGTGTGAGGTAGGTTTTACACTTTAATTGGTGAAAGATATTTCGCTAGTTTCGTAAAATTATCACACGAATTTCTCTGAAATCATTCATGCATAAGTCTTCAAAGTATTTTTCTTTTGTATTCTTTTGAAAATTTAACAAATACATACACAGTTGAAACTACATCTTTCAGCAAATCAAGGAAAATTGCAAGTGTCATTCAGAAAATTCAAACACACTCACTCTACATTCATAGCGATAAACTAATAATTTTTACTAAATAAAAAATGAAGAATCTGGTAATTAATCTCACAAGGCAATGATCATCTTGTCATACCACTTCCAAATGAGTGTCACTTCCACGTAAACTTTTCTTATACGTGTCTCTTTTTTTCTGAAATTGCAGGAAACTAATCACCTCAAATCACTTCTCACATCACGTTCATAGTGGCGAGACACATTGCACAACGTGTAATAAACTGATCACTTTTTACCAAATACAAAAATATGAAGTCTATCCGCATTTCCCGAGTCGGTTCACTCGCCACTCGACAGTTAGCAATCTTTCTGCTCACCCGTTTATGGTCAATGAATGAGTAATCTCACTGTACGCAGCAGCTACTGTAATTAGGGTTGGCACTCTCACCTTATTGGGTAACAAATAAATTTTATAAAGTATGCTTAAAAGAGTGTATTATGTCAAAAGGAATCTCTGTCTATAATTTTATGGTAGTTGAATAAAGCTGATATTTTTGTGGGTTCTCAAACTTTTGTTATTATGTTAGCTTATTTACTTTTTAAATAAAATCACAGGTATTAATAGAGTATGGTATCGTTTTGTTTAAAGAAATATATACGAATATTTTGTTACTCATTGACAGTAGGCAACCCTAATCGTAATAGGCCGTAGGTCGGTGCACCAGTCATTTACTTATTCTAATAAATGCAACGCCTACCATGATACATGTGATGCGTTATACAACTGTTGGATTTTAATTAAACTTCCTCAATATTTTTCAGACATGTATTATCTTTAATGATATCTAGGAATAGTAAAATCAAATCAAGAATGTTAACTCTCATGTACAAATTCGAATTTAATTAGGAATCGGGAATAACTCGGGCATAAAAAAAGATGGATGCATGTTTATCTTTATCTCCGCTTCATAAAATGATACTTAATCCTATAAATCACTGATTTATCAGTCCTTTTCTATAAGAAGCTATCTGTGCTTGCCTACGCTTTATCAGTAAATAAGCTGTTACCAAGTTAGCAGTTTAAATGAACTGACGGTAGCTAATTCATCCAAACATCTGCGGCTATCAAGCAAACCATCATCTCATATGTATTAAATTAATCTTTACGGAAGCCGCCGCGGCGCCGGCGCAGCGCTTTCAAGCGCTTACAAGGAGAATGCCATCAATATTGCATCGCATGTCGTAAGAATGTTATAGACTATAAATACATTAATATGTTCTGTAATTAAGTAGTTATTCTATAGCAATTTGTGCCTTATAAGAACATGTAATTCATTGAAAACAGTTCATAAAAGTATGGAGGAAAATGTGCGCTTATAAATGCGTTTCGTTTGTTAAAAAGGAATATTGTAAACTAAATTGCATCTAAAAATAAGCTGTTATGTAAACACAAACACATAAATTCGTGCAAAGTTACACACGCTACTACAGATTCATGTAAAGCAATGCAAATCAGGCCAACAATTTTGCATATGCGATTTTGATGCATTGCCTACAAAACAAATGGCGGCCCAACTGATAAAGATAAAGTTGAATTACTTTAGTTTGATTCTAGCGTTAAATCGAAGGAAGTTGAGCAATTGACTTGAAATATTGTAACGGAAATATTGTTTGTAAGTTTTGTATTGTGTGACAATCATGAATAGGACAGTACGTGGTTTTGTAAGTTTTGCGTTTGGCCCAACTTCGCCATCTAAGAAACATCTTTGCGGAATGGTTTCTGTTTCTCCGCAAAGATGTTTCTTGTTTGGAAGCTCCCATAAACATTTCATTTTTAATAATTTGTTGTTATAACAATAAAAATACACATTCTATGAAAATTCATTCGGTTCATGAGATATATATAGCCCACTGATATACAGACGGATGGACGGACAGCGGAGGCTTAGCAGTAGGGTCCTGCTGGGTACGGACGGTACCCTAAAAAGGTGCCGGAAGATCAATAGGTACCTAATTCGAGATTGATTGATTGATTTACACTTTACTAGCTGTCCCGCGCGGTTTCACCCGCAATCCCGAGGGATCGTATGTTTTCTCGGGATAAAAAGTATCCTATCCAGAATATATTCTGTCTGTGTGCCAAATTTCATCCAAATCATTTTAGTAGTTTTTGCATGAAATAGTAAGTAACATACATCCATACATACAAACTTTCGCATTTAATATAAGTAAGAAGTAAGATGGTGGCTGCTAACCAGACTGTGTATGTCACCATGTTCAAGACATTTTTGGTAAAGTCTGTTAATGTTATGCCGCGTCTTCGGTGCAGGAAAAAAGGAAAGCAGATGTCTCGGCATTCGGCACAGCAATCATGGTCAAACTATAGGTATCTAAGTAAAATGTATCTTGATTTTCCAAACTCGTAATAAAATTACAGTATGAGAGACGTATGTAGTCTTTTTTGCCATAATAGTACGTCGCGTCGGTGCCTATTTGGCTAAAATCGAGATTTAGGCAAAAATGATAAGAAATGCACCGTGAACTTCGTTTTTTTCTTTCGGCGGTCTGTATATAAAGGTTGATGGCCTTTAAGATGACACTAAATAAAATACCATACGACCATGGCGAAAACGTGCGGAGATTCTAAAGTTTGAGTCATTGTACTTAAAAAACTAACCTATGTTTTATTGCGTGGAATGATTGGGAGAAAAGGTGCTTGGGTAATGTAAATAAATAACTATGGTACAGTCAGCAATGTTAATAACTGAACAGATTCCAATTTACAAAAACTAAGGTATATATACTATACTGGGTGGAGATTTCGAGATGGCATATTTTCGAAACCTATATGATATTAAAAAATTACACTGAATATTAAAAATTTTTTTTTTACTTTTCATACATTATGATCGAGCGAGGTTGACATTTACTATGGAAAGTAATTTTTTTTTTGAGAATTCACTATTGATTCCATAGTAAAAGTTGTTCAGCATGACTAACCCAACATGTTTCGAAAATATGCCATCTCGAAATCTCCACCTGTTATATTTTCTACATCATGGATGTCGTTGGTACATAGAGTAAACTTAATGTTTTCCCGGCATAAAAAATTATGACGTATGTTTTTATTTTGAATTTTCAAAATAAATATATTCTTTTTAGGGTTCTGTACCCAAAGGGGTATTTTATTAAACCTCCGCTGTCCGTCCATCTATCCGTATGTCTGTCAGTGGACTCTATCTATCTCATGAACCGTAATAAGGAGACACTTGAAATTTTCACAGAATGTCTATTTTTATTTCCGTTACAAATAATAAAAATTTAATCAAATTAAAAAACGTCTATACGACTCGCACTTGGAAACTATTCGATCCTTTGGAAACGCGGGTAAAACCACGTAGTAGGATCTAGTAAATATATAAATAATAGTAAAATCAACGTAGTAACAAGAAATTAACGTCATCGCCATCATTTTCACGGAATACATAAAAGTCATTTCCATTATTCACAAGAAGTGACGTTAAAAACATGAATAATGGAATCGGCGCCATGATTCAGCTATTAATGACCTACGGCCTCAGGGCATTTCCACAAAAGCGTTTTATGATAGCCTTACGCATTATATTTAGTGCCCACGCAATACTTGACATTGGTTCAAGCTTTATAAACCAAATTACGACTCGAAAGGTTACTTTTATGGTACAATACCAACACCACTAAACCGGCTCACTCAAATTTGACCTTTATACCCCAGTTATTAAGACTGAGAAAGGAAAGCGCGCTATTTTCAACACTTAATCGCTAGCGGGGTATATTTTATCCTGTTTTGCAGATAACTATGTGAAGTGTTGATCTTTAATTTATTTACAAGACCAGCTTGCGATCAATTATGCAATTTTAACTGTAATTTACAAGAAGTGAGTTAAGCCGTAATAAAATTGTTGGATACAATTATATTTAATTATATGCAAACATAGGTATAACATTTAAGAAAAGCTGTGGTCTCTACTTATAAATAAAATTGCGAAAATCCCTACAGTAATACGAAGTTATAAATAAATTGGACGCGTTAAGCAACACCGTCAAAGTTACTTAAATCTAATAAAGATTAATGTTTTTTATAATGACACAGCGTAAATAGTCTATGTCGGTCGTACGCTTGTGGAAATCTTGTCGTGATCAAATGATTATTATTTATGATTATTTTTATCAATTACCCGTATTTGTAATTTTGCAATATTAAATAGGTACAAGATTTTTGTGTATGTAATATTCGATAAGTACATTATGTACCACTTAACTTGTGGCTGTTTATACAAATATTAATATCCTAACTATCTAACTTCTAATCTAACTATCCTAACTAAAATTAAAAATGCGAAAGTGAGTTTGTTTGTTACGCATTCACGCCTCATCATCATGAAATTTGGCATGCAGATAGCCTATGGTATGGAGAAGGACATACTTTTTATCGCGGGAACGCAGGTGAAACTGTGGAGGACAGCTAATAAATTATAAACTAAAAATTACAGGTGCAGTAACAGGTGTTGCCATATTCAAACAATCGTGCAGACATCTTCCATTTACTATAGAGAAAAAAAAAAACAATTAAATCTCGTAATATCCGCCAACAAACCAATTTACATAATTCAGGCCATTAAGTAGTGTAAACTAGTGTAATGCCGTCTCGTTTTACGGGAAGAGAGGCAACGAGCACCAAGTGTCTATCGGTGGCACATGATAAGGTTAAGTCGTGACGAAAGGCCCGCGGGCACGGGTTGAACCATAGAATCGAGAAGGTTAGATAGGCCATCATAATCAATTTGTTCACGTGTCACCACGAAATTACACTTTTAAAAGCAATTTGTGCCTAAGCTAGTCATGAAAACTTGTATGCTCTACAAGTAAACCATGCCAATCATAAGGTCCTTTCATTGTAATATACAGGTCGTTGTTTTGGTCAGCGACAAGCGACTCAGGGTCGATAATACAAATGATACTGGTGCTAAAAAAAATATAAAAAAAATACTTTATTTTTTTTAAATAATAAATATAAAAAAATAAAATTTTGAAAATCATGTAATAAGCTAAAGTGTAGACATAATACTCAACGGGAGTACGAGGGAGTAAAGGGGTGGGGCGATGGCGGCTTGTGCCTAGCTCTAGTCTGTGCACGTGCCTAGTAACCATACTTTGCGGTAATTTTATTTCAAATTGAATAAGGTATTTCTCATCATATGTACAGTATTTAATGGAATTAAGTCCATTTTTGGGGAATATATGTTTTGTACTACCGCTCCTGGGTCGCTTGTCGCCGGCCAAAACAACACCCTGTATATAGGATACCAGCTTGGGTCTCTAGACTCGGTTCAGCGACGTGCCGCTAGAATAGTCGAGCTCACAAGCGGCTTAGAGCCGCTCAGTCTGAGGAGAGACTTTGCCTCCTTATGTGTGTTCTACCGCTTGTACAACGGACAGTGTTCTGAAGAATTGTTTAAGATGATGCCCACGGCTACCTTCCACCATCGCAACTCTTGCCATCGACAGGGAGTCCATCCTCACACATTGAAACCAGAATTGTTTCGAACTGTGCGGTCTCAAAGGAGCTTCCTTCCGCGGACGCTCAGATTGTGGAATGAGCTCCCTGCCGTGGTTTTCCCAATGGACTACAGCATGGGGTTCTTCAAAAAGGGTGTGAAGAGATTTCTGCAGGATCGGTAACGCGCGAGTGACTCCCCTGGTGTTGCACGCTTACCATCAGGCGGGCCGTATGCTTGTTTGCTACCTAAGTAGTATAAAAAAAAAAAAAAAATTTAAGACGCATCTAGTGTCTTAGGAGAGGATTCTTTTATGATATTTATAACGCGACCATTTACGATTTGAACAATCCCCAGCCATTTTTCCAACACTAATGACAGTCAGCTCATCGTCAAAAGTAGCTGATCCCTTATCTGATCTGATCTTATAAAACTGTGAATTTTGTAAAAACGGTACTAAAAAGCTCAACTGCTTTTGACGCTGATTGTACGCGACAACTGAGCGCGTCCGTACTTTAAGTCCTATTCTAGCCCTTTAACAATTCTGTGGGTACAATCGCGTGATGTAGACCACTCATCGGCGTTCAACCGGGCGAAGGTTACGAAATCATGATGCTATCACTGTCACTATCACCAGCGACAAATAACATTCGGGAATTGAAATAACACGTGTGAAGATTGGCCTTGAACTGGTTTAGTTTGTATCTAGTTTGACTATTTAAAGGTATTAGAAATCGTTTTAAGGAAAATACCATATCTTTATCTACTTATTATTTAAGTTGGTAAACCACCTGGTGGTAAACGGTTACCCTATGGACGCATGCAACACAAGGGGCATCACTCACGTGTTACCGACTCTTTCCCCCCAATGAGCTCTTATTTACTCACGCGCAGGAACACAAGAATTCTGTAAGGTGAAGGTACTTCCCCAGTCGAGCTGCTTTTTGAGAGAAATAATGCTTTGCTCTACCTCCTTACAATATAAATTCAGTTTCAAAAGTTTTATAAAAGAGATTTTATAAATATACTAGCTTCTGCCCGCGTGGCCTACAGAAAACAAATGACATATTTTTCTACAACAGTAAAAAAACAACTTCATACCGCTTCGAGGTTAGAATTTTTAAAAACGCAGAGACACATATTAATTAATTTCCAATCTTCAGCCGAAACACAAAAATTGAAGATCCTAACTTCGAAACTGACGGACTTTCATTCAAACTTTCATCCCCTATTTTACCCCCTTAGGGGTGGAATTTCGGAAAATCCTTTCTTAGTGGGTACCTACTCTTCACAAAGAATATACTCTCCAAATTTCATGTCTCTAGGACCAGCGGTTTAGGCTGTGCGTTGATATATCAGTCAATCAGTCAGTCAGTCAGTCAGGACTTTGAATTTTATATTTATAGATTAAAAATGTACCCAAGTAGCATTTTGATGATGATGCTTTGTGTATTAATCAATTGGATTAATACACAAAGCAACATCATCAAAATGAACAACATAATTTCTCCGAAGATGTGACGTCACTCCGTTCCAATTATTTGTTTGACGGTTGCCGCTATCGCTCTATCAGAATAATTAATGAACTAAAACAAAACACTATTCCTAGTAATATTATCACATATTAGTCAGTGATACTATCGTACCCACCACTTCGCTGGAATTGTAAGTTCTTTAAACTTTTAGCCCGGTAGAGATACTGTTAACACAGTGAGTTTTTCACAGTGAATTTCTTCAGTTTTGCTGAGTTTCTTGCCGGAGCTTACTCAAAAACGGCGGTAGAGTCGGCTGTAACGTTCTTAAGTGCCTTATCAGGACCTAAATTGATAATAATCTTAGGTCCGTATCGTATTTTAGAACGACTATCACGTCAAAACTCAAGACAAGTTTAAGTCGAGGCTAAATCAGTTGAATTTGGAAGGTGAACCTTTGAGATAATGTGTATTTTTGTTTAACATAATCTAATTTTGAGCCTTGGCTTAAGTTCTGATTCTCATTCTTAAATACAGGCCTCATAGTTAAATAGATATTTTTAACGCCATCTTATCTATTGATATATTCACCATGCTGAACAATCTTTACTAAGTTACGTAGCCCAATTATATTATTTATATAGGTTAATTACCAGTTTAATTGGGATATTCAGTATTCATTGGGTTTAGAATATGATATCATATATGTACAGACAGACAGTGTCAACCGCAGAAAACTTTGTATAGACGAGTTAAGTAGTAGTGTGTTGAAACCCACTTTCCATCATTCGTTTATTATCTTTAACAAACTAATATGTAATTAATTTACCAAAAATACAAATCAATCATTGAAAGGGTTGATTTAAGTGACGTCATCGACTGTCATTCCTGACCTTCATACACCCACAGAACAAAAACTACACATTGAATTTGAAGTGAATTTAAGTAATTGATAAATTTTTTTTAGGAATTGCAACATAATGGTGTATTATTTGTTTGGAAACGATTGTGAGTTACTTCAGTCGATTATTATTGAAATCGATTCAATGAAACTGTACGTACAAAAACACGTTTATTTTAAAATTCAAGGGCGCGAGTGAATACGTATGTCGCATTGTATTGAACTATAAGTCTACTGTATAATTAATATTAAAGAAGGAACTTGAATTTAAGACAATCTTGATTGCAGAAATGTTTAACTGGATTTTTATAACCGTATCTCTTACTCCTGTAAAGCTCTCTTATAACTTATATGTCAGCCTTCAATTATTATATTTTTAGCATAAAACTACTCTAGCAGCTTTACTGGTAATTATTAATAGACACGAGAATCTATAGAAAAAAAACTCTTTAGTAGTGTTAAAGTTTTTGGCATTACTGAAATAGATAATTTTGTGAACTTATTACCTATTGACTCAATATTAAACAGACCGAGTTGATTTTCTATGAAACACACATTTTTCTAGCTTTTTGACGAGTTCAGTCTGAGTTAAATTGGACAAAATTCAAAATTCAAAAAGTATTTATTCAATTTAGGCCCTGATAAGGCACTTATGAACGTTAACAAAATGACTCTACACCGGTTCCAAATACAACTTGAACTGAGAAGACTCCGGCAAGAAACTCAGCAAGTCTTTTTTTTTAAAGTGTACTTAGTAGTATAAGCACTAAAAGTTGGTTCATTAATAATATGAGATACTGGTTCTTCATCATCATCAGCCCATAATGTCCCACTGCTGAGCACAGACAGGCCTTCTTGTACAAATGAGGGTGAAAGGGCATGGGCAGATTCCACGCTCACTCTACCATGCTTGCCCACTGCGGATTGGTTGACGTAAGCTAGTGGTCAACCTACTGTTGGAGTCTCCTCGTTGGACTCCAACTAGCTTAATGACTATGCCGGGGTCAAGGGCTTAGTGTGCCTTCCGAAGCACGGAAAACGCTCGAGTGAAATACCACCAGACGGTCACCCATCCTTGCTAATTAAGCTACTCCACGAGCGCTACTAGTTCTTAGTCATTCAATTTATTGAAGTGCCAGACATTATTGATGAATTAATTAAATTTATATTGTTCTACATTAAAATAATTTTCATCTTAATTACCAGGCGCCCAGAATTCCAAGCGGATATCCTTTAGTGCAAAATAGTTATAGGACAACATTCCAGCTTAATGTCTTATCATTGAACGAAATCAAATCAGTGGTCAGTTTAAACTGGTTGAATTTCTTTAATGAGTCACCAACAGCACTAACGATTTTCCGTCAACGAAACAATTGGACATGAATAATGGAAAGCACGTTACAAACCTACGACCCAGATCTTGTACTATTAGTTAGTTAGCTTTGACCACCAGTCCTTTTGCCGCAAATAAAAACAAAAAATAAGGTTATAGTAATCACAATCTGAAAATTAATCTTATTTTTCATATAATTTTGTTTTTCCATGCAAAACATTTGGAATCTTAGTAAAATCAATGGGTATGTAAAATTATGTTTTATTTTTTAATTGTAAAAATATATTTTTAAACATCCATAGATTTGTAGAGCAGCTCGACTGGGGAAGTACCTCCACCTTACAGAATACCGCAGCCAAATAACTTTATGTTGTGTTCCTGCGCGTGAGTAAGGTCGCTAGAGCTCATCGGAGAAGGGGGAAGGGTTGATAACGTGTGAGTGATAGTCCCCTTGTGTTGCAAGGCTATGGTAACCGCTTACCATCAGGCGGGCCGTACGCTTGTTTACCGACTTATACAAAACTAAGAACTACCTACTACTAAGAACCTACTTTGCGTGTTAATAAGGTCAAACTGACCACAATCTTGAGATTAATCTTTATTACGTCAAAACACGTTTGCGTTGAAATTAGGGCGTTAGGACCATATTTTTTCGCCAGGAAATTGATCAATAAAGACTGTTACGCAACCAGTGCCCTACCAAAAGGTCAACGCAATTCGCTTTTATAATAATACTAGCTGACTCCCGCGGTGTCACTCGCGTGCCCGGGATAAAAAGTAGCCTATGTCCTTCTCCATACCATAGGCTATCTGCATGCCTTCATGATGATCCGTTGAGTAGTTGAGGCGTGAGGGCGTATCAAACAAACAAACAAACTCACTTTCACATTTATAATATTTATTACTAGCTGTTCCGCGCGGTTTCACTCGCGTTCCCGGGATATAAAGTAGCTATAATACTCGGGGATAATGTAGCTTCCTATTAGTGAAAGAATTTTTCGAATCTGACTGGTAGTTCCAGAGATTAGCCCGTTTAAACAAACAAACAAAAAACTCTTCCGCTTTATTATAGTAGTATAGATTATAGGATTAGGATGTTAGTATGTTTGTGGCGATCAAATGTCAAACAAATCTCTTCTTTCTTATAATTAAGCGTACATATTTCGGCAAGGGTCAGATATCCAAAACAGTTAAAACCAATACAATATACAAAACTGTCAAGATCTCATCTTCGTTCTCAATAAAGGAACCGACAGGCGTATTTTATTTAGTCCATAATTAAGCATGAACTGGAACTTAGTTAACTAAGCAATACTCCATTGTAATTGGCCGTTTAAGTAGCCCATAACTTTTCTATAATAGGACGATATCGGCTTTGTTTATATTGTCTATGGTGTGGGCTTTGGTTATACCTCACGATTCCTATAAGTTAAGACATCGTGGAAAAGGTTTTGTAGAAAACTCCTTTGAATACTAAGTTATATGAACCACCATAATATTTCACTTACTTTACTTAGCATTAGGCCGGCCGCATACTATAACAAATTTTCTATCAGAAAATTTCTGACGCCCGCCGGAAGGCACTTTCCTCATACATTTTGTTCTAGACCCCGCATACTATCCGAAAATTCGGACGTGTCTGACGTCCAAAAATGTATGAGCAAGCGGGCGTCAGAAATTTTCTGACAGTAAATTTCTTATAGTATGCGGCCGGTCTTATCCTTTTCACGGATTGCCTATGATAAGGAGAAGGACATAGATCACGATGGAATTTGGTATACAGGTAGACTATGGTATAGGTTTATTATCTCGGGAATTCGTATAAAACCACGGTGGACAGGTAGTTAATTATACCTTTGGTTGAACCAACGCAAGCCAGATGTCTCATCTTACCTATTGAAAAAGTTTTTGTACCAATTAAGCAAATCCTATATTATTACAACATCCGTAAGTAAATAATAACCCAACAATAATAAAATAAATGGAACATCCTTTTAAAACTGTCATTATGGCTACGAAGATGCGTCTACGCATGCGCATACAAAAGACTTCAACGCGTTGCGTATACGCAGTTTTTTCTAATACCTAGTCATAAAAGTATGTTTGAGTATGCAGATTAATTTGATTGCTTGGAAGTAATATTGTTTTAAGAGAGGTAGAGCATAATGTTTATTCGCTCTAAGAGCAGCTGGACTGGGGAAGTACCTCCACCTTACAGAATACCGCAGCCAAATAACTTTATGTTGTGTTCCTGCGCGTGAGTAAGGTCGCCAGAGCTCATTGGGAAGGCGGTTTTTTCGGCCCTTAACGGTTGAGGTTTGTTTTCTAAACCATAATAAACACCTTTTTACATCGATTTATCTTCTACCCTTTTAGTACCAAACCAAAATGTATTCACCACAACCTCAAAACAACCCTATAAACCCAACATAAATATAATGTATGTGCCTCAGATGTATTTCGCTACAGATCCCTGAAAAGGCATCACGACCACGACACACCATTAAGGGAGACAAGACCACTGTCGCTAACGAGTGGCAGGGACGAGCCAGCCCATTGTGGTGATAAGTGGACAAAGATACGCCGTTTAGATTGGCCGGTGTCTGCCACGATCAGCGTCAGAATTGGCTTAACTCGATCACTGTACGCATCCCAATGTTCTTATTGACTTAATTCGTCGCTAAGTTATGTGAATGCAATACATCATTGTGACACGTTGTAGATAGATTTTACTGCGTGATTTGTTGACAGGAATTTCAAGTGAGGATTGTTGTCAGTAGAAAATGTGTTGGTATTTTTTTTGATGATAAAGTTGTATTTCAGTATTCATTAAAGTAGTGAAACTTTTTTAGTTTTTTATTTATTTTTTGGTATCCGGGGATGGAAGATAGTACCTATTACAAAAACCATCCAGGCTTATAATTTCTTTTAAACGTGAATTATAATTGGTAAGGGACACAAAAAATAGTCCGTGGTGAATAAATACTTAATACGTTAATACTTTATTTAAGTAAAACTGAGACAAAAAAATCTTGAATGTTATCTATCAATTATTGTTTGAATGTTCTGAACTACCAAAGTAGACTGCGGATTAAATGTGCCACTATAGTTAAACATTTTCCTCATTCAATTGGCTTATTTAATTCACTTCTAATCGCGTATTAATTGGTGCTAGTTCTGTTAATAGGTCTATATTATTAGGACCAAACTACTCATAACAAAATCACGCTCTGAAAGTGAAAATACTTTTGACTCCGATTGTATATCTATTATTTTACGACGTGGCGCCAAATTTTACGACGTGGTCCAGTTGGCCACCAATAGAAGTCGCTGAAGGCAAGCCGTCCACGCTCTATCAAAGACGTCCGGTGATCACGATCTTCAGCCATGAAGAAACGACTACAGAGAGAGCTGTTTTACTATTATGTAACCAATTTAAGTAATTTACGGTACTATTTTTATACTCAAATAACTTTTAACCCCGCGGGTTTACCCTCTATATCATATTTTACCTCTAAGGGGTTGAGTTTGGGAATCCTTTCTTAATGCTCACCAAAAGGAACTCGTGTGTAAAATATCTTACTTCTACATCTAAGTTATGTTTATCTTTAAGTCAGTAAATGTTTGAGTTTTCTAAAATCGGTGTGAATTTTCCAAAAATAACCTCTAAGGCTGGGATCTAAGTCTGCTATTACAATTGTGTTCCAATGAACAATCAGTGGTGACATCAAAATTTTCAGTATTGGTATTCTACTGATTCAATAGAGTCGAAAACCATTATGATTTTATAGACTAGTCATGGGATCATGATAGCAAACTTCGCCCCCAGAAATAGCTCTCACAATAGTAATAAATGCTGCGTTACCCTTATCTCCAACATTGATATAAAAAACTTACTGTCAACTTAAAGTTATGTTTATAAGCTGATAAGAGGTTTATCCTCTTACAATTTGAGATAAGTTGTCATACCTATAGTAAGTATAAGTAAACGAGACATGCGCAAAGCACACCCAAATGTTTGGTTATGTTCAAGTTAAACTTAAGTTAAGCTCAAATGATAAGTAAACAAAGCTCGATAACGTGGCTCGAATGCTTTAGACTTTAAAAATGTTTATTTGTAGAGTAAGTAACACATTTGCTTTCTAATTAGTTATTTTATGTAATTAAAGATTTCAGGAATAATATTGATATACATTTCTAACATGAAAGCTTCAACTATGTATATAAGCTGATATAGATCTACCTTATTCTAAAATAGCCTGACCAAGCATTGAAAACAATAAAGAAACAATACGATAAGAAACAAAATAGAAAAGTACTCACTGTATTCACGCAACAATTACGAAAAGCCTCCAGTTATCAGCTTACGTAAAGAGGGCGCTCGCGACCGTACACTTTCCCTCCAGGCTCCAGTCTCCCGCCAAAACTTCCCCCTCACCCCTCAAACTGTCAACACGCTCACAATTCCGTCTTTGAACACTACGAACTGTATGTAGTCAGTAAACACAACAAAAGTTTGGTGGTGATAGTTCGCGGTAGTGTGCGCGCGCCTTTGGTGCCGGCGCGTCCGTTAGGTTACTGCGCTCGTGCGGTACTAGAGTGGCGAGAATTGAGAACCGGCCGCGGCTACCGAGCTGCGGACTCCAGTCCCCACCGGCATCGGCACGGCCGTGGCCAGTCCGCCCTAGCTAGCCTAGCCAACCTTAGCCCTATACAACCCACTAACGATACTTATACATGTATACCACCCGCTATTCTTATTGCACGTTTTATACCATAGCCAGGCCTGTCTCACTCCCATGTTTAGGTACGATTTAGCGCCTACAGTCTACCGGAATAACGCTAGTCGGTTGCAACGCGCCCGCACCGAAAGACGCGTGTGGGTATAAATACCTACGTACTTATATAAAGTGTTTATTGTTTTTATTTTAACACTATTTTGTGTTGGTTTTCATAGTCCTAGATTTTTTGTTGTTGTTTCATTGTATTGTCCTAATGTCCTTTCTGACTTTATTAAGGTCGGCAAGATCTAATAGGCTCGTTTTGATAGCATACCAGTGTGTCAAAAAGGGACAAAGATAGTGCGACCAGAAGAGACACCCTAAACTTGTCTAAACGGGCCACTTAGACCTCAATAACTCATGTGAATGATTTTTAACCGACTTCAAAAAAAGGAGGTTTCTCAATTCGACCGTAAATATTTTTTTTTATGTGTGCTCGCGGATAACTTCGTCGTTTATGAACCGATTATGATGTTTTTTTTTAGATACTGTTAGTAGTACCAGAATAGAGAGTGTTCCCTCTTCAAATATACAAACAAACCAATGTTACGTCTTTATAATACTAGTATTATTATACACTAATGAATATAAATTAGTGTAGATTTTACTTCTACCTTTTTAGAATAACTAAGATTTAACAAACCAATATTTCAAAAATCTGTAGAATAATATTCAGAAAAATGTAACAATTCAAATTGTTATTACTTACTTGGTATATCCTTTTTTAAATAATTCTTTAACTTTATTATTTTTTATATAACAAACTTGAAGATTATTAATAACAAACGTTGTGAATTTCGGCTGACGGCCCTGGACTAGTCATGCCGTTTCTTGTCCCGTCGTCAGTCATTCCAGATTTTATATACATGTATGTTACTAAAACCCTTCCCCAAAATAGTTGTATTCAGTTTCGTAGACAGAATACACATTCAGTATACAAAGTATCAGTATAGGCCTAACAACTTAGATTAAAATATGCAGACATTTAAAAATAACTTTCTGCTCTAATACTAGTTAGCTAGGATATTTTAAATGTTATTATTCACGAAAGGAGAATAGTAATAGGTACATACATAACCGATAAAGAAATATTGAAGATTCATAATACGTCATTAGACAACCCTACCGTAACACGTGCCGCGTCATACAGGATAGAGTTATATGATAGAAAGAGAGGGAAGTTGTAGGTGAATATAATTTTAGTCGCGCAGCGCTGCGCGAACTGGATTGCGCCTTATTACGTCGTTCCAAGAGTCGCTTTTTATTTAAATGTCGTTTTCAAAGTGGGTTTTCTGTACGTAGTACTATTGAATATTCTGTGCCATAGCTCGTGTGTCGACTGGATTATGTCCCTTTAAAAACTCGAGAGTAGTATTTGAGATTTCAAATATACGACGATGCTAATGTATGTAAATATCGAACGAGAAAACTTCATCTGAAAGTTAAATAAGATCGTCTTCACGGTTGAACTTCGATGAGTATTTGAAAATTCGATTGTAAGTCGAACGTAGAGCAGACGGCTACGAGGAGACTTATTTGTTGTGCGAAGCTTTAGCTTTAGCTTTAGATCGCGTGACGTGTGGGGTGAGCCCCACGCCGCCGCCGTCCACCGTCTTGCATGTAATTACAGAAGGAAGTTTGCTACTTTTCGGGGCCAAAGCGTGATTTATAACCGACCCTTTTTAAATATCATTAGGTGGCTATAAAAGGGCACGTAACATTGGAAATCCTCGGAAAATAAACCAGTCAAATCAGTTTGAATGTTTAAAAGTGAAATGACTTTTTATAAGAATTATAAATTCATTGATATTGTATTATTATACAATATTGATTAATTCACAGACCTATAGGAATGTGAATAAATGTTTCATAATAAAAAAACAAATATAAATAGATAATATGAATAGCATTATGCAAATAGGCGGCTCATTGACCGTATAATATTCCTTGCGTGTTTTTATTGCCACTAGAAAAAAATGAGATCATTTGGACAAATATAATCCGGCTGCAAGGATCAAAGTTGGTGCCGGTAAGGCGACTCCACCGGTCGGCATCTCGACAATGGCTAATCAAAAGGTCGTATCTCATTCCGCGAGACCTTGCCCAGGTCTGGACGTTACGTTATTTCGATTTCATTTGCGTGCTCGTGCGCGTAGTTTTTTACTTCTTGCACAACTCGCTCCGCCAGAGGTCATACCTTGATCCCGCGAATCCTTTGTTATTCCCGGAGAAATATGAGAAGTCAGGTAACATCGAATAAATGGGATTCTTTTGAGTAATATTGAAATATCTGTAGGCGATCGTGAAGATTAATTTCCGTATGATGAATGGAGCGCGTAAATCTCGTTCGTAATTTACTGCTGGTTATCGCCTTTGTCTTGACCGCACTCTATGTTTAAAATAGAATATCAAGATATTCCACTCTTTTGGTTCTCGTTTCTAGAAAACTCCATATCATCGTTCATTGTTCTCTAGGCCCGTTACTCGGTTAAAGATTTTTCTTTTTATTTATCGTAAACAAGCGGGGGAGTGTGGAATGGATTTATTCGTTTTTTTCTCTTATACCGGGTGATTTTGAATTTCTTAGCTATTTTTTTTCCCTGGGATCAGAATCACTAATAGAACACATCCATGCAAAAAAAAGAACCTTTTTTTTTCATAATTTTGTCGTAAGAATATCCTAAATACTCCACATTGCTGGATAACGTTAACAAGTAGTTGACCTTGAACTTCAGCTGGTAGACGTCACCAGAACACTGAAATATGCTGCGGAAATACGTGAATACTTTCGTAACGCGCACTAGGTGGAAATTGTGTTTAATACCTACTAAAATTTCACCATATTATTTTTCTATTTTCCATTTACAAAATTAAGTAATACCAGGAATAAACTCTTCATAATGTTGTTTACATTTCGAGTATTTTGATTAATAAAAACTGTCATCGAATAGAATCTGTCATTCATTAAAATCTTCTAAAATAAATTCTATTTTTCATTTTCACTAAGGAGGAAACTTATCTTTCAATCATTATTAACAATACATTAGGCAGCCCGTACACATCATACAATCGCCGGCCGACTTTATGTCGGAAAGAGAAGAAAACTTGATGTCAGCTTTGTAAGCAGAAAACAGGATAGCTTTTTAAAACGTTTGACTTGGTTAATAACCCTTAAACAAACCAATCCTAGAAATAAACTCTAAAATTGCCTATTTCGCTAAAAAGGTCTGATGACAGTCGGTGGATCCAATTTTATAAGAGAATTAATTCTTTCGATTTGAGACATTCAAATGTTCTTCTCATTTGAATTCTTTACTAACAAAGCACTCGTCTTACAAAGCCGCTCTAAAGGCCTCAAATCGGAGTAACAATTGTACTACCGATTGTCTATCGTGTCCTTATACGAAACCTCTCCTCCTTTCTCTTTTAATTTCATACAAAGAATCAAGAAAAAGCATTGCAGCGCGTGCATCTGTTACGGCGTATTTAGGTGTACGTTCAGCTTAATACTTCATGTCAACCTATTTGAAATAATTTATGATTATGAAAAAAAAATTGAGTTGCGCACGCAGGTATTCTCTGGTTACAGGTTGCTAGGGCAACGTTTTAGAAGATCAACAGTCGTTTCTGGGTGATACAAAATATTTTTAAATTTAATTGAATAATTATGGAACTCTCTGGAGTACACTATCAGTTTGATCAATGGAGGGCTTCTGCCTCACACACGATGCCGCGGGGCGCGGGCGCCCGCCACTCCACACAACTGTGCGCTCTGTGGTTGCAGATCAGTGGAAGTGTGTTATTTAAAACCAGATAATAAGTTGTCAATAAACTGCAATATTCAGTTCAATGTGATTTTAAATTAGCCTTAAGTTGGCCCTAAAGTTTTAAAGTGTTACAACGATGCAGTTAGAATTATGATAAAATGAGTATGTTTGTAATTGAGTTAATAAAAAAGTGAGTTACTGTATTTTTGTGGCTTCATTTTATAAATTATAAATAAGGGTAAGAATACCTAGAGTTATGTATAGGATATTTAATTTGGATGATGTTCGTGTTTACGCATACATAGGCAGTATCTAACATTCTCGGTTGTTGACAGCTATGTGACATAGCGCATTGGCGCGCGGTAAGACCAACGATTTCGGTAATTTGAGAAAACTTTGGATCGTCATAACTTTATTTTTTTCTTTAAAAATTATATATAAAAATAAAACATGTATTTTTTATTTTTTATTAATGAGTGGACTCCTTTAAAATAGCTAAGTAATTCAAAATCACCCTGTATAATAAAAAGTAATTACGAGTCACGAATCTTGTGGCCAGTGATGCGGGTGCGTTGAGATTAATTGAATTCTTAGGTGTGAAGAGATGGAGCGGCGCGCGAGTTCAGGCCCGCGCGCTTTTTAGATGAACAGCTCTAAAATTTAAGCATAAGCGGGTTCTAATTTAAATGTTGTATGGTGTTTTGAACAAATAAATGTTCAATTTTCAATTCTTACTTGCGCGGTACCCACCATCTAGGCATCTTTGCAGTTGAAAAATACATGTATATTTGATCTCTACAATTACATCACATGATATTTAAAAGCTATAAAACACTTGTATTATCATCATCTGGTGAGAGGAGTGAGATATACAGGTCGTTGTTTTGGTCAGCGACGAGCGACTCAGGGTCGATAATACAAATGATATTGGTGCTAAAAAAAATATTTATTTTTTTAATAATAAAAAAAAAATATTATTTAGAAAATCATGTAATAAGCTAAAGTGTAGACGTAATACTCAACGGGAGTGCGAGGGAGTATAGGGATGGGGCGATGGCGGCTTGCGCCTAGCTCTAGTCTGTGCACGTGCCGAGTGATCATACTTTGCGGTAATTTTATTTCTCAACGCATTTACAGTTTTTTTTTAATGGAATGGAATGGAATTTACATTTAATGGAATTAAGTCCATTTTTGGGAAAGATATTTTTTGTATTACCACTCCTGGGTCGCTTGTCGCCGACCAAAACAACACCCTGTATGTATTTTGCTGTGTAATAGGTGGTTAGTTTAGGATACGATGAGGCTGACATACCCTTGTAGGGCAAGAGCCTCTGAAAAAATATAATAAAGAAAAAAAACATCATCAGTCTACAGCTAGCAGATATTTTCTGCTAGTTTAGACATGCTAATTTCTGGCATTAAAATACTTGTTGTTATAATTTCTTTATTGTACACACGGCTACACATCAAGCTATACATTTCCAGTATAAGATGATGTCGCATTGTATAGGATTTCCTATACAATGCGAGATCAGATAAGGTCAGCTTATATTGGAAATGTATAGCTTGATCTGTAGCCGTGCGTACACACAAAAAGAAAAATGATGGCAAATTCTTTCAGATAATCTTTAGAATCTTACTAAATTCAAAATATATTATTTATTTGACCATTAAATGTGTGCATAAATTCATACTGTATGAAACAACGCTGACACCCCATGAACTAGACCAAACTTATCGAGCTGCTACTAAAAGGTTCATCATCACCTTTCATCTAATATACGCCCGCGCACTCTTACGCACTCGTAAAATGTATATTTTATCACATATTTTATATTTCACAGATATAATTACATGCAAGCGTTTATCTTGTAATAGTAGTTAAGACGTCGATGGACTTTAAAACGAAGGTGTAGGAGTGAGTTTTTAGGGTTCCGTACCCAAAGGTTGCCAAACGGGACCCTTAATTCATAATGTCCGTTCGTCCGTCCATCAAAATCAAATCAAATCAAATCAAAAAGTCATTTATTCAGTTTAGGCCTTAGTAAGGCACTTATGAACGTTATGTACATACAGTTGAATTTACCATCGGTTCGGAATACACTTAAACTGAGAAGACTGTCCGTCCGTCCGACCGTCCGTCCCTCCATCCGTCCGTCCCTCCGTCCGTCCTTCTGTATCTTGTGAACCGTAATAGGTAGGTAGACACTTGAAATTTACACAGAATATGTATGTTTTCTATTGCCGCTTCAACCACAAATAATAAAAATTAAATAAAATTCAAAATTATAGGGTTTACAATTACAAGAAACGTCTTCTTTTGGTATTTTTTTCAATTTTGTCAATTTCAGTTAGTTAATATTATTATGAATTGTACGGAACCCTCCGGTGCGAGTCCGACTAGCACTTAGCCGGTTTTTTATTTCCTTATAAGCACATAACTCACGCTTCATGTGTTCGCGGCTGAAGTTGCTGAAGGGTGTTTTTTTTTTATAATTTTATTTTGAAATTCGAAGTAGGTATGTATATTTTTTTTATCAACTCTAATTAGCTTGTTAGTTTTTCGTCTATATTTTAGTTTATATGTTATTTACATGGTGGGTAACTTTTGGTCTATAAAATCAAATGGAAAGGTTAATTTATTTGACAAGGCACTTATGAACGTTATAGCTCTATAATATAGGTAGTATATAAATACTACGTACAAGTTATAGTAAACTCTACCAATTCGGAATACACGACTACATCAATTTACAGCAAGGCATTTTGTAATCACAAAAATGTGCATAATACGGCGATGATAGAAATCAAGAAAGAAAATAAGTTTTTTTTTTTTTTATTGATTTTTTTGTTTATTTTGATATACACAACACCACATGTTACATATGAAATATAACAGTCACAAAGCGTAAAAAAAAACAGAGTGTTGTGTGACATCAAAATTGGTCAGCGACTCAGTATTACGCTGCTAATTCAAAATCAGGTAGCAGCACTGATTTTCTGTCACTGCCATTAGTGACATCACGCACAACCGGACATATAATACAGGAACAAAAAATTTGTACTGTAAAAGTATGTAAGTAAAAATTTGTATGATAGCTTAGTGGTAGTGACGTTGAATGCTGAGACGAAGGTTTGAACCCTACAATAAGCTTGAGCTTTCGGTGAAGTAAATTATCGTGAGGAAGCCATAGCACGGTGGTAGGGTACTTCGTAGTACTTTGGCTGGCTACCACCGACAAGTTGAGAATCTGTCGCCAAGCATGCTACGCTTGAGAGCCAGTTCCTTCTAGGCTTTGTATGCTTACCACCCTTGGCCATCACTGACCAGTTATATTGTGTTTCAATACATGCCTATACATGGTAAAACACTGTTTTGTAAAACAACTTTTAATTAATACGTGCACATACAAATAAATGGGAGTATATTTTTACAGGCATTAATGAGTGTTAACATTCAGCTACTGGCGTGAAAAAAAAATTAGAATAAAATAGGATCTTTATTTGTTTTAATACCATTATCAAAAAAATAGTAAATAAAAAAAAAATTAAGTCATCAGGGGTGCAACTAACGGGCAGCGCAGATGACGCACATTTTGTGCGAAGGAGTCTGCGGCACACAAAAAGTCTGTGTGAAACAAAGTGTTGTGCGTCGGAATTTTAACCCGACTGACCCGGAAGGAGGGCTATTGCGTGTCGTGTGCGTTACTGCTTAGAATTGAATATGTTCTATTTTCGCAGTCTAAAAAGTGCGGCGCGGTGCGATCTGCCGTCGCCTCTGCACCTAATATAAAGCCAACCAAGCCAGTTTCATACAATGTATTTAGTATACCGAGCTTACCTACATTTATGTCTTATTATAAACCTAATGATAATGGACGTCTACCCACGAAGAATTCTCAGAAATTGCTCGAATTGAACTTGAAAATGTGTTGGGAAAGGTTACCTCGCACATCAAGGTGGCTTCTACATTGATGAGTCAGATTTATACATAAAAAATGTCGACATTCTTATTTTTAGCATTCTAGGTAAAAGCAAGAGTTCTTCATTGAAATGCCAAATTCCAGAGAGATAATTACAAATGTATGCCTTATTGTCACTGAGGCTGTAAGCTTCTTAAATACCGATCATTTTCCAACCTCATACATAGACCAACAAAATTTTGAAATTATATACAACAGTAAACACATAATAAAACATTTCGAACGTCTGATACGTTCCACGAAAACTTTTATACTCACTCAAGTGTATCAATCTGCATTCTCAATTCAAATACTTATGAAATCTACACAGTCTGTGGAAAGCCAAATGTTCAGGCATAAAATCAGTGGCTACACGGTTCACACCTCATTACTGTGAATGAAAGCGTGCAAGCCAAGTGTCAGCTTGTACGCATTTTGACATGCCTATATGCCACCATTTGTGAAATTAGATATTATTGCTAAAGCACTTGACGTCGATATTGCGGATGTGATTCGACGTACTGTCTGCTGAGTTGTAAGTCAGGATGTTAACGTCGGCATGTTCCAATTTTGTTTTTATTCTCATATATTTTTTTGTATTGTATAGGTCACCTATGGTATTGAGTGACTGAAAATCAGGACCTAGTTTGCAAATTAGTTTCTATATTTTGATACAATGACCTATTATATTGTTATTTCTTGTCCATACCTACTTTTATGTATATTTTGTTAATGTATTGGATTTAAAATTCCCTCTTTATTTTATTTTCTATAATTCAAAGGTAGTGGTATATCAAAAATATCTTAGTTGATATTAAGGGTAAACAATAAAGTATTTAGTCGATAATGCGCCCTATAAACGCGGTTACAAATAAATTTTCCCACGCGAATCTATAAATGAACAAAGCTCAGCGCGTTCAGCGCTTTTATTATTACTGCTCCGATTGGCTATCGGCTAATTCACGATACCACAGATTTATCTGGAACCCACCGAGATCCGACCATAAAACGATATGCGCCCTTTCTGGGGCAACTTACAACCACGATGTTTACGGCGGGATACGAGCTATCGTATATTTTTATTCCCTACTTTGAATTCGAAATTTAAATATTTATTAGTTTCTAATAGTGAGAATCGTCTGGATTCATGTATTTTTGCTTTTATAGCGCTTGAAGCTCGTCATGTTCCTCCACGTTTATTTCGTTTCGATATAATCTTTGTATGCAAGTAAAATAATGATTGCATATCTATATAGCTATCAAAATATAACAATAGGCAACAACTTGTAGAGATGGTTTCACTAGTACATTGATGTTTATTAAAGACAATATTGTCTGCAAATGGAGACACCATAGAACATTCTATAAACACAGATGACAGACCTATCTAATAATAATAATACTATTCTAATAATAAATTCTTAAGAAGAATAATTACTATATGATTATTGATATATTACTATATTTATTATATTTATTTATTATTTTATTTTCGTGTTAGTTTATGCTGTAAAGCGCTTGATAGCTAACTATTGTTCTCTTTCCTTAAGTTTTTTGGTGCCTAAAGCGATGTGGAATCCATTAAGATAGGTCAAACGATACGCCTTTGGAATTCAACACCCTGTTTCGCTTCTCCCTTAAATGGATTCGTATTATTTCGACGGCGAAATATCTTGCCCACGAGTTAGCTTGATTGCTTTTTTGGATGTATGTGTGTATTTTTAAAGTGGAATGTTGGCTTTTTTTTTTTGGATTTCGAATTTTATCCGAATACGAACTCGTAAATATTTTCTTTTGTTCTCCCTGCTACTGTTATAACTCATGTCACAAACAAGTCATAAATATCCTTTTTATCAACCCATTCGGAATGCAGTGTATTTTATCTCACTTCAATATTTCTCCAGTCACAATTCACTCTCACCTATTTTATCTCATTGTAAATATCTTCACAGATACGAACTCTGTTTATTCATAAAGCACATCGTTGAATTTGTTGCTATCCGTTATTAAATGTATCAGAGAATGGGTGGATCATATTTTTGATTTCTATTTCAATTGTTTTTTTTTCTAAGATATCACCTTATCAGAATACGACTATCTTAACAACATAAAAGCTCTTACAATGCTCCTATTACATTTTCAATGCTTTTAACAGCAACTAAGTAACTTTAGTGAGAGTAGAACGGCCCATTACCGCCCTCTCGTTTAGTAACCGTCCCGGAATGCCCGGGTAAATCACCACTTCGGGTTAATATTTATTGTGGTGTATATTACTCGTCTTCAAAATTTATGGGACATATTATGATGTCATTACCACATGGAATAGAAATCGTTGCGCTTCGTGTCTCATTTATTGTAATATTTTGGTCATTTATAGTCAATAATGCATTTGGGTTTTGTGACCAGGGTTATTTTACGTCTGAGGTTAGACAGTTATGCAAATATCTCAATTCTGTGGTCAGGACGTGGTGTGGTGTGCCGCGGAATGACGTGTGATGTGCATATATCTGGATGGTTCAATGATTCTAAATACGTACCAGCATTCATTGACCCATCCACCATACATTGTTTGATTTTGTTTGAACCATGACGATAATTTGTTTGTTGCCTGTATCCATAACGGTTATTAGCTATAATGGTGTCTTGTCTAATCTAAATAAATACATTTTGGTTAATAGTTTTATTGTTTAAACCATACATATATTACTAGCTTCTGCTCGCGACTTCGCCCGCGTGGCCTGCAGGAAACAAATGACATATTTTTCTACAACAATAAAACAAAACAACTTCATCCCGCTTCGAGGGTGGAATTATTAATCTTCAGCCTAAACACAAAATTTGAAGATCCTAACTTCGAAACTGACGGTCTTTCATACAAACTTTCATTCCCTATTTTACTCCTTTAGGGGTGGAATTTAAAAAACCCTTTCTTAGTGGATACCTACTCTTCACAAAGAATGTACTCTCTAAATTTCATGTCTCTAGGACCAGTGGTTTAGGCTGTCCTGACTGAATGATTGACTGATATATCAGTCAATCATTCAGTCAGGACTTTGAATATATATTATATAGATTCTGCGTACCTATGTTTTTTTTGTCAAGATTCCTGTTGAGTACATAACCACTATTTATCAAAATAAAAACCTATTCCAGCACCTGCTTTTATCAATAATATCCAAGTTCAATATTCCGACCTACCGCTAGCTACCGACCCAGAAAGAAGGCAATGCCACAAATCACGCAACAATATAATAGATCTAAATTAACATCTCAAAAGATCGTTCTAATTAAACAAAATGTATGTACAATACTGGGCCGTTGTTCGTGCTATCTCGGACCGGGCAGTTGCTTTACAAATGTGAGGAATCACGCAACACGACTAAGGATACACAAAACAGATATATACAGAAGTTCTGTTACGCACACATGCTCATCTGTACTTGTATATGACAACGTATAACGTCGATACGTTATATATTTGGTGTCGATACACCAAATAGATACTTATACATATCTAGCACTCGCTCTCGTATTTGAATAAAATTGATATAATAAAACTACTAAGTCAACCAATCTTCTATTGAGGAAATCTTTATTACAACTACTATTTTGGCACGCACGTTCTAAAATGTTCACACATAAATTGTACATTTTTAACTACTACATTACTTAAGAAATCAATAACACGCTTTATTTATAAATCAATAGTAAAAAAGTACTTTAGATTAGGACATAATTCTGACTGAGATATACACACACTTACATGCGATCCCAAGTACCATATTCAATATGGTGTAAGTACCCTATTCATCTATGTGTGCGTGCATGATTTTTGATCGTACGGAATATTCATTCTGGTAATTATGTATTTAACAGTATCATCCATGCTAAGATAATTCCTAAGATACTTAAGGTTGCGTATAACCTTATATGTGGGCGTGTATTGAATTTCAAGGACGGTAAGTTCGGACCCTCTACATTTATCTATTTGTAGCATAGGCCTGTTAACCGACGTAGAAACAACGGTAGCTATGTTATAGCCTGGTATATAGGTCTAGTTTGGACGGTAATTTATGGCCGAGAAGCTGGGCCAAGCAGATCAACGGTTTAATTGCATAAAGCGTTGGATACATTATTAGGATTCCGAACCAAAAAGGTAAGAAACCTTCTGGTGCCACTCCGTCCATCTGTCCGTCTGTCATAGCGGTATATTTCAATAACGTCTAATGCTGATTAGGGTATAGTTTTAAATACTGTTGACCCAAAATGACAAATGATTTCTTTTTTTAAATAGTTATATTCTTTACGAAATAGGCCGGAATGGGGGACCAACATTTCGAAGTAGAGTTACAAGTTTAAATGGGATATCAACAGATTTTTATTTTCTTTCATGTTACGTAGTTTTTCATTTATGATGAACTAACTGTCTCGCGCGTTCACCCGCGTTCCCGGAATAAATCCTATGTCCTTCTCCATACCATAGGCTATCTGCATGCCAAATTTCATGATGATCCGTTGAGTAGTTGAGGCGTGAAGGCGTAACAAACAAACAGACAAACTCACTTTCGCATTTATAATAGTTAGGATAGGATAAGGACAATAAAAATACCATTCCCCCTTCCCATCTGAATCACGAAAAATCAGAAATAATAGAATATTAAAGGAAAATTAGAAAGATGGTTCTAACTACCAGTTTCAAAATCAAAATCCTTCACAAACAAACATAGTTATGCGGTCTGTTTTTTCCATACGGTATGGGGACCAAAATGACCAAAACGCGGCGATACTTCGGAAGTCAATTGCGATACAGCACAGATTAATTCCGGTGCAGTTGTGTCAATTATACAGGGTGAATTTTTTTTTCTAGCCAGTGAGGGCAACTTCTGAACTACAGGTCTTAGAGAAAAACGCTGAAGGGAACCCCGAGCTAAATTTTGGAGAAAATAAAAATGCCATTAAAAAAAAAATAAAAAAAAATGTGTTTTTAAATTTTTAAAATTTTTTTTTTCTTTTTCTGCTTCTTCTTCACAATACGAACAAAATTATGTATGACAATCTTGGTCTGAAGTTGCTAGAAGTTATCAAAATTGACCTCAATTTTTTTGTCAGAATGCTAAGAGCCCATTCTTTATGGCTAAACATAGTGAGATCTCTGCGAGATCTACTCCACCTCGTCAAACTTTACGCAGCATAAAACCATGGTCAAGGAAAATATAAAATAATATTTTGGATAATTTCTAGCAACTTGAGAGCAAGATTGTCTTACATAATTTTGTTCATATTGTGACGAAGAAGCAAAATTTCGGAAAAAAAATTTTTTTTTGAAAAAAATCGATATCTTCGAAAATACGATTTTTTTTAAATAAATTTTTATCGCATTTTAATTTTCTTCAAAATTCAGCTCGGGGTTCCTTTCAGCGTTTTTCTCTAAGACCTGTAGTTCAGAAGTTGCCCACACTGGCTAGAAATAAAAATTCGCCCTGTATACCTATCTCTTTTCTATATGAATCTTCGTTAATCTCAATATTTTTACACTTAATGAGCACCCACAATAACAAAGTACAATTAATCATTAAACACAAGCAACACATCTCTGTAACAGTATTTTACATTTTCCAGTATTCCATTCGATACACAGAACAGATAACAGTTCGTTCACGTTTTCCCAATTAGTATTGTGATCGGAAACTTTAAGTAGGTGCATTATAAGTGACGTTTTTTTTTTTTTTTTTTCTGTTTATAGGCCTGTGTTTGACCGCAATCTCACCATGGTAAGTGATGATGCGGCCGAAGGTGGTGAGCACACAAAGCCTAGAAGGATCTGGCTCTCAAGTGCAGCTATCGGAACACACCGAAAGGTGCTTGGCGACAGATTTTCAACTTGAGGGTGGTAGCCAGCCAGGCGGGTACTGCAAAGTACCCTACCACCGTGCTATGGTTTCCTCACGATGTTTTCCTTCACCGAAAGCTCAAGCTCATTGTAGGAATAAAAGGAATAATTTTTTGCTACGTAATGTCGACTACATGGTTCTGTTTTAAATTTTCTCGATTTTATTGCAGACTAGCTTTACTTGCGATTGCGATTTTTAATCAACTTAAAAAAAGGAGATTATCAATTCAACACGTATGTATGTAATATTATTGGAACTGCAATATATTCACGTAATCTATTAGGGCTTCCAAACAAATATACAAAATTTCATAGGTGTATGTATGTATGTACTCTAACCTGACACTGATTGAAGTCAGCGAAATATTTTCAATGGAACACGTCGTGCTCTTTCGCTGACTTCAATCAGTGTCAGGTTAGAGTTATTTCTTACTTTTTAGTGTATTTGGAAGTCGATTTAATTTTTTTAAATTAACTTTACCTACACTTAGGGACTGAATTTCCTATGCGAGTACACCTATTCTTCCAAGAAATTCGTTCCACTGGTATAGCCTGTACGTTGTCTATCAGTGTTAGTTTAGAAGTGTTTCACCACATGTTAAGCGGTTACCGTAGCCATATTGATGCTTGCAATGCAACACACGGGGCATTACTCACGCTCACGCGTTACCGACCCTTACCTCTCTTAAGTTTTTAAAAAATCGTATAACAAAAGCCTTACTCCTAATAATCTCACTTGTATTATATTATAATCTATTTTGTGACTGAACATAAGTTTTAGAGTAATTTTCCCTCCTACTTACTTTTTATTACCACTAACTTTACTAACATAGGTAAGGTACGATACGACTTATATTCAACTCCGGAGAGCCACAAAGACACCGATATTGCACAGTTTATACTTCTGTCTTTTATTATTGGCAGGCTGTATTTACCGTGTAACTTTTTACGAGGAAGCTTTAGAGTTATGACCGAACAGGTCGATCGGCAACCGGGGTTAAGTAACGTTTGTTGAGGCCGGATACTGCATGGTCGTTCGCACGAGAACCTATTTGCGGTATGGAAAATGCTACCCTTGAAGTTTCAGTTTTTATCGCTAGATGGCGCCGTTTGTATACAATAACTTCGATGGAGGTACTACAAATATACATAACCTATATATGTATATATTTGAATGTTATACCTATTTTAAATGTTTGTATAATTTAGATTACCATTGATTATTTAGATGTAGACTAAATTCAGCATTACTACAAACCTTTGTGGTTTTTCAAATGCTGTCTTATAATGTTTGTTATTTATTAATATTTTTAAAACGGTAATAAAAAAAAAAACAACTTCAAAAAAAGGAGGAGGTTCTCAATTCGGTTGTATTTTTTTTAATGTTTGTTACCTCATAACTCCGTCATTTATGAACCGATTAAGAAAATTCTTTATTTGTTTAGAAGGGTACACTTCCCGTTTGGTCCCATTGTCAGATGTCAGATCAGGATTTGATCACTTATTAGTGTACTTTGAAGTCGGTTTATTCTATTATATCATTAAAATTCATTCATCAATTCACCTTTAGTTATATCTTTCGGAAGTTACAGACAATTGTGCACTGTGTGTGCACATGATATTAATTTACCTATGTTACCTAATGTTGAGTTTGTATGCTCTATTTAACTAAATAACATTCTACATAATACCACCTTAGATCATTGTCACAAAAATAAGGAACTATCATTAGTGTATAGTAAGTCTTAAACGGCAGTGTTAATGTCTCATGTTACTGTAAAAGCTTCAATATGGAAAACGTCCTTATTATCATTTTTAAAGTACACTGAAAAAAATAAACTACAAGTGACTACAAAATTTTATTTAACAGTAACACAAAATTTGACGACCATTAACCTAAACAGTGTGACTTGTAGTAACGAACAAAACTAGTTTTTGTTCGTTACTAAATTTTTTGATTAAATGTAACTAAAGTTAGTTTCCCGATAAAAAAACGTCAACATACATAACTAGTTTTGTAGATCATTTTTTTCAGTGTATGTTGAATTGAGAGAAGCATACACATGATTTTGATCCCAAATAATTGGGAACACGATGGTTGATGGCTTGCAGTTCCCTCTCGCTTCACTCGCGTTTCAGCATAAACATAATGGAAATCAAAGAGTAATTTATTCAGTTTAGGGAAGCAGCCAGGTTATGCCGGACTTGTACCGGCTAAAACCCCACGGTGGTCGCCATCTGCGCTATAGAGAGGGGGGCGGGCTCTCGTGTTGAACGCGTACCTGCTCACTACTCACTGTTTAGGCCCTAGTAAGGCACTTATGAACGTTAAGTTGTACATACAGTTTACCACCGGTTCGGAATACACTTAAACTGAGAAACATAATTATGTTTTACTCAGTGTGGATCAATTATGTTTAGTAGTTTAGCTGTGAATAACAAACAGACACAATCACTTTCGATTTTATAAATCTTCTTATATGCCTCTATAACATAAAATATGCTACTATACACTAACATTATTACAAATCGGCAACTGGTTTTACATTGGCAACAGCTTTTCTTTGGACAAAGGTCTCCTCTAAAACTTTCCATTTTATCCTATCCCTTACTTCCTGAGTCCATTTTGATACTGCTATTGCCTTCATCTTTTAAATAAGCTTTGAAGCTTGCTTCTTGACTATCTACATCACGAATAGCTCATTGTAAAGGTTACACATGCACGTACCTACTGCAGGGTCTTTTTGTCTATAATCAGAATGCATACTCAATGAGTACAAGTAAATGACCATATTTCAGCTTAGAACTCCATCAACAACGGTTAGTATATGCTAGGAATTTCAACAAGTGCCGACAAACAGGCTTCAACCGTGACATGTACTCATGTAAACACAGTACCAGTCTTTGTGTAGTACTAAACAGTCTTAATGAAGTAAATTTATGCTACAGCTCATAATGAGCTGGCGAGGTAATGTTTTGTATATTATACTATTAGTGCTTTATATTAGGTATTTTAGGGACTACTTTATAACTTTAAAGCTATAAAATTGTTATTGTTAAGAGACACTTCGATGTTTCATATACAGTGTTACTTTTCAAAGAGTAGCCAAAGTTTTAGGAGTTACTCATAAAATTATGATATTATATAACTTAAAAAATATTTTTTCATATATATTTTATTTTATTTTTTATACCACTAAGGTGGCAAACAAGCATACTGCCCGCCTGATGATAAGTACAAATATAAATATATATTTTGGCACACTTATTCAATATGAACCTATTTCAAAAATTGTGATTCCGTGAGTCATTAAATTCAATAGAAGTTCAAGTTGAAGGCTGACTTTTGAACCGGTGATAACTTCGGAAGCTTCGACCTTCTTAACTGGGCTACTTATACTAGACACTTAACTGGATTTATGACTTTGACTTTGAATTCAGTAAGACGTGTGGGCAGTTGAATTAATAATTGCAAATAATATCTTACATTTAGTAAGTTCAACTATCTTTATACTAACACTGAATTCTGGTTAAAAATGCATTTGTATTGAATGATAATGCTTAATCAAAAGCATTATCATTCAATACAAGTCTCCGCGTGGACGATCAATTTATGTAGCTACGATGAGAAATGTTTATTATAGTGGTATCAGGTTCTAAAGCGCCGTGTAACAACCTACTCAATTGAAAAAGAAAGAGCAATTCAATTCGATACACTTTATTGTAGACAAGAAAGTGCGAAACACGAGAAAACATCACGATCTCAATCCAAGGCGATTGCTATTTTTCTACGACCATGCAACAATATTTTCCTTTACGTAGGAGGTACATCTCGGTACCCATACATGAATAACGGTCATGTAAACATTGCTCAATGCCTCTAAATTATGTCCTATTGTCTCATTATATACCGGATTTAGTTGGACTTCGTGAAGAAAAGTCTTTGTTTATGCAATTGTTTAAGGAGCTTCCTACAGCGGGTGCTCCAGTTATGGAATGAGCCTACCCGTGACTTTTCAAGACAGCATGGAGTTACGGTCTTACGGCCCGCCTGATGGTAAGCCGTAGCCACATAGATGCTTGCAACACACGAGGTATCACTCACGCATTACCAACCCTTCCCCCCTCCCCAATAAGCTCTGACGACCTTATTCACCCGCAGGAATAAAACATAAAGTTATTTGGCTGCGGTATTCTGTAAGGTGGAAGTACCTGCCCAGTCGAGCTGCTCTTTGAGCGAATAAACGCTATGCTATACCTCTCTTAAATAAACGCTTGTGAAATTTGACTGTGAACAAACAGTATTTGGATCCATAGAAGTTCTTGACCACAGTGGGTGGTTGGACTGGATAATCAATACAGAAAGTACTTAAGAATAGTGTAGTCTTTCCTTACAAAGAATATCGATACAATATAGAGCTTTGTCTCCTAAAATAGGGATTGTCTGTATCTCAAGAACCAGTATCTTTTCCTTTTACAAGTTAATAATGTAAGTTTACGAAAAGAAAAAAAAATAGCATAATACTCAATAATAATAATAAATTATGATTTATGAACAAGCAATATTTGTTATTTAATTATTTATACTGTTTATTCGTATATGTGTGTGTGGGGGTGTGTGTGTGTGTGTGTGTGTGTGTGTATGTAATGAGAGTGCGGAGCACCATTATGTATTCAGTAGTGAATGTAAATGTATTTTTACATGTTTGTGTAAACCAGTCAATCTTTTCAAATACAAAATATGTGAGGCAAAGCAGAACATTTTCTAATTGTTATTTAATCACATTCTATTGCTTCTATTAATCAAACGTCAATTTCAACAATAGCAAGTTATTAACTTCTAAATTAAATCGAAACTTAACGAACATGAAACAGACCTATTACCACTTGTATAGAGGTGCGGTTTCATGAATTATATACACGTTATCAAAACCTAATACAGCTATCACAATATCGGTAATATTTTATTAAAAGCTGTGATGGGTACATCTCTAGAGCTTAGCCGCGTCCGCGTAATTACAGTTGCCATACTTCATATGAAATAAAGGGTTATTCCTGTTTTTCCTGCTCGCCCCATCGACATTTTATGTTTCTTAAACGTGTTTCATTTTTATTGAGTCATTAATGGCACATACGATTATAGCTTCGATGCAAAAATACTATACGAGCATCCTTACTATTGCGCAATGGTTGCGTTTTCATAATAACTGCATTTCTACTGTAGTAATCAAGAGAACCAAGTGATCGTTATTAATTTATCTACTTAATAAATTAAACTTTATTAGCTTCCCAAAAGTTATTAAATTTCAACTATTATAATTTAAATAATTTCTCAACAATCTATATAAGATTATTGTAAATTATTTCGTCCGTATGAACCTATAAATGGTGTAACGCAAATTGTATATACATTACAGTAATCCACTTTTTTGGTACGGCGACAGATCAAGCTATACATTTCCAATATAACTGACCTCTCATTGTACTGAAATCCTATACAATGCGGGATCAACTTATACTGGAAATTTATAGCTTGATGTGTAGCCGTATGTACTAGGCGCACAGATCGCGGAAGTTTTTTTTTTTTAATATTACCAAAGTACGCAAAATGATAATGACCTCATTGACCGGTGACATGTTAGTTTTGATTTTAATTCAATAAACTTGAATGCAAAAATTCGGTTTGAATTTTTGAGTAATTTATTTTGAGTTGAAACTTTTTATAGAGAGTGTGTACCTGATGTAGTCTTCACCCCCTTCGGATGTATATACCCTTTCCGTTACACTCAGTATAAACCAAATTTATAGTAAATTTGAAAGAATCATGGCGAGATCCATACATTGATTTGTACAAAAAAATAAAACATGTTAGAGAGTTTAGAATCACTTCCAATGTTTAGATTACATTACCAGTAACATATTAATATACTTGAAATAATTTATAATCCCCGCAAAACATAACAATAACATAATGGTTGTCACGATTCGCCGGCATGGCGTAGAAATTCATAGGATGTCGCATTTTTATTTCGGAATCTAAGAATAGTTTAAATGCCTCAAGTTATTCCTTAGGCATCAAGGAACAATAATAACGTCATTTCAACGTGTCTAAAAATCTTTATTTTTTTGTACAAATCTCGCCATGATTCTTTGAATGTCACAGTAGTGATATACCACCGTTAGTGGTTTTGTCTCGACACTAGGCGCCAAACTACGTCTTGCTATTCATCAACTCTCGATACCTCAAAAGCCTTAGAGCATTCTAACTGCTTTTGTGTCGATTTTAATGGTTTTCACTTACAGTAATGGTCGTGTAATAATAATTAATTTATGCGCAGCTTCAGAATTTTGCAGCCTTACTGAAGTATTCCCATTTGCGCACCGATTTTTTGAGCACCGATCCTTTTCCCTTTTGAGCACCGATTCATATTTTGGATCAGTGCTCAAATGGGAACAAAAATTAAATACGAAATCATTCCCTTTTGAGCACCGACGGTTTTGTAGCTTCTAGTGTCGTGATGTTTAATAAAACGTATCGATTTGAGCACTGATCAATATGTTAGGTTGGCTGTCAATTGCTGAACAAAATATTCTTAATGTTGTTGATATTACCTAGGTATCGACTAATTATGAAACATAATATAGGTACTCTCCGTTTAACTTATATTTAATCTCTCTCTAAATATCTCCAAAAATGTATACTTATGAAAAAAAGGGTACCAAGACTTACGTTATTTTATTGAATATTCCCATTAGAGCACAAATTCTAGAGCATCAGCTAATATTTTAAATTGTACCAGTATAACATAAGCTCGAAGGAGCTCTCTGCTTTTTCATAAAACTAAAGAATATACATATATGTTGTTTTGTTACTAGAAATAGCTCCTTCAAACTTCTGTATAACAGAAGTTTTATGATTTTAGTGTGATGATTTTAGAGCATCAGCATTCCAAATCCGTCGGTGCTCAAAAGGGAATGATTTCGAATTTAATTTTTGTTCCCATTTGAGCACCGATCCAAAATATGAATCGGTGCTGAAAAGGGCATAGGATCGGTGCTCCAAAAATCGGTGCGCAAATGGGAATACTTCGGCCTACTGGGATAGCTGGATAATGGCAAAATTTAATGTAAACAGAAAGTGTATTTTTCGCATACAAAAAATACTCACTGCGTAATATCGCGAATGGATTATTTTTATTACCTATGACCTTCACTGCACATTCAAGTCCAATGTGAAATGCACTTACTGGTATTTCCGGCAGCCGCACTTGAGAGCCAGTTCTAGTCCCTTCAAGGCTTTGCGTGTGCTCATGACTGTCTCCGCCACAGCATTACTTACAATGGTGAATTTGTGGTGAAAACACAAGCTTAATTATCTAAGAAAATAAACCAACAAGTTCTGTAATATCCAATATATTTCTTATAAATTATATAAATATAATAATTAGCAAATGGAATAAAAAAAAGAATTTTACGATATCAATAGCATTAGAATTCAAAAGTTACTTTGTAAATATCTTTATTTGAAACCTATCCGACTTAAGAAGTAAAGCGGATATAGGTACCTACTATCCGAGAAATAAATATTAGAAAATACACCTTTTTACTCAAAACCCATTACTTTATTTCGAGATCTATAAATAAGACGACAAAACTATGTTCACCGTTACACTTAGAACCCATAAAGTAACTTTCGTTGTGTTTATTTCGAACAATAGCCCGTTAAAAGGCACTCTTATGCTCAATTACCTGCTTTATGGCATCTGATAAGTATCCAAATAGATCTCACTATTTTGATATGACCCTGTGACAAGTAACTATTAAGTAAAGGTCTGAGTTTTAAGTCAAATTAGTCGTGCTAATTCTTGGTTGGTTGGTTAAGATTCCACCTATCACGCCGCAGAATATGCATTTGTGTTAATGAACGAGTGTGTATGTCCTGAGTCTGGGTGTTAATTATTACGTATTTATAAACAAAAAGTAGTATATGTAGTATATCAGTTATCTGGTTTCCGTAGTCTGCTGAGTTTTGAATAAGATAGCACTGTGTGTCACAGGATATTTACCCTAATGGCTGAATAGATTTAAATTATGGCGTATCAGATAATACTCTTTCAGGTCTTTTTAAGCCCAGAAAATATTAGATCTATCGAAAACGCGTGTAACAGCGTGGGGCGGGGTCTATAAAATGTTTAGTCTATATGTACTCATTTTCCAATTGATACAAAATAATCTGACTGCCATGTGCAGGTCGAGTCGATTTCCGCCCAGGAAAACTATATTTTTTATACCACTAAGGTGGCAAACAAGCATATGGCCCGGCTGATGGTAAGCAGTTACCGTAGCCTATGGACGCTTGCAACACCAGGGGTATAACTCGCGCGTTGCCGACCCTGAAGCAATCTCTTCACACCCTTTTTGAAGAACCCCATGCTGGGTGTAATTATATTTTTACATGTTGGAGATATCTGGGGCCTCTTTTAATGTAGCTACTCTACGAGTCTGCACTCTGATGTCTTCAATACACTTTTCAAATATTGCGGACAGAAGAGTAAAATTAAACTGAATTATGATTAAACTATGACTCTTCGCAAACATGTGAAGAGGTAACGTTTTATGAAAATAATGTAGTCTGAAATTGTTTGTCTGCTTGGAATACCTGTTTTAGGTAGGTATGTACGCATATTTGACAGAGCGCAGATTCATTTATTGAAGAGTGAAGACAAATCCAAGTTCTTTGGTGAAGACATCAATCAAAAATGATAGTTTTTTTTAAATTTATATTTTATGATGCTTTTGGATTAAAAAGTTTTCTCTAAAATGTCTTCATATCCTCCAATAAATTCGCAGGATGCAGAGTGAAAGCTTAGGATTGCAGATTGCGATTTTCAATGCTCACTCTTCACTCTTCCGAATTTCACTCTTCTGCGAAGTGTTTGTACCTACATAAAACATAAATTCCACTGAAGAGTTCAGAATAGGGAGTGCAGATTTACAGAGTAGTTATATAAAACAGACCCCTGGTTTACATAGTGCAAGATCTGCTAGATTTGGTATCAGATGGTGTGAAAAATGACAAGGCATGTCGTCGGCTCACTGCAACAACTCAAATAAAACTTTTGAATGAAAATTAATTGAATTAAATTTTAAATGAAATCAAAAGCAATTAAAAGTGTTTTTCAGTTTTGTTTAAATGTCAGTTAATGGTCCTGATTCTGTTGTTCAGAACTAAACTAATTTTAATCTCACTATGTCTCTTTCTAACAAAGAACATAAGAAAAGGAAAATAATGCTCACTATGCATTTTTTATTGTTCGACTCTGCCTTTTCGTGCCAAAGTTTACCTATTTGCTCCGCAGTACGCACTTATTTAAATTTGATCACATATTAGATACTTTGGATAATATGATCAAAACGTCACTTTCCAAAATTCTAAATTGCAGTTTTTATGAAAACAAAGTGTGGTCTCAGGCCACCCTACCCGTGTGTTATGGTGGCCTAGGAGTGCGGAAAATTTCAAGCATATCAGTACCGGCGTTTCTATCCTCGGTATACAGTGTGGGCAACCTCGTCAGTTCTGTTTTGGACCCTTCTATTGGATCTGTTGAGGTTTCTTACCTGTCCGATGCTAGAGACGCCTGGCAGGCAGCTTGTCCAGGCACAAATATTCCGACCTTGAGTCACTCTCAGAGAGCGTGGGACAAGCCTCTTTGTGAAAAAACCTGGCAAAATTTATTTTCTAACTTTTCTATAGATACAGACCGCGCGCGCTTGTTAGCTGTCTCTCAGAGTGACTCAGGTCACTGGCTACAAGCTATTCCATCAACAAATACTGGAACAATGTTAGACCGTATAACATTAAGTCTGTGTATTTGTCTTCGTCTTGGTTGCAGGACCAATCAACCTCATCGCTGCCGCTGCGGAGATCTCGTCAACGAGCTCGGCCACCATGGGCTTTCGTGCTCTCTAAGTGCTGGTCGAATATCACGGCACTCGGCTATTAACGACATTATCCGCAGGGCTCTTGTTGTCGCTAACGTGCCTTCCGTACTGGAACCAGTCGGTATTGCGCGGGGCGATGGCAAGAGACCGGATGGTATGTCTTTGATCCCTTGGAGTGTCGGCAAGTCGCTGGTGTGGGATGCCACATGTGTCGATACACTCGCGCCATCTCACTTACCTGCGACTTGTAAAGCTGCAGGGGCAGCTGCGGCCAGTGCGGAAAATTCAAAATTCAAAAAATACGCATCGATTGGACCCAACTATATTTTTGTGCCTTTTGCGGTCGAGACCATGGGACCGTGGGGGTCCGAAGCTCGCCGTTTTGCTCGCACCTTGTCATCAAAATTGATCGAGACCTCCGGAGACCAGCGGGCGGGGAGCTTTTTCCGCCAACGCGTCAGCTTGGCTATCCAAAGAGGAAACGCTGCCAGCCTTCTGGGAACCCTGCCGTTAATCGGAAGCAGCGGCAGGCTTGAGGAAATTTTCTATATATAGATTGTATTTTGTACATATTTGTTGTAAATAAAGTTTATAAGTTAAGAAAAGGATGTAAGAAATTTAGTCCTGTCAAATTAGTCCAATGCTTGTTTTCAATATAAATTTAGTCGCTATCTATCGCGGTTACGCCTAAATACACGCAAAGTAAGACGGCAAAGATTAATTTGACAATATAAAATATGTTCTATCCTTTTTCAATAATGTTCGTAAGAAAGAGAGCAGATGTGACTAAAATTAGTTTAGTGCGATTTACAGCAGAATCGACACCAATGACTTCTTGCCGTAAGCCTACGATATATTTTATTTGTTCAATCAAACAATAATAGGAATATTTTCCACCACCAGTTTTTTATTAATAAGGTTCTGTTCTACTTTATATTCTATAACAATTCTAAATAATGTTAATTACTTCAGTAAAACCTAATCAACAATACCATTACAAAATAATTCAAAATTACAACGACCATTGATCAAAAACTGCAAGTAGTCCAAAGATTACACAATAAACATCTATTAAAGACTCGACAGTCGACACTAACGACATGTAGAGTACCTACATTACATACCAGTTGACTTTGCATCACACATTGTTGGGGTCAAACCCATGCCCCTGGGTGACATGACGTTTGCCAGCATAAAGCTTGCCCTCGCTACGAATGCAAACTCGATATCCAAACAAACCAGATATTGAAATCGGGGGCTTATTCTGCAAATCGGTATAGAATATTCTTTCGTATTAACAAGAGCTTTTTATGCTATCTAGATCTATACCAAAGATATGAAAATCCTATAAGTGAGTGATGCCCCGGGTGTTGCAAGCATCCAAATGGCTAGGGTAACCGCTTAACTGCAACAAAAAAAACTTCGATCACGTTTTGTATCGCCGAAAAATACATATGGAAGTAATTATTTACAAATACCTAACTAGTTAATTATGTTCTGTGATTGCCTTTACAGCCGTAATGATTCAGATATATCTCATTTCATGCTACCGATGCAGAGATAATTACGGGTATTGGTTTTTTGACACGAACCTAATAAGTACCTAATACAGTAATATCTGAGATAGTACAAAAAAAGATTTAATTACTGTCTGTCCCCTGTGGATTCACACGCGTAAATAGCCTATTTGTCGCTCCATACCATAGGCTATTTGCGTGCCAAATAGCATCGCTATCGGTTTAAAGGTTTAGCTGTGAATAGGTTCAGTCTACTTTGTAGTGTTGCCGCCGCGCCGGGGCACGCAATTGTTGTCAGTGCGATTATAATGTAAATATTATGTAATGAATCTAAGCTTATTTTGAAAAGAGTAATTACTGAGTTTATTGCCGTCTCTTCTCAGCAAATGCAAACTTCCGAACCGGTATTAGAGTATTAGAGTCAGACTTTTCATAAGTGCCTGCGAAAGTCTATTTGAATAAATGATTTTGAATTTTTAATAAAAAGGCAGAGAGAATTACTTTCGCATTAATAATAATGTGATAGTCACCCAGACTCATTCTTAAATAAACAATGACGAGAGTAAAACACCTACTCATATTTAACTCGAGAAATTCCTTACTTAGCGAGTCATTGTTCACTCGTGCATCATTGCTAAATTCGAGTGTTTTCATAATCGGGGTCCTTCAAGCCTCTAGACATTTCCATACACTCATGTCCGTGACCGGCAATACCGAACAGCTGGTGGGTTTTGTACTTTTTTTATTAAAAGTACGTTTAACTTGTTTATATTTTTTTTATTTTTTTAATACAACTAAGTTGGTAAACAAGCATACGGCCCGCCTGATGGTAAGCGGTTACCGTAGCCATATGGACGCTTGCAACACACGAAGCATCGCTCACGCGTTACCGACCTTTCCCCCCTCCCCTATGAGCCCTGGCGACCTTACTCACGCGCAGGAACACAACTTTACAGAACATACAGTTATTTGGCTGCGGTATTCTGTAAGGTGGAGGTACTTCCCCAGTCGAGCTGCTCTTTGAGCGAATATTACGCTATGCTGTACTGGCTATCCCGCGCGGTTTCACCCGCGTTCCTGGGATAAAAAGCCTATGTCTATCTCCATACCATAGGCTATCTGCATGCCAAATTTCATGATGATCTGTTGAGTAGTTGAGGCGTGAAGGCGTAACAAACAAACTCACTTTCGCATTTATAATACTTCATAGGCTCAATGTAATTTTATTTAACTTTTAAGGACATATATAAGGCTAATAAAAATAATGAAAACCACAAAAAACGAGAATAAAGCTAACTGAATTCGAGTGTCTCCACAATCAGAACCCTCAAAGCCTCCAGGCTCACACCGCACCACGTCTGCGACCGTCACTATCGACGCCCCGGTCGCTGATAACATGGACTAATGCTATTGAAAATGTACCGTATTTGGATAGGACCACTCCAGGAATCTAGATCTACATATACTATACTAGTTTTATAAACTTCTATATGTAGTTTCCTTGTGGATATGGGGGTAATTTCCTATCAATAAGTTCATGGGAGCAAAATCTCGAACTTTGGAACACTTTTTTTTTATACAGGATGTTGTTTTGGTCGGCGACAAGCGACCCAGGAGCGGTAGTACAAAATATATATTCCCCAAAAATGGACTTAATTCCATTAAATACTGTAAATATGTTGAGATATACCTTATTCAATTTGAAATAAAATTACCGCAAAGTATGGTTACTAGGCACGTGCACAGTCTAGAGCTAGGCGCAAGCCGCCATCGCCCCACCCCTTTACTCCCTCATACTCCCGTTGAGTATTATGTCTACACTTTAGCTTAATTACATGATTTTTAATTTTTTTATTTTTTTATTTTTATTATTAAAAAAAAATAAAGTATTTTTTTTATATTTTTTTTAGCATCAGTATCATTTGTATTATCGACCCTGAGTCGCTCGTCGCTGACCAAAACAACGACCTGTATAATAAAGCGGAAGTTTTTTGTTTGTTTAAACGGGCTAATCACTGGAACTACCAGTCGGATCCGAAAAATTCTTTCACTAATAGGAAGCTACAATATCCCCGAGTATTATAGGCTACTTTTTATCACGGGAACGCAGGTGAAACCGCGCGAGACGGCTAGTCATTCGATAAAGAGAAATAAAATTATTCAAATACTGTTATAATATCAGCAATTTAAAAAAGTATACAGAAATTAACTCATTACACGTACCTAGCAAACAAACCAAAAATATAGCATGACTAAATCTGTGACTTCTTGATATTTCAAAATAACCAAAAAGAGAACAAGTTGCACTTCAATCGTAGAGTTGGACAAAATACAATTCAAGACTTTACTACGCTTGTAACATGATTCAATTTCCATAAAATGTCTGATGTAAAGCTGGGGTGTTAGTGTGGACTGTGGTTACACGTGCCACACCCACGTAGTGTAAGAATGCTATCCGCAAATGTATGCATACCGAGATGCGTTCATAGCTTTACATATATCGTCGGAAGATTCATTATCTTGCATTCAAATCTGGAATATGACATTTTTTTGTTCTACATAATTATATTTACTACGTATTTCTGTCTGTCTATGTGTATTTTAACTATTTTCGTTCTTTCTTTTCATCCAATGTTTTCCCGGGACTAAAAGTATCCCTATATATATATGTTAATTATGAAGTCCTCGTAGTGTAACACGATAAGCCGTTCTTGATCGATCGACAAAGATAAGCTACCACCGGTGAGACCAGTACCTGGATGGGTGACCGCCTAGTGGTATTTCATTTCGAGCGTTTTCCGTGCTTGAGAAGGCATATAAGCCATTGGTCCCAGTTATCACATAGCGTCATAGTGGCGCCATAATAGCTTTCTGATGATTTTCCACTAAAACTACAATCGTGCCACAATGATCTTTTAGTTGTCAGTCTTGACAATTTTTGTACTAGAATTCTTTTCGTTCATTATGTGACCATTATGAATTAGTAGACTGCGCTCATCGGCTCAATGATAATGGAATTGCAATAGAATCGTGTCGGTATGACATTTTAGCAGACTTGGCCCCCGGTACGCCTGTAAACCTTCACATACATCCAAAAAAATACATCTCTATTTTTAACACCAATTTTCACAGCAAAACGAAATTACTACATAACATTTTCATACCGCCAGCAAATCGCAGGCCATGAGAGATAGTATCTTAAACATAACAATATAATTCTATCTCACAGGGCCGGATCCACCATAACGATGTAGAGTCGATACGCTAATAACGATTGAACATAATCATTAAGGCTACCGAGAGTGTCGGGGGGCAGGGCCGGACTCACGCCGGGACGATTTTCGTGCGGTCCCGGAACGATTTCCTTATTGCCCGTGGATAGGTTCCCAGAGCTCGTTCCACACGAGAGCCTGGTGTTGCGTTCACGCAATCCTAAAGACCTAGTAAGGGAATTTACAGACACCATACTATTAGCTGCTACGATTTTCAAGTCTCAATTTTGACGGGCCAATTGGCGAGACAATTAGGGTGACTTCATACTCTGACTGTCGGTTATTTCAAGCCTGATTGTAAATATCAATATAATGTATAATATATTAACGAGGTGTAATTATGGCGGAAAATAGTTATCAGGTTTCCTTACATACTCTTCTTAGTTTGGGATTAGATGAGCGTGAATGTCCCAGGATAATTATCATTCAGATAATATCACATATACAATTGCTTGTATACTTATATTTCGAAAAAATATAAGTATACAAGCAAAAATTCTTTCTGATATTATAAAATGTACGGTTGCCTTAATCCAGTCTGAGCTAGCTCTTATGAACAGTTAGAAACACACGTGTATTCTTTATACTCTAATGTGAATGATCCTAAACTGTTCTGGTGTTAAGGATCTGATAGTTTCGTGGCGTGCGATACGATACGCCCTGCAAATTGGATAAACGATTATTTGTAATATAGTTGCGATTGTATTGAGATTGTTATGTACTTAGAGTATATTATTGCGCATGCTCTGGATTGTATACTCGTTAAAAAATATAAACGTCTCCTTAAAATGGTTATGCCTACTTAGAAAATAGTAGTGACAAAGAAAGTGTACACCATAAGCCTTGAAAAACTAATGACTTAACTCTCTTTTTGACAAATGAGACAAAGTTTCCGCTTCACTAATAATTCATACAAACAATCAGGAGCCGCGTACTGCTGATTACTAATTGCCACTGTAGTGAGTATTCGTTAAATATCGGCTAATTGCGAACCGGTTACCGGTACGACTATCGCTTTCTAGCGGCTCGTCGGCTCTACGCCAAATAATGAATGTTGACATGTAGTAGGGTTGACAGAGATTTCGTATGCGATAATGCAAAGAAACTGAATAGAGAAGTCTCAAAATGTAAAGATTATCGTATAGTGCGAGAGACAATGTTAATGTTTTTTAAAATAACTTCGGTTTAATAAATAGTTTGTATTTGTATTTGTATTGTTACTGACTTAACTAATAAATTAAATACTAACAAAGAAACATTTGAAGGGCCAGACGGCGCAGTTGGTTAAGGTTCACCTTACGCGCCGCAGGTCGTGGGTTCGATTCTCACACAGGACATGCATATGTGTGCATGAACATGTCTGTATGTCCTGACTCTGGGTGTAATTATGTATATTAAGTATGTATTTACAAACAAAAAGAAGTAGGTATATTATATCAGTTATCTGGTTTCCATAGTACAAGCTCTGCTTAGTTTGGGTTCAGATGACCGTGTGTGAGGAATGTCCCAAGATATTTATTATTTATATACCTGCAAATTAATTGAAACTACTTATAGAAAACCAGTCATAATTAATTCCACGAATGCAGAAGTTTTTCACGAAAATATATATAACCATCTTACCCATAGTATAAACTAAAATCTAAACAGCATGAGTCATCGCCAACATATCACTTGAGACCATTATATCAACCCTTACTGACCTACTGCCTGCCTCTCAGTCCACACCAGTGCGTTATTATAATTGACAGCAACAAGTTACCACACTGTGCCCTATACAGCGATTAGTCACAGCACACATATTTTATGCCAACACATAATTTGCCATCAAGTTTTTGCCATCACTAATAGGGCCGTAATTTATCCGGGTAAAGTTTGCGACTTAATACAATACCTGTCAAAAGTTTCCCGGCCCGTAAACAAAGGGTAAAAATTACTTGGAGGAAGAACGTAAACTCTAAAGTAAATTGATCACTTAAAAACTCCGGTTGTATTATAGGAAGGCAGTAACTAAATACGGTGTACTTGATAGAAACTTTAGCATCGGAATGATCGTTTTTGTGAAGTTTCAAGATTTTCCAGCCGTTTGTCAGTTATGTATAACAAAAGTTATAATATATTTTAGGTTGATACTTGGAACTAAATAAATTAAATTATTAAAAGAAATAAAAAACCCGACTGCGTAAGACAAAAAAGAGAAAAACAAGATCTTTAATCTATAGAATTTTGAATATAACACTCCCACAGTTAAGACAAATCTAACGACTTCCATCAAGCCGTTTAGGCTGCAGAGCGTGCCAAAGAAATATACATACATACATACACTCGAAAAACATAACCCTCCTTCCGGGTCAGTCGGGTAATAATGAAAATTTTTACGTTACTTGCTCTTTTGTTTTCTGTTACTTTTTGTAAACGTACTGCTAATTAAATATTTACTTTCTTATTTCTTTCCTTTTGACACAAATAATTGAACTGTTTTCCAAATAACTTAAACCAACTTAAAAGTACACGAAGAAGAAATCAAACTTGATATGATGACAATGGGACCAAACGGAAAGCAAATCCCTTTCAAATAAAGAAAAGAATTTTCCAAATCGGTTAATAAATGACGGAGTTATGAGGTAACAAACATAAAAAAAATACAACCGAATTGAGAAGTAGCCTTTTTTTAAGTCGGTTAAAAATACCCGGAAGCCCTTCAGTATACACAATCCAGTAGGTAAAGAGTGAAATGGATTGTGTGTCGCAAAGTACAATCGAAAGTAAACCAGCAAAATAATCACTTGTAAAATAACATTAGACAGAGCATATTGCATCCGTGAAAGTTAAAATGGGGACATAAACGTACGCCTAACTAAATAACAACATTAATTTGCACAGCGGTCCTGAATTACTTTGTTAATTATCGAGTTAGTAGGCTAATTCCTTTACTCAGAAATGCTTTGAACGATATACAAGTTGCCATATTCTATGACCACGTCTCATTGTAACCATGTACCTTTTTTGACAACGTAAACAGTTACTTTCACAAATATTTAATTGCGTATTAAAATATAATATATTAGGACAAAAACGGGACATACTTGTCGCGGTAAAGTGATAAATCCGTCTTCTCGCGAACTGTCTAAAAGCGGATTAGACTTGGAATGAAACGGGTTAATACGGGTAACTAGTTTTTTGTGGCAGGAAGGATTGTTAATTTACATGGGAGGGTCCCGGTATGCCACTGTTACCTGATTGTCCACACCACTCGTAGTGACGGCCATGACCGGCATCCATTGTAATTCGAATGCAACTCGAATCGGAATCAATCGAGCGCCAATATCAAAAAACTCCATGAAAAAACTGTGAGAGTCGTTCAGGCTTCACTGTTTGGGTGACAACACTTTAATCAAGTGTGCAATCGAGTTGTGTACTCGCGGTTTTGATTTTAATCGTTGGTTTTATTTTAGTTTTATAAAATGAGTCTCCAAAACTGCACTGTACTTATCGTCTTATAGTAAAATTTAATTAAATACAATTTAGTTCCTATTTAAAATAGGTACTTGAATGTCGAATTTTTATTGCTAATAAAAATTTCGAATTGTTTCAATATGCTTGGTTTAGCAAATACATAGGTATATGGTCCATCCACGAATTCGTGCTCCCGTCACCCTACGCTACGGAAAGAGAAGATAAGAAACTTTATTGGTGAGATGAAAAAAAAATTGAATTAATATTTAACGAGGAAATCAGGTAACTCATATAAACCGGCTAAAGGCTCGAGAAGTGTCAATCGCAGTATTGAAATAATTTCACGTAACTCTTTTGTCCATGCAGCGGCAGCAGTTAGCCCTCTTTGTATAACCCGTAGAGGTTTTGATACAAAAACATAACAAACCCAATTTAACCTAGTTTTAGAATTTTTAACAATTATTTGTATAATTTTAATATTCTTTCTACAAATTGCTTGTTATTTAGACGACGGTACTAAAAATTGTAGAAGCATAAATACCGTGTATAAACATCGCGACTATCAAATAATAAAGGAAGATGAGGCTTATAATAAAAGGCAATAATTATTTTTAAACAAGTTGGAATTATGTTAAAATATTATGTTTATGTTTGATACCAATTTTGTATGTAACTAATTATACGGCTGTCGAAACGAGGCTAAAATATTTAAATTATAAATTTTAAGGATTCCATCTAAAATTCATCTCACCATAATACTTTATACGGCAAGATTTAGTACTTGAAGTTACCTAGCCAGTATGTATAAAATGTACCTTACTGTAATATGTATAAGGTGTACCAAACGATGTTTCCTTTTATAGAGCTATTATTTTTTCAATTAAAAATCTACGGTTTGAATACGGTAAATTCGAATAAGAATAACCGAACAAATTTAAACCTTACATAATGCCCATAAGAACATTCATTGCACATACGTAATAAACATTTTCGTATCTCGGTAGTAATTGTTTTACTTCATAAGTAATGGCTTCGACGCGTAAACATAATTAAACTTTTATTGATATGTGGTCATTATAGATCAATCTCGTGCAGTCGTGAGTGTAGAATGGTGACACTGATCTCTATACAGGTCGTTGTTTTGGTCAGCGACGAGCGACTCAGGGTCGATAATACAAATGATACTGGTGCTAAAAAAAATATAAAAAAAATACTTTATTTTTTTTTAATAATAAAAATAAAAAAAATATAATTTTGAAAATCATGTAATAAGCTAAAGTGTAGACATAATACTCAACGGGAGTACGAGGGAGTAAAGGGGTGGGCCGATGGCGGCTTGCGCCTAGCTCTAGACTGTGCACGTGCCTAGTAACCATACTTTGCGGTAATTTTATTTCAAATTGAATAAGGTATTTCTCAACATATTTACAGTATTTAATGGAATTAAGTCCATTTTTGGGGAATATATATTTTGTACTACCGCTCCTGGGTCGCTTGTCGCCGACCAAAACAACACCCTGTATATGCTAGATCGGCTATAAGTAATTACCAAATGTGGCAATTTTATCCTCGATATTTTGATAGGTGAACTAATTTAAGACATGAAAGAAATCGGTTAAATGTGAGCTAGTTAAATGTGTGTTTTTTTATGGTTATTATTTTTTATTTATTTTCTTGTTCTTTTTTCGTCTGTATCTATGCTTAGGTATATCTTTTTTATTGTTAATTATTTGGAAAAAAAAAGCCAAACATAGTCAGATTGTCCAAAAAATATATAAAAAATGTAACCTTGTTGAGTTTCTTGCCGGATTCTTCTCAGTTGAAGGCCGAGTTGCGAACAGGTGGTAACTTCAGTAAATATGACCTTCATAAGTGCCCTTCTGGGGCCTAAATTGAATTTGGCTTTGACTTTGACTTTGACTTTAAACTCAACAAGATAATAGGTACATCTACGTTATGGACATCTTGTTTATACGAATAACATACAACGCTTTTCTTATTCTTTTTAATGCAATCGGCAAAGGTGGATCTGAATTCCGGTGTCTGATTCCTGACACTTATACTTCGAGGCGAAATAAACGACAAAACAATGACAACATTAGTCATACATAACACATTTTCATGTGATCTTTTAAGTAGGTACTTAAAATAACATGAAAGTGTGTGTAGGTACACACGGTAGTCACGTTGGTGCGTTGAATCGGCATATAAATAACTTGTAGCCTATTCAGTGTATACATACATTCAGAAACTGACTGATTGGCAGATCATACAGTCTAGAAACATAAAATTTTGCACAGAAAGTCCTTAATTACCTAGACGACCACTAATGCCCGGTTTCAATAAACAAAAACGAATCGTTTCGCTTACCAATGGTAGGTTTTTTTACTGCCAAACTGGGCATATAGATCATTTCGTAAGCTAATTTTACCTGTGATAGCTACTTCCATATGGGAGGCGTCTGCTATGCAAAGCTTCGAGGTCTTTGCTTCATTATTAGTAAAGATATAAGAGTCTTAATTTTAATAAATCTTAACCGATACCGGTCCGTAAATTATTGAAACCGGGCCTAAGGTAGTCCGACTAACGAACCGGTGGTAACTTCGGTAAGTAATGCCCTAAAAATTAAATAAATAAAATTAAATTTGCTTCTAAGCTCTTAAGTAATAAAAGCATTTGCATTTGATATTTTTAGTACACACGATAGTCAATTTGGACCTTTGACTCCGTAAAATAATAAATTGTAGCCTATCCAGTGTCTTATTTATATAGAGATCAATGGACATAGAGCTTTCACTATCTGCGCGCACGCAGCGGCACGCCTCCATCCGCGGTTCTATACCCCTTACGTAAAGAATGGCTTGACATATTGGGGCACATTCGAAAGCCACACTCCATTTGTTATTTGGCGTATTGAAGTCAATATACCACGTTGTTATCTCACCGTTTGAACGGGATCTTAAGATTTAATCTGGTGTCTGCTTTGATGCACTGTTTCATTTGTTATTTAAATTGATTTTGTTACGTGTGGATAGAAGTGAAGATAATGTATTATTTGATGAGTTTCAGATAATTGAAGAAAAAATAATATACAGGTCGTTGTTTTGGTCAGCGACGAGCGACTCAGGGTCGATAATACAAATGATACTGGTGCTAAAAAAAATATAAAAATAATACTTTATTTTTTTTAAATAATAAAAATAAAAAAATAAAATTTTTGAAAATCATGTAATAAGCTAAAGTGTAGACATAACACTCAACGGGAGTGCGAGGGAGTAAAGGGGTGGTCCGATGGCGGCTTGAGCCTAGCTCTAGTCTGTGCACGTGCCGAGTAACCATACTTTGCGGTAATTTTATTTCAAATTGAATAAGGTATTTCTCAACGCATTTACAATATTTAATGGAATTAAGTCCATTTTTGGGGAATATATTTCTTGTACTACCGCTCCTGGGACGCTTGTCGCCGACCAAAACAACAGCCTGTATATATACAAAGAGCATAAAGATCATCACAGACGTAGCTATAAAATATATTAATATGCCGAGCTATAATATAAATTACAGTACAATTTGGTGAAGTAACAGAAATATATATTATATTATACATATTACGATATATTTTCAATACTAATCTTTGAGTGACCGCACACGCAGCTATAATATATATTTCTGTTACTTCACCAAGTCGATATTATAGCTACAAAGGATGTAAGAAATTTAGTTCTGTCAAATTAGTCCAATGCTTGTTTTCAGTATAAAAGTCGCCATCTATCGCGGTTACGTCTAAATACCCGCAAATGAAGACGGCAAAGACTAATTTGACAGCTTTAATTTTGTTCTACCCTTTTTCAATATGTTTGGAAGAAAGAGATGTGATATGACTTAAATTAGTTTAGTGCGATTTACAACAGAATCGCCACTAGTGTTATCATTATGGTTTTGTAATATGTTTACAACACAAAGGTTTGATTTGATAATTATCATTAACTAGCTGCCCGGCGCGACTTCACTTGCGTGGTGTCCTACCATATAGGTACCCTACCCAACCCTGCGAAACATTCTTATTTGTTTGCCGTAAGAACCTTCTACAAAGTGAAAGGAACTACTCATCTATCCATTCATCCTGGATTCCTGGAGCGGTACCATCCCTACTGGCCTACTAGTTCGCGTTGAGATGGAGGGATCTATTTCCCCCCGCGCTTAATTAGTTGATCGCTGCGCTCCGATTGTGCAACATCGTTTTGTTTATGTGTTAATGTTTATAATTAGTTAAATACGGATTACATGTGGTTTAATTGATTATCTAGTGTTTAATTTCAGTGTATAATATATTTCAACCTTTATTAAAAATAATAGAAAACTTAAAAAAAAGAAGGATGATATCTGTAAAATAGTTCTCAAGTTATGGCGTGACCAAGGGAAATAGGGATTCATTTTTATATATTTTTTGTAAGATAATGTACGTAACTAAAAATACAGTCAAAGCCAAAGCCATTTACTTAGGTTCATGGATGCACTTATGACACAGTATTTTTAAGAGAGGTAGAGCATAGCGTAATTTCGCTCAAAGAGCAGCTCTAGTGGGGAAGTACCTCCACCTTGCAGAATACCGCAGCCAAATAACTTTATGTTGTGTTCCTGCGCGTGAATCAGGTCGCCAGAGCTCATTGGGGAGGGGAAAGGGTCGGTAACGCGTGAGTGATGCCCCGCGTGTTGCAAGCATCTATATGGCAATATTGGCAATGCTAACCGCTTACCATCAGACAGGCCGTGCACTAGATTACCGATTTCGTGGTATAAAAAACCATACATATTTTTAATGTTACAGATTAACTAAAATTACCCATAAAACTAGATCAGTCACTCCTAATGTATGCTTTTACATTAAATGAACGAACTGGTTTTAATCTCTCACTGGAAAGTTATTCAACTGAACTTAATTTTAGTTAACAGTCAAATAAAGTACAATTAATGTCACAAAAATGTGTGGTGTAATGTCTCCGAATGACTTTTATTATAATTAACTATTTTATATGAATAATCAATCAGTTCGAATCCCTATCTTTTCTTACAAGTTAAAAACTCAAATTAACCCAAAGACGTTCATTTTGTTTAAAAATCTATTCCACCAATTCTCCACCACCGACAATGCGCTCTGAACTCTGGTGGCGTTTGTTCCATACAAACGTAATCCCCAGTTTCCTCTCTGGATAATGACACTAGAGCTATGATTATTTTACCATGAAATCTGTAGGTATCACTGTATGTCTCTCGGTTGTGTTTTTCTCCATAAATTAATTATTATAAGAATTAGGAGCCTTCTAAAATGACAAAAACTGACCATTTTTATTGCCCTTATTGGACGTCCAGCAAACAAATTTGACGAATATAAATACTAAAAGGAAAACCGACAGACATAGCCAAATCCCTTCTTATTATATTCTTGAATAAATAAAAAAAACGATCCAGTATTGGAGGAGGAAACTGGGGATTACGAAATAGCGATTTCGTCTATTTTAAATAGGTATAATCGGTCCAAGCTGCAGTTGTCTCTATCGTCCCTCATACATTTACATCCCAGTAACAGCGCGACAGCAATAGATTTGTTAAATACCTATTTTTCAAATTTCATGCAGCCATCCTTTCCTCTTAAGGAAACAGTCAACATTTAGATGCAGTGATTAGTCCTTACTGTTCCAAATCAGTGCAAAATCACTTACTAGTTGTGGAATTGTATTGCTCAGTATTACTACTCTAAAGGAATTTCCTGTGAAAAATCCTTTCTTGGCATCCTCGCTTTCGTTATCGCGGCTGCAGTTTGAGCTGTGTGTTGTCGTGATTTCGATTCTATAAAATCCGATTAATTGGTTGGGTAAGCATTCCCCTCTGTTCATTCTTCTATAGTATTATTTACCTATTTTTATAAGTAGTAATATGGATTGAAGTAATTTTACATAGCATGTATTTTTTACTTTAATGACAAAACTAATATAAACATCAGAATACATTGTAGCATTCGTACTACCTTCTGTTATACTTGTATCTTATTTAAAATGTCTTGAGTTCTAAGAGCGAATACTTGGGCTATCTTTTAGTAGAATGAGCATGTTAATCAACCACTTGGATGACATTTATTAGTACTCGTCAGGGCGTGATCAGTCGGCGAGATTACTTCGAATCGGACTACTTACGTCGCGTGAGAAATGTCTGTGCATGTTATTCATTACACGAACTCTCGTAAGAGCTTCTTAATGGTACGCAATTGGAGTGAGACGAACTGGAGCATTGCAGGACGAACTACATGTAATTACCTGTATCACTGTGAATAATCAGTTGTACGTGAGGAACGGAAGGCGAAAAAAAGGGTATGGCTGGGCATCACGTGCAATGACAAAAAATAGCCTGTTTTCGCTGCAATTACATGAGGATAGAACTAGGGGATAGAAGAGATGGAATGGAAATGTCTTTTTTGTTTCATCGGCTTACGCATTAGTATGTTATGGAAGCTAGATGCTAGTATTGCTAAAGGCGATTGATTAATCCGAAGTCCTCTCAGATCAGTGCCTTGGCTAGATGACTGAAAAATTCTATTTAGTCCGTCATTTACAAAAAAAAATATTAGACACATATTTATTCTTTTGTTATTACGAAGATATCGTGTCGAAGTGCCGCGTGACGTCACTTATGGTACAGATCTAGATGCTAGTATTGCTAAAGGCGATTGATTAATCCGAAGTCCTCTCAGATCAGTGCCTTGGCTAGATGACTGAAAAATTCTATTTAGTCCGTCATTAACAAAATCAAAAAATATTAGACACATATTTATTCTTTTGTTATTTAAACAAAAAAATACGAAGATATCGTGTCGAAGTTCCGCGTGACGTCACTTTATGGTACAGATTTCACTCTAAAATAGCGTCACGAGCCCTCACTCCCGAACTTATGCGGACTAATTAGATTTTTTTTACCACGGAATCATACCTATTGCTGCAGATGATAGTGTATGGAAACTGTAATTATTAAATCAGAATTTTCTTAATTTCTAGAGCCAGTTTTTTTTATCTTTCAGGTGCTATCAGAGGTAAATGACCTCCATCTAGTAAAGGAAGAAAAAAACTGTAAATCTCCTATCTTAAACAGCATCAGGTTTGCGCTTTTGGCCGTTCAGTGGGGTGTACTTTGAAGCTTGTTTTAAAGATTTATGACATAACAGTGCCTAGGTTATACAGTTTTTATGTATCAGGTTTCTGACGCATCTGCAAAAATCATCCTTTAAAGCTAATAAGAGGTACAGATATTTCCACCTTTTTTATACTACTTAGGTAGCAAACATGCATACGGTCCGCCTGATGGTAAGCGGTTACCGTAGCCTATGGACGCTTGGAACACCAGGGGTGTTACTCGCGCATTGCCGACCCTGCAGAAATCTCTTCAGACCCTTTTTGAAAAACCCATGCTGAGCGAACGCGGAGTGAAGCTCCTTTGAGACCGCACAGTTTGAAACAATTCTGATTTCAATATGTGAGGATGGACTCCCCTTCGATGACGGAGAGTTGCGATGGTGGAAGGTAGCCGTGGGCATCATCTTAAACAATTATATAGAACACTGTCAGCTGTACAAGCGGTAGAACACACATAAGGAGGCAAAGTCTCTCCTCAGACTCAGAGGCTCTAAACCGTTTGTGAGTTCGGGATCGTCGACAATTCTAGCAGCATGTCGCTGAACCGACTCTAAAAGCCCAAGCTGGTATCCAGGGGCCCACAGATGACAACAGAACTCCATATGAGGCCGGACTTGCGACTTATAAAGTTGCAGCCTTTGCCCCGATGTGAAGTATTGCTGCAATTTGTTGAGCACTCCGAGCTTTTTGGATGCCAGCTTAACCGTGTTCTAAGTGACTACGGAACAAAATGTCACTAAAAATGTCGACGCCAAGGATCTCATTACATTGTCACCTTAAAAAACCAATTAATTTAATTGTTTCTTCATAATTCCTAATTTTATATTGACTAGCATTCTGATATGGTTACTCCCGCGTTCCAAATGGAATGAGGTATTGTACCATAGTTTTCTGTATAGCTCAATTCAAACCATTGTTATGGCAAGGTAAACTTCGTATAAGGAAAAGTTCAAAATCGGATATCCCTCATGTATAGTGAATAGAGCTCAAGTTACATAATTAGGGCCCCGTCCCGAACTTCAATCTCGGCCCGTTTCCAAACTATTCCATTCAAATTCCGTTCTCCTACCGAACGATCGAGAAAATCAAACAATAGTTAACGTTGTCAAATATCGGTATATGATTATATAGGTAAATATTGGCGAAATTAATTAAAAGCAAATATTTTTACTGTACACGTACCTAAAGTAATAACCGCAAAATATGTTACGTGAGAACATAGAATTTCTATTACCAGCCCAGTAGTGCCAGCTAAGATATTTTCTTCTCTATTATCCAGTTCTTTCAGATGACCTGGATAGACTCACTTGGAGCCACTGTTTACTACGGCTCATTAATGTCTGGTTGTGGAAATCCATGGGAGTAGACCAAAAAGGCATATATTTAAGACTGGATGCCAGCGAACAATGATAGATTTCTTGCAAAGCTAGTTACGTAGATTCACCAAAAAAAGTCTTTGATAAATAACAATCCATAAATCTATGTGTCATGGGTAAAACACTCAAGGGTTGTAACGGGTATATATTTTATAGGTTTTCTGAAGGCCGATAATGTAGTTTTGACAGCGTTCATAACTTAGTAGAGTTGCTTATGGTGTTTGGGCATAAAATAGCGACGCAAAATATGTATTACGGTATGTAATTTTTTTTTTCTTTTTATACCACTAAGGTGGCAAACACGCATACGGCCCGCCTGATGGTAAGCGGTTACCGTAGCCTATGGACGCTTGCAACACCAGGGGTATCACTCGCGCGTTGCCGACCCTGAAGAAACCTCTTCACACCCTTCTTGAAGAACCCCATGCTGTACTCCTTTGGGAAAACCACGGCGGGGAGCTCATTCCACAATCTGAGCGTCCGCGGAAGAAAACTCCTTTGAGCCCGCACAGTTCGAAACAATTCTGGTTTCAATGTGTGAGGATGGATTCCCCGTCGATGGCGAGAGTTGCGATGGTAGAAGGTAGCCGTGGGCATCAAGTCGAACAATTCCTTGGAACACTCCCCGTTGTACACACGGCTACAGATCAAGCTATACATTTCCAATATAAGCTGACCTCTCATTGTACGGAAATCCTATACAATGCAAGATCAGCTTATACTGGAAATGTATAGCTTGATGTGTTGCCGTGTGTACAAGCGGTAGAACACACATAAAGAGGCTAATTATCGAATGTCATAAATGTATATTATACATTTATGAATTTATTTGTTTTTTAAATTGACATGCTCTACGAAGAGCAAAATTCAACTTTAGGTCGTAACAAAAATTCATTTCTTCAATAACATACATTTTACGTGCAAATAAGATAATAACATGTAGTGGGTTTATGGCATCGTGTATTATACAGAATACGTTACGATAAATATTTCATACTTACTAAGGGACTGTTTACATCGATCGAGGCATAGTGCGGAGAATATGTATGCCAATATTAAGGCAGACATAGAAATGTAAAAACTGGCACGTAAAACTGGGCTACACGCGTGGTTTATAACTAAGCTAATAGCTAAGATTTCCAGTGTCCAAAATAATTATCCAAATTATATTTAAATAATACACAAATATTGTCTATACTGAAAATAATGTAACGTCAGGTGGCGAGTTAAAAGTATGTAACTCTATGGGATTTATGAAAGTGACTTGAAATCTCTTTAAATCAGTATAGAAACTTATTTGTAAGACGTAAAAATCTTGAAGCTGGAAAGCAATCACAATAATTTATCGTTTTTGGAAAGCATTTCCTATCAAACATTTCAAAATAAGTCCTTCATACAATTTCTCAGTACGCCTCATCCAGTTTAAAACCTCCTTAACAGTTGATATTATAAGGTAGCAAGTTTAAGTACTCACTTATTACTATGCGGTCCTAAAAGTCAGTAGTTAATAATAATTACAGTTTATGACTAAACGAGGCATAAAACATAGTACAATCTTTATTATATTTTTAGATTTTACCTAATGCCTTTAATAAAAGCTAAAAGGCGGTTTCCAGGATGTAGTTTAGAATTATCACCCTATTTACGGAGTTTAAAATAAAATTATATTACTTTAAATCCTAACTTAATATTATAAATGCGAAAGTAAGTTTGTTTTTTTTTTGTTTGTTTGTTTGTTACGCCTTTACGCCTCAACTACTCAACGGATCATCATGAAATTTGGCATGCAGATAACCGACAGTATGGAAAAGGAAAAAAAAAAAAAATTTTTATTATTAAAAAAAAAATAAAGTATTTTTTTTTATATTTTTTTTAGCACCAGTATCATTTGTATTATCGACCCTGAGTCGCTCGTCGCTGACCAAAACAACGACCTGTATACAAAAAACTCCCTCAGAATCTCTATTTGCTTTCATCGTTAAAAGGGTAAAAATCAAAAAAAAAACTGAAAAAAAAACTTAATTTTTCCTCCAGTACTTACCTAATAATAATATTTGTATTAAAACTAGACCTAAAATAAATATACTTAGTTAGAAAGTAAAATTGCCTTTTGTTTGCTTCTAAATTATTATTGTATCTTTCAAACAATGGTTAGACTATTATTTAATGTACCGTAAATATTTCGTAGAAAAATCTCAAGTTCTTAATGAAGATTCTCGTTCATCAATCAGAAGATTATTATTACAACTAATTAAATGAATATTTATTCATACATATAATTACTAAAGATATACAAAATACATTCTAAGAGAAAATTTCTTCGAGGCTGCCGCTGCTGCCGATCAGCAAGGCTGGCAGCATATTTTTTTACACGATCGGCCCGCCTTATGGTAAGCGGTCACCGTAGCCGTATGGACGCTGACAACACACGAAACATCGCTCACGCGTTACCGACCTTTCCCCCCTCTCCAATGAGCTCTGGCGACCTTACTCACTCACAGGAACACAACTTTACACAATATAAAACTATTTGGCTGCGGCATTCTGTAAGGTGGAGGTACTTCCCCAGTCGAGCTGCTCTTTGAGCGAATAAACGCTACGCTCTACCTCTCTACGTTTATTCATTGGATGGCCATAGTACACACGGCTACAGATCAAGCTATACATTTCCAATATAAGCTGACCTCTCATTGTACGGAAATCCTATACAATGCGAGATCAGCTTATACTGGAAATGTATAGATTGATGTGTTGCCGTGTGTACAACTCAATCTCGGAACACTTAGTGGTGTGGCTACCGTCTCGTATGGATATGCGCAATACCAGCCTGGCCCCTCGCTAAAAGCTTCTGGTAAATCTCGACACGACTGAAATTCTGGATCCGCCACTGGGGATTGCTATTGTGGCGCCGACCAAAGGCTGAAGGCTATGTGGGCCAAAAGGGTTAAACATACAAATTACGCATTACGAGCTTGACAACAGTTTTTCTTAAGCAAGCCAGGTCTTTAGTTATGCTGGCAAAGTTGTGGAGAAATGTCAACTTACAATAAACGTCTAATGGTTTCAGTGGCGACATCTACACCATTCAAGACCTAAATAAATTAGGTGCTAACAATGGTGCAATGCTAATGTTATTAGACTCTAAATCCTAAAATTGTAATAGCTTATAATAATAAATTGCTTTTGTAAACGCCCTTAAATTGTAATAGCTATTATAAGTATAACTAGTTTGCAATAAACTTGTAGTTTGTAATAATGCTCTTTTACTATTGGCGTGAACTAGTATTTGTGGCAATAAAGTTGTAGCAATTTTTTTTTTGTACCACTATGGTAGCAAAATAGTTTGGGCATTTTTTTAAACATGTCGACGGTCACTTTGCCACGGCCCAGTGTAGATTACTTAACATCAATTGCTACTAATTCTTGTCTTCTTAAGATATTTTTCTCTACAAATCACCTACCACTATCGCGCGTCAAAAATTGCTCAGATTTAGAAAATATTACGAGACACGTTGATTTTCAAAATTCAAGATCTTTACTCAACGAAATACAAAAAACGAACTACATATTCCATTTGTGAAATGTTATTGCTATAGAAATAATATCGAAACATACTTTGAACTGCCATAACCGCCGCACACAATATAATATTTCCTTTATCGGTACACACTATACTGAAATGCGTCCTCAGACTTCCAATACGAAAACCCCAACCAACACTCAAAAGCTGAATGTTATTGCCATAACACCGTCTATAACTTCGAAAACAGTCTTGTAAATATGGCAGTCAAACCTGTTATATTGTCCATTTGCAGCCAGAAATAATTCCGAAATTCCACGCTATAATTTTTATCGCAAATTGTCAGGGCACTTTGTAGACCTCCGACATGCCCCTAACGATCGAAATAATTGTGAATGCGCTATAAATAACAGTATTTAATCCAACGTATCATGTTTCCGATAGGTAACATGGTCCTAATCACGAGGATATCTCCCTGTTAACCTTTTAGGGAGTAAACACCGCGGGGGCTGACTGTTATAAACCATTAGACACATTAATATTAAACGGACGATGTGTCGACGTATTCAGATTGCATGCTGATCTAAGGCAGAATATGAGAATACCGTTTCACTTATCAACTTTTCACTTTGGAACATTGGAGTTAACGAAGTTGTTCAACTATTCGAGTGAAGTGAAAAGTTTGGAAGTATCTCGTGCTTCAGGGCTAGGAGATTCCACAGCGGTCATATTAATATGATATTAAAGCAACCGTGTATTAAAACAGGTAGATAGTAGGTATATGATATACCTATTGTCTGTTTAGGTTCAAGGTATCACTGAATTGTTTTAAATATGAGTATCTAGATATTCTATATGTTTTTCGTAAGAATTTCATTTCTAGTATATCAAATAGATTCGTATCAACCATTTCAAATATGATAAGACCAACAGGGGCATGATTTTGAAAAAAAAAATCTTTTTCTGCAAGATTATTGCTATTACTGATAACAATAATCGTGTGGCCACACTTGTTGTTGTAGAATGATGAACGAAACGCGTAAGTGCCGTGAAAATCACGGTGTTTGCGAGAAAAATACTCCTAAAAGCGTTCTGATAGCGCTACGTGTTTCTAATTAGGTGCTTAGACGACTAATTATTGTTTCAGCGCTAAAGAGAACATTAGTTGACTCTAAAAAAAATGGGACATAATCTTTGCGTATGATAACATCTCTATACCTTGTAATAAAAGCTCAATGGGCAAAATAGAACTTTTTATACAGAAATATTATTTTAAAAATTATACCATATATTTTTATTTTCAGCATATATTTTTTTTTTTATACGACTAAGTCGGTAAACAAGCATACGGCCCGCCTGATGGTAAGCGGTTACCGTAGCCATATGGACGCTTGCAACACACGAAGCATCGCTCACGCGTTACCGACCTTTCCCCCCTCCCCTATGAGCTCTGGCGACCTTACTCACGCGCAGGAACACAACATAAAGTTATTTGGCTGCGGTATTCTATAAGGTGGAGGTACTTCCCCAGTCGAGCTGCTCTTTGAGCGAATAAACGCTATGCTCTACCTCTCTTACCAATATATGACAGATACCAAAGTTAAAACATATCCAAAACGTAAATATAGCATCATAACTTCGGAAGACTTTCCCTCGGGAGCATACTTGGCCTTTTGAAGTATGTAATTATGTCAACGAAACAATATTGCAGGTACTATAAGACCAACGACAAAGAAGGCATAAACTTTTCTTATTTGAACGCCAAAACAAAATTTCAATCATTTAGTATGTACGTGATTTATTACTCTCAAATGGTACACTGATTGTACAATGTCCAGTTATTTCATTGTGGTTTACGTCTAGTTTTGTGCTGAATATAGATTGATTTTTGGCACACAGCAAAATAACAAGAACACCATTCAGAAAATTACATCTTGCAAATAAAAGTAAAAAGCCTTCTGTAATCATTAAGAAAGTTTTCTACTTAATTAAACGTTTAACATTAACTAAATGCTGGCATTTAAAAAAATGTCGGTCACGTCAGACTTAGCCTTGTTTTTTTTATTGCCAAAAACTAGACAAAAATAAATGGATCTTAGAAGCCAACAAGGAACGTGCAGGTTCTTCAAGGTTCTTAGAGGGCAGCTGTCTAATTTAAAGAGCCAATTTGAAACGGATGTCTGTAAAAAATGTTAACATGGAATAAGTCATAATTCACTGACTGACGGCTGTACAAAGAAAAGATGTGGAGTCTAGAAACTTTAAGTTTTGCACGGGGGATTATTTATGGGTCCTAATTTATAATTCGGGTCGGTCTGGAGTCTTAGATTATTTATACCATATTGCAAACCTATTTGTGCCTCAAGCAGCCAAGAATGTTTTAGGAAACAACGTTTAGGGACAAGTTAATTGAATAGTTTTTAAGACATTATTACAGAGGTAGAGAATAGCGTTATTTCCTACAAGGAGCAGTTCGATTGGGGAAATACCTCCACCCATCGAGGAACAATCCCTTAGAGTAGTAATACCGAGCAATCCGATTCCGAAACTAGACAGTGATTTGTCACTGATTTTGAACTGTAAGGACCGATCACTGTACCTATCGTGTGTTCTCGACTAGGCCAATCAAAGCGCATTGTCAGTAGTGGGAAATTGGCAGAATAGATTGCAAGCAAAATCAACGTCATCGCGCTTCTTTGGGTTAATTGTTCGATGCCTCCACCTTACAGAATACCGCAGACGAATAACTTTATGTTGTGTTCCTGTGCACGTGAGTAAGGTCGCCAGAGCTTACTGGGGAGGGAAGAAAGGTCGGTAACGCGTGAGTGATGCCTCGTGTGTACCAAGCATCCATAGAGCTGCGATAACCACCATGTGGGTCAGTTATATTATATTATCAAAGACATTGAAGGTACAATAAAAGAAAGCACAAACAATTAGCACACAAGACATATGGACGGATATGACGAAACGATAGCTATACATGCTAAGTTCTTTCCTTACACCATGTCAGAGGAGACCATAATATAAATCACCGCCGTTTCAAGAAACAATGGTTGTTGAATAAAACATTGTGAATTAAAGACTTGTTGCATAACAGTCATCTGTCAAGATACGTCTTTGTAATGATATTCATTATTCGCTGACTAATTCATTCATTTCATTCATTCATGCAATATATTAGAGGTACTTAGGCCTAAATTATAGAACGAGAATCAAAACTCAAGGGAAGTATCAAGAATAGATTGTATTATTTAAATTAAACTTTATGTCATAAAGCCAGGTTTCAAATTCACGTTCTGTAAAACAATTAAGCCTTAGTATTCACCCTTATGTATAAAATTAAGTGTTTGGCGATTCATCATCATCATCATCATCATCAGCCTATAATGTCCCACTGCTGTGCACAGGCCTGAAGGTGAAAGGGAATGGGCACCACGCGTGCCCACTGCGGATCGGTGGAGGTAGGCTAGTGGTCAACCTACTTTTGGAATTTTTCAAGCCGCCTAAGAGGCATGACGGGACCAACGGCCTTACGTGCATTCCGAAGCACGGAAACGCTCGATTTGAAATACCACTAGGCGATCACCCATCCAGGTACCGACCACGACGGTTTGGCAATTAGTATTCTATAACTACTCGTAGCTCACTTTTGGTAGTAAAATAGGGAGAGGTAATCATTTCCAATGAGTCTCCTGGCTCGGCAGTTTATTGAGTCAAGTATATAAAAATACACATATTACATACGATGATTATAGCATGTGACCTTGGAACACTGAGAATGCTTAACAATTTGTCACTAAACTCAGTAAGGCATTAATTTCATTAGCACCCGCCCAATAGGTACCGTTATCAAACAATTTCACGTCCACAAAAACCGGCTTTGTCTCACTTATCGAATAAATCAAATTGCATTATTTAAAAATCTTTAGTGATCGGATAAAATTCTTCAACGTTTTATATTTTATAAGGCATACAAAATTTAATTTAAATTTATTTTCACGGTAAGAAAACCAATCAAGTGATTGTCGTGCGTAAAAGTCAGTTAAAGTTCCGTAGCTTCGTAGCTGTCGTAGGCCTTTTAATTTATTAATGATTAGGAAGACTAAGTAGTAATTGATTAAAGGCGCCGTTTAGAAATTAGTTTTTACACAGGAAAATAATAATTTGAGATGGAATAATATTGCTATGGAATAAGTCAGTCATTTATTCATATTTAATTCCTACTAGGGCATTTACGAAGGTCAAAGCTACTGAATTTACCACCGCTCTGGAAAACGGACAGTAAACCTTTTAAACTTCTCCCTTTTTGTAGGGGCAGTTGTTTAATGTATAACAGGGCTTCCCAAACTTATTTTAACTGTGAAGCCCTTGAGAAGTTGCCATATTTTTGCGACGCCCTGTCCTTCTTACCATACATTTACCTACTAGGTGTAGTCCTAGCCTAATAACAACTCCAAATAGCATCTAGCATCTATCAATCAAAATTTTTGAAAAAGAACAAGCACTGGCCTCCCATTCCCGCCGCATCAAAATGCGCATGACACTCGACTCGGTCGCATCGACACAGACAGCCAAACCAAATATGGGGTCAAACTAGATAGATCGCCTCACGACGACCCTGGGATAATACCGCGGCGCACAGTGGAACGAATGTATGGGAGAGGTTGGACATTGGCATTTCCGATAAAAAAAAGTCCAATTTTGAAAAACTAATAATGCTATCATATTTGGTTATCAAAGTTATTCAAAACTTGTTCTGGCAAATTTCTTTCTATATCTCGTATTTCGGGAGTTATTTGAGAAATTGAGAAATTTTACTATGAAAATGACAGTATCGAGCTCTCTGACGCCTGATTCCGGCCTCGTTTCAAGTTGTGGGTATTACTATATTATTACGCATAATAAAAGCTACATTTACTGCTAAGACACATAGTGCGCCAAACGTGCACCTTATGACATATACGGTGATGTATTATTTTACTGAATTACACTCTCTACATCCTACATCTGGTCCTGTTTTAAGTTGTGGTTTTTATTATCATAATACACATACAAAGAGCTGCATTTACTGCTAAGACACATGTTGTGGCAAACGTCCACCTTCTGACATATAGGCTGATTTCTATTTTTTTTTACAAAAAACATTTTGTCATTATTTTATGTATACTGGTTTTGTTAGACTTATAATAACATGATTCACACATGTAGTGTATTCTGGAATAGATATTAAGAGTATCAATATAAAATATAACTTTCCTGAGAACCTAATTATAAGTTATTAAGAAAAGTGATTAGAGAAATGGTTACTTAATGGTTTACAAATAATAACTAATAAAGTAATGAGCACTAACAAACTGCTTATAATAAACTAATATACCATGCCTAATTAGCAAATAGGACCGTGTAATATTAATCAATCAATTAGGGTACCTGGATATTGTATAAATAAGTCACCATAAGTATCTTTAAAATCAGTATTGATTTATACCTCGTATAGTCACGCTAACCTCGAAATGAATTTTCCAAATTTTACTACGAATCTTGATCTTTACGTTGCTTTATGTGCACGCGCGCATAAAGATTTACGCGACTATAACTACTTATTCAGTGTTTTAAAAGATAATAGTTCTGTACCACTATGTAATAGTTACGAATCAACTTTAAAAGACTGGTGTCGTCGATTTTGCTACCGCATTTTTGCTAAATGGACAAAAACTGGAAGAAGCACGGATAAGTTCCGTAAGAAATACGAAGAGTGGCTGCAAGATGCAATTCAGTGGCCAGAATGTCCAACGAAACAAAACGAAAATGTAGTCCCTTCTACAGAAAATGTAAGGGAAGATATCGAACACACGATTATCCCGGCAAAATCAGATGCTTCAACCTGTACAAATCCTAGTCCTCGTAAATCCTATGAGGATCTTAGTAACCGGCAAAAAAGAAGACGAACTGAAGATGCTATTGGATGCAGTGGTAGCAGCAGCAGCGCTGAAATCGTGTTTTCGGCTGAAAGAGCGCTTAGAAAAGCAGGAGAAATCGACACAGCTGATGTAATGAAATACATAATGGAAAATCCAGAAGAGGCCTCCAAAATTAAAGCCTTTATTCATGGAGATACAATTAAGGTTAGGGAAATTACACCTTTGAAAGCATTGGCTCTGTATGTCTCGATGAATTTATCAAAATGGCGCTACAAAATACTTCGAGATTTTAACAATCAAGAAGGAATTTTAAAATACCCCAGTTATTACATGTTAGTTCAAGAAAAAGTGAAGTGTTATCCAGGCAAAGAAGATATATCAGTTACAGAAAACTCTGCAAAAATAAAATTGCAAGCTTTGTTGGACGTGACCACGAGAAGATTGATAAGATCTTTAAAAACATCTGTTGATTCCAATCAACAGCTCGTTTTGACCAGCAAATGGGGATTTGATGGGTCATCCAGCCAAAGCGTTTATCATCAAAAGACGAGTAGAAGTGAGATAAGTAGCCTGGATAGTAACTTCATGATAAGTCTTGTGCCTCTGCGACTCGCCTCAAACGATTTTATAATTTGGGAAAACGACAGACCATCCTCAACGTCATTTTGCCGCCCCATAATGTTTAAATTTATGAAAGAATCCAAAGAAAATGTACAGACAGAGTTGGCTGCAATTGAAGCTGAAATTAAGGCCTTAATTCCATCTACCATTACTGATGGAATTAGTGTTACACACCAGCTGCTATTGACAATGATTGATGGTAAAATTCATTCTATTATATCGGATACAGCAGCTTCAGTGTGTGACATATGCAAGGCTAGTCCTAAAGAAATGAATAATTTGGAGTTAGTAAAAGGGAAACCAGTAAACGAGGACATGTACAAATACGGCTTAAGCTCTCTTCACGCTTGGATTCGATCAATGGAATGTTTTCTACACATTTCCTATAAATTAGACATAAAGTCGTGGCAAGCGAAGGGTGATGTAGCAAAAAGAGAAGTTGATGAGAGGAAAAGAAGGATCCAAGAGGATGTAAGAAGAGAAACGGGCTTACTTCTCGATGTTGTGAAACAAGGTAGTGGATCTACCAATAATGGCAACTCGGCAAGGCGATTTTTTGAAAACTACGCTAAATCTGCTGAACTTACGGGAATAGACGCAGAGCTTTTGAGAAAAACCTGTGTGATCTTGCAGTGTATTTCATCAGGGCGGAAGATAAATTATATTAAATTCAGAGATTTCTGCTTTGATACTGCTAAACTTTACGTAGATTTGTACCCATGGTATTACATGCCTTCTTCTCTTCATAAACTTCTTATACACGGGCCAGATATAGTTCAAAATTTATCAATTATGCCCATTGGATTTCTATCTGAAGAGGCATCTGAGGCTAGAAACAAAGATTTTAGAAAATATAGAGAGGGGCAGTCTCGAAAATGCAGCAGTATCTCGTGTAATGAAGATATTATGCACAATCTTTTATTATCGTCTGATCCACTGCTTACAAGTATACGTCCAACAATAAATAAGTCCGTAAAAGCATCTTCGTTTAAGGAATTTTATGATCTAACTGATTTAGAAAAGAATGACACCGAATTTATTGATGTCAATGATTTAACAAATATAGATTCCGAATCTGAATCAAGTACTGATGACGAAGACGATGATGAGGAGGATGATTAAAACTTGATTTTTAAATGTTCTTCGGTTGTAGTTACTATAATTATATTTCTATGTGTACATAAAGTTAATAAATAAATCCATTGGAGTTTTTTTTATTATATTTTAAATCACCCTACATATAAGAAGGTGTGCGTTTAGCGCAACATGTCTTATCACTAAATGCAACTCTTGGTATGTGTATTTAAGATAGTAAAGACCACAACTTAAAACAGGACCAGAATCAGGAGGCAAAGAGCTCGGTTAAGTACAAAAATAAATCAGCCTATATATCAGAAGGTGCACGTTTGGCGCACTATGTGTCTTAGCAGAAAATATAGCTTTTACCATGCATAATACGATAGTAATACCCACAACTTGAAACAAGGCCGGAATCAGGCGTCAGAGAGCTCGATACTGTCATTTTCATAGTAAAATTTCACATTTTCTCTAATAACTCCCGAAATACGAGAGATAGAAAGAAATGTGTCAGAACAAGTTTTGAATAACTTTGATAACCTAAAATGATAGCATTATTAGTTTTTCAAATTTAAACTTTTTTTTCACGGAAATGCCAATGTCCAACCTCTCCCATACATTCGTTCCACTGTGCGGCGCCCAAGGGCGTCGCGACGCACAGTTTGGGAAGGCCTGATGTATAAACTTATAAGTTGAAACAAGGGATAAAAAGCTACTTTGCAATTTAGAGCCGGCGCCTAAGTTTTAAATCATTGTCAACAAAGTTTCCCAAGCCATTATATGTAACCACGGAAATGATTTAATCCGCCACACTGCAATATACACAGGCTTCATCAAAGCCAACACGATATGCGATAGATTGGCCTCGTACAATTTTGATGGGAGGCCGAGCCGCGTCGGGGCCTCTCCATTATTTTCCCGTCAAAGTGATTAAATAAATAGTCCCAGTGCTGTTACAGGTACGGAGTTATTCCGTAATTACGCAGCTTTATTGCCTAGACAGGGTTCTGGAATGTTTTGGACCTGAGCATAGACCGTGCAGGTCCAACATCAAGTAACCCAAAGGTTAACATTCTACGCTGACGGGCACAGTTACGTGATTTTTGCAGTAGAATAGTACGCTGATCCAATGACCATAGGAGCAAAGGTAAAGATGAAATCTTTGAGATGACACTGTTATCTTGGAATTAGAAAAGCTAAAATGAAGGAATATATGCGAAAAAGACATTAGGTTCATTTGGTGGACAAACCGTTTATAGGAGACTAGCTGTCCCCCGCGGTTTCACCCGTGCTACCGGGATAAAAAGTAGCTCTATGCCATAAGAAAGAAAGAAAGAAAATACTTTTATTCATCAAAAATCGACGCACAGAACATAAAACACACGCACATAACATAAGCTGTTTAGGCGTGAAAGCGTAACAAACAAAATCACATTCGCCTTATTATATTAGTTAGAATTAGGATTAGCTCTTCGTCCCGTGCGATCCCTTATTTTAGAAATTTCCATAAATATATTCTTATGCTATAAAAAGTAGCAACTCTCCAAGTTTCATAATTCTATGTCCAGTGGTTTCATATAGTTGTAAAGTTACACAATAATATAATTGAATTTCATTCATAGGAAGGAATACATTTCAAACAGTTAAATATGTAATTTATCGACTAAATAATATTAAATGAAAATGTACTTATTGGTTAAATTACATTGTAAATTATGTCAAATCGGTACAGGCAATTACCAATTTGCCTAAATATTTTACAGTAAGTGTTAAGCTGCTTGGGTTACAATTTCCATTTCGTACATCGTAAGGCAAACCGATCTTGCTGGCTAACTCGAACATAAGTCACGTGCAGGAAAAGGGTTGTGCTTATATTGTAAATATTAAAATATCGATGTTACACATAATCCTGGATAGTTTTTATTCCTGAAAATCTTTCAGGAGTATAGTTACAGACAAAGCACTTTAAACTTTAAACACATTCTGGTCTCAAGAAAACGAAACGGCCAAGCCACATATTCAAAATATAAGGTGTAGAGTTGGTGAAGTTAGGGCTTGTAGAGATAGGGCGTGTAGAGTTATAAGCTTGGCTCTACATGAGATCTGATAACTTTTTGACAGTGCGAGCCATATGGTCTTGGCAAACGTTTTTGGTGGGATCTTATTTTTATCATAATTCCAGGCTATGTGTATGATGTATCAGCTTCCCAAATTTCAGCATGTTTGCCGTTTAGGTGTGAAGAGAAGTCATTGAATTTACTTACTTCTAGAGCTTCATTAAAAGATTTGAACCACGCAGATGCTCCTTGTGAATCACGTTACGATACGCCAGATCTAGTTGGCTTTGTGAAGTTACATAACCTTAATTTAAAAAAATATTCGGGAATCAGGAAAAAGTTTTACCTCAAAAGTACAGGACCGATTTACTTTGGGGTTTAACAAGAATTTTAAACGATTTATACTTGCTGTAATAATATTACAGTGTTAATACACCCGTTCTGTTACCTATGTTCAGTCAATACCAAAAATTACTGCCGATGGATGTACAAAAATATTTTGATTTTATCGATATCGATACAAAATCTACGATATCGTAGACGTCACTGCATAGCATGAGCGAAGCAGGGGTCGCAAGCGGTCGGCGGTCACTCGACCCGCGGCCCGCGCCGCCATGTTAGATCCGTATCTTTGGCGCCATAATTCCCCGCCATTCGCCGATTTGCACAGATTGCATTTGAATTGCTCTTAGTCTTGCTTGCTAGTTAATTAATACCAATACAAGCAATTAGGAATTCTTCGACCGTTTTATTGGTCGATTTATTTGACTCATATTTATTTCAGTGGGTAACGCTAAATGGTGCTATAGAGCCCGACTATAAGTTCGACTTTCAAGTTCGATGCCGAATTTATTCAAATTCCGAATATTGGAAAATCTGTGAATTAAGAAAGGAACAATAATAGTAGGCAGGTAGTAGATTAGTGGGAACGCCAAGTTATCGCGAAGCTTCAAAATTGATCCACATCAGTTTAAAATTCTGTTCAAGTAATACTGAATGAATTTAAATCGTGTAACATAATTTCACAAAGTTTGACTAAAACAAGCACAAGGCTCAAGTTGAAATTCAATTTCGGCGTATAACTTTGATTTGATTCTTGAAGTTGAAGGGCTACTTCAGATATTTGTTTAATTATTTGACTTCAATCTAAAATGGTTTAAACGTGTAATTATTTCCGGTGCACTCTAAATTCTCAATTCATTCGGAATGCACTATCCTTTTACTTAAAAAATGTGTTATTGTATAAGGAAAGTATTTATTCGAAGTAAAACAATAACATAGAACGACTGTCAACGACTCGGTGTAGAGTTCCTTACTAGAAAGGTAAACCTACTACAATGTTTGAGAGGAAATTAATTCTACCCTCCCATTAAGGTATTTGGTGTATATTACCGAATGATTACTGTTAGTATAAATAAGTTATCTGACTGGAAACTGTAAGTTAATAAATATATATTTGATATTTTTTCGGCAAATATTCGGCAATCATCGAAGCCGAAACTACTGTACTATTAAGTCTCTATTTCACAAACACATACTCACAGATTATTTAATGACATACTATTCCATTAAGAATTGCAATGAAGGTGATTACGTGTAATTATGATCTAAAGAGGTATTACAATAAAAATACACTTAACTACGTTACTTAATTAACTGGTGCAATTATTATACGAATAGAAGCTAGCTAGTTAAATAAGCAAACCAGTATAACGAATGTTGTTAATAGTTCGTTCTATTTCTTATGAGTTATTTAAAAAAAGTATATATACATCATAATTGGTTCATCAAAAAAAAAAAAAAAAAACAGAAATTATACCTACATATAGCGGCCTTAGCTTGAAATCTCGCCAAATGTGCACGTCTTATGCGATATCGATACGATTGATAAAAAACATGGCGGATATTTTGACCCATATCCTCTCCACCTTGGATTCTATGAATAAATTCTAATTTATTTTTTTAATAAGTTTCTTTTGTCCCCATATTGACCGTGATATAAAGCAGAGAATCAGCTCAGGTTGGATGAAATGGCGACAGGTAACAGGAACAACATGTGATCCACGGATGCCTTTAAAGCTAAAGGGGAAAATCTATAAGTCCGTGATAAGACCTGTCTTAATATATGATTCGGAATGCTGGGCAGTAAAGAAGATGGATGAAAGACGATTGCATGCAGCTGAGATGAGGATGTTGAGATGGATGTGTGGAGTGACAAGAATGGATAAGATAAGAAATGAGTACATAAGGGGAAGCTTGAAAGTAGCGCCAGTGACTGAAAAGTTGAGAGGGAACCGTTTATCCTGGTATGGACATGTTATGAGGAGAAATGAAAGCCACGTCACTAAAAAAGTGATGAATATGAAAGTAGATGGATATACGGGAAGAGGAAGACCAAAAAAGAGATGGATGGATTGTGTGAAAGTTGACATGGGTAAGAAAGGAGTGGATGTGGAATGGAAGAAGCATACATATTGTGCCGACCCCAAATAATTGGGAACAGGGCAGGCAGATGATGATCTTTTGTCCCCATATAAAACCTAAACAAACAAACAACGTCGCGGCAAATGTTAGTCAACCATGAATTCATTATCCGTTATTATTTTTAGCTGGTCTTGTCGAAACGTAAAATAAAGCAGTAAAATGTAAATTTGTTACCATCTGTTGCTACATTTAATGTAAGCCACCTTTATTATAATGCTAGTAAAACGAGCGCCTACAAGAATATTAAAAGCAAACTCACTCAGGTACATCTTGCTTCCATTTATAATGAAGGTATTTTGTGTATCACAAGATGCTGAACACGAATTTTATTACTGTTCTCTTGATTCTATTGTCTATTTTAGGGGTAATTTCCTTGTTTTATATTCTTGAGAGATTTAAGATATTACTGTTTACAATAAACTCTTTTAAGTTTTTACCTATCTTTACTCTACTGACTCTACATTTAGGTAATGTACAATATAATTTATACCTAAGGCGCCGATCCCACGTTCCGCGTTCCGAGTTCTGCATTCCGTGTTGACTATTGTCCATACAGCAAGCAGTCTAGAATTCTGCAATATTCGCTACTGATCACACATCATACACTTTTTTATTTTCAAAGGCGCCACATAGCTACAATCAACGCGGAATGCAGAACTCGGAACTTGGAACTCTAGAACTCTTGTCAGTGGGATCGGTGCCTAAATGTTTTGTTTTTATTACCAAATCTGATCAATTTATTTTACACAATGAAACTATCAACTTCATTATGCCTATTTTCTATATTACTTACTACGCAAATTGGAATCCCGCATCAAAATGATATCCGCATAACAATCCCAACAATGGTCTTATTACACGAACAGACACCTACACGTTTCGTGAGCCATAGTTACGTAGTCATTACACTGCAATTTCTCCCTCATTCCGGCTCTATCCTGGAATGACTTCTAATAATGCTCACGTCGAGGCAAAAAGCAAAAGATTCAACGACATAATCACACTAAAAGCACTCCTTGTTATTCTCAAAAAGTCGCAGCGAGAATACAATGTTTACCTGTCACATGTTGTGACGTTGGAAGGACTTCCAATTTATTTATGGTCATAGCTTTGTTCGTTATTTGGAATTGGGATTTAGTCAACTTTGTTCCAACGTAGAGAAAGCTCAGTAATTCCGTTTAGGTTGTCAAATAAATATTTATAGGTCCAATATCAGCGTTTTAAGGATTTCGTACCCAAGGAGTGCCAAACGGTAAGCCTCCGCCGTTCATCCGTCCGTCCGTCCGTCAGTCAGTGAACCATAATAGCTAGACGGTTGAATGTTTCACAGAATGTGTATTTCTATTGCCGCTATTACAATAAATACTAAAAATGATATAAAATGAAAAACCCCATACCAGAAACTCATATAGAACTCTTCGTGTGCGAATCCAACTCGCACTTGGCCAGTTTTATTATTTATTTGACTTCAAAGAGAAAAAGCTGTTTTGACATTTCAAAAATCATGTATGTTCTATACCACTGATATTCTTTAAACCAAATTGCAGAAGAGTTAATTCACATTAACACAAATTCCATCCATTCCAAAGCAACCAATTTATAAGGCATAAATTGGCACAATAAACGCCGTCACGTTTCATACTGGGCCCGTAACACGTCCGTACTTAAGAGGAATGACTTTCATTAAACTCGCATACTTTCACAACTTAGGTATAAAGTACCTCAAAATTTAAATGAAAATATTTCAGTAGATCTATGTCGAGGTTGATTAAGAGAACCGCAGTAGGTAAACTACTTACCTGCTAGGTAATCACGTGTCATAAACATCATACTTATGTATGGCTGAAAGACAAAAAAAAACTGTGAACTATAATCGTCCCAGAGTCAGGAAAGCCAGGATGTAGCTGTTATACCCACGATGGGGCAAGGCAAAATTAATTAGGTATTTAAAAATTACCACGCGTAACAATGCAGGTTCGATGAATAGCAGTTTACAAAAGGCATTTTTAAATTGCTACTACTCGTCGAGTTTATTTACTTTCCCACCCCTAAAAAATGCTAGGTGTAGGAACGCCCATGGGCTGTTACGTAGACTATGACACTACACAGGAGCATCTACCTAATGCTATTCCTCAAGGGCCCAATAGCAATGGCTATTGAAAGTCCGCAACATAAACTGCGGGTACTTAAAAATCTACAAATTGAAGAATTATGTAGAAGATTTTTTGATTTTGGTAGTTGGCCGAGATAAATTTGAATGAAAGAATTTACGAAGAGATAAAAAAAATTTGTTTATGGCGGAACCGGCTATAAAATAATTGTTTTTATAATGGAAATATCTTTTCCTTTTAGTATTATTATACGCTCTCAATAAAATTGTAAATTATATTGATATTTGTTAAGTTATTTAGGTATTGGAGTGAAAAACTAATCAACCAAGAGGCATTAAAAAAAACAGCTTCATAAAAATGGATCGGTTTTTTATTTCCTTGTATTCGAAAATCGTGAAGTATCCACATAAAAATAGAGTTTTAAGAATAGGTAGTTGTGCTTTGTTTTCTACGGTTATATTTGCATCATTTTAGTGAAAAAATTAAAGACATCCGATTTATAGCACATAAAGAAACAAAAGGTATTTGAACCAAAGTTCGTATTGCAATCAAATATCCGATTAGGTCTTAATTTTTTTGATTTACTAACTTTTAAAATGACGAACATCATGGAACTGAAAATTCCCGTTTAGAACCAAAGCAGATCGGCGTCATCGGCGATCAGTAATTTTGTCGCATAATGGAATTTCGATACAGCGTATGAATCTAAACGTAAAAACGCTATCAAACGCAGCAAGTAGCTTATAAAACGCAATGCAGCCACAAAATCAAGTAACCGAGAGCTTGCCCGCCACTATTTTATTTTCAAGTAAACGAACTTTTCTTGAACCACCTGTGACACCAGTGATAAGGGAATTGTGCTATATCTTAAAAACGAGCGCACTTTAAATATGCAAAACTTTTTAAAAGGTTACTCAATAAATAATTCGTACAATCTACGAGGTGTTTGAAGTGAAACCACAGAAATAGATATAACAAAAATAGACATCTATTTCTGTGAGAGAAACCCATACAAAAAAAGTATAGTCTTCACTGACGAATTATTTGTGAAATTATTCCTATGAAGTGTATATAATTTTATTATATTAATTGAAAGATACTAAATATTTAACTTTAAACTAGCTGCCCGGTGCGACTTCGTTTGCGTGGTGTTCCTACCCTTTACCCTACTATAACCTACCAATTTTCTTAAAAAAAAAACCGTAAAACCTTTACCTGAGTATTAGAAAAGTTTAAAAAAAATTATGAAATTGGTAAAGTCGTTCTCAAGCTATGGCGTGACCAAGGGAAATATGGATTCATTTTTATATATAGAGATTATTACATGCAATAAACCTGGTTTACAAAACAGTAAAAAGAAGTAAACTGAGATTACAAATATAATAGTGTCAAATTTCGATTGTAATCGAAATAAAATGAGAGAACAAGTTCACATTATAATAACATCCAATTTATTAACTCATCAATCATATACCGATAAAATACTCGCTACAATTTAATCGAATCGTAAAACCCGGAGGCAGATTTGCTATTCGACAGTCGAATATTCGATTTTCACCTGCTGTCCATCACCAACAGAATTATTCCCATATATAGCGCTGACGAAAAAGCGTCGCATCGATTTATTCGTAAGCTCTTTTATGATGGCACCTATAGGTACTCTGTAGGGAGCCGTTAAGGGCTGACCCAATTTCTGAATCAAGCGAGAGGCACGTCCTAAGGGAATGGTACTCGGTTTAATAATAAGCAAATGGTTCAAAAACGTACCTACGAGTACGTCTACGTGACAGTCACTATACCTACGCACGATGTTATTTTTACTTTGACTCTTTAGTTGGAGTTAAAAAGCTTTATCTTATTGTAAGGGTTTTATAAGCTTTGTCGTAGGTATATATTTTTCGAAGAGTTAGATCGTTGGTCGGACTCAGTTGGATTATGATATTATCGTGGTACAAGGGTTGGGTGAAATAGTAGCAACACTGATTTGACTATAACGTGAATAGCAGAGTTAATGAGGGTATGCGTATTGCTTTTGGGACAGTTAGTTTATCACAAGCGCTCGAGCTCTACACATCTCAGTGCAATCATTGTTACATAAGGTTCTGAAGCCTCTAATTATTTAAGACTGTACACGTGTGAAGTGAAGTGATTATTTAATTGTAATATTAAAACAATTAACACATTGGGCCCGTGAGGAGTTTGTTGCGTCGCTTTTTCTCCTCATACGGGACTTTTACGAAGCGATGGTATAACGTTGTTTTATTGCCTGCACTGCGCCCACCGAATCCTGATACCACTGAACCCTCAACGTGGTTTTTGTATTGCTTGGCTGTCGCTAACTCCGACATATTTATGAGTTTTATATTTTTATTCGAATTCAGATAACCTATAGGATATAATTTGGTTGGTACGTAAATGATTACGTGCGTACAAGCCATATCAGCGAGCGTGGACTAACAAATACTCACATTTTATTAGTAGTATAAGATGGATGTAGAAAAGATAACAATCTTAGGACAAATTGAAGGAAAATGCGGCAGGAGTACATCCTCAGGTAGTCTGGCGTCATATACCACTGAAGGCGATCTGCAACAAGAAAGTCATATACAAATTATAGTTATAATGAGAGTCCGAAGAAAATGAATGAGATTGGCCATTTAACTATCACTCACACATTTTACTACTCCTCATTTAAAAAATGTGTGTAGGACGGCTTCCACCAGGTGGACGGCGTGATATAATCGCTAGGCGCCACTCACGAACATTTGCAGACCAAACGGTGTAATATGTTATAGGCTCATTTTTCGGCTAAAAGAGAAACAAGAAGACTTTAACGTACATTTGAGAATTTATACAGAATAAAATAATATTTATAAAGCATCTTATAACCCATATTTACATCGACCGTCTTTTATTTGGCAAAACTTTTGGAGGGTGACATTTACTTTATGGATACAACGAAAATTACAGGGTACTGGATATAAAATGACGGTATTTTTATCACTAAAAATGGCCTTTGTGCCGTTTTCCTCTACTGTCTTATTTACTTACTACCTTTCATGGAAGGTAATGAACTTAGCTTTACGGGGCGGATCAATTTTAATGCGAGATTTTGTTCTAAGCAAACCTATCAATAAAAATACAGCCTTATAATGAAATAGCTGTCCACCGCGGTTTCACTCGCGTTATCGGGATAAAAAGTCTATAATACTCGGGGATAATGTAGCTTCCTATTAGTGATAGATTTTTTCGAAGCCGACTGGTAGTTCCAGAGATTAGCCCGTTTAAACAAACAAACAAAAAACTTCCGCTCTTATATTATTTTTATTAGTATAGATAGTCAATACGACTATCTCAATCTGATGGGTAAATTCAATTATGAAAGGTCAATTGTATGTGTAAATATAACTTTTAGCTTGTGGAACACATTGGTAATATAAAACTTAATTTAATTTTCCGTTACGGGTCACTAAATAATTTGAACAGTGGTTTGAAAATATATTTCTATCAATATGTAGGTACACACGGCTACAGATCAAGCTATACATTTCCAGTATAAGCTGATCTCGCATAGTAAAGGATTTCCGTACAATGGGAGGTCAGCTTATACTAGAAATGTATAGCTTGATCTGTAGCCGTGTGTACATAATTTGATTACTTTTGGTAATATTTTAATTACTTTCAAAATACAGAAATGCACTAGTTTTGTCTTCATGATTCCACTGGTGTACCTGGACTATATTACATTCCCAACTATGTACACAAAATATGACAATATACTAGGCCGTTTGACGACAATCTCACCATGACAAGTAATTATGCGGCCGAAGGTGGCAGGCATACAAAGCCTAAAAGGAACTGGCTCTCAAGTGCAGCTGTCGGAACACACCGATGCATTGAAGGTAAAACATTTTTCATTCCAAAAAGTAGTATTGTAAGTTAATACTACTTTGTGGACTTGTAACAACAAAATGAGGTTCGTCACTTTAATCCTAAGTAAACTCGAAACAAAATTTAATTCCATGAAAGGTAAGGTAATTGGAAACGGTTGTTTCCTCTGAGTATTAAAAGCTGAATAATTAACTAATTCACATAACTGATGAATCTAATTTTACTAGAGGTCGCCCATGAGTCGAAGACAATGCCTAGTTTGAACCTTGACTTATTACTGGCGTGAAATCATTGGATCAACCGCTCTTACTTGCTTTTATAATTTTGAAAAGAATAACCTCTCAAAAATAGAAGGCTAAGAACGCCTCTAATCATTCCTTTATTAATAATGTTCACACTGGTTCTCCAACTCGGCTGGGCAGCGTTCGTGAAGCTACGGTATATCTTCACGTCCAAAATACCTCAGAGTCTGTAGACAAAGGTCTTCAATCAGTGCGTGTTACCAGTGATGACATACGGGACAAAGACATGGACTTTTACTGCTGGCCGCATAAATAAGCTCAGAGTCACTCAGCGAGCTATGGAACGAGCTATGCTCGGAATTTCTCTACATGACAGGGTCCGAAACGAGGACATTCGTAGGAGAACGAAAACAACGGACATCGCTCGTAGAGTTAGTAAACTGAAGTGGCCGGTGGGGAAGAAAGGTTCTCGAGTGGCGACCACGTACTGGAAAGCGCCGAGCGGGACGACCTCCCACCAGGTGGACCGACGACCTGGTCAGAGTCGCTGGGCGCCGCTGGATGCAAGCGGCCGAGAACCGTTCAAAGTGGAAATCAATGGGGGAGGTCTATGTTCAGCAGTGGACATCCATAGGCTGATATGATGACACTGGTTCACACATAATTAGTCTTTCACAAAAATCGAGAATTAAATAATATGTCATATTCTAATAAAATATACATATACTCGTACAACTAGTGACTGAGAGGTTGATACCTCGCGAGCAAAAAATGTTCCTAGTCTAGAAAAAAATCTAAAAACTGAATTGAAAGAAAAAACATATAATTATCAAACCTGCTCATGAAATGTCAAGAAAATCGATTGAGAAATGCGACCTAGAAGAGAACAGCTGGACATCCGCCGGACACCGGGCAGACATACGAAAGCTCTTTTGCCCAAGCTGAAACGGAGAAGCTGCGAGCGCGAACCGCGAGCGAAGCAAAAAATTATGAATAAAATCTAGGTTGTAAAGTATCGTTTACTCGCCCCTTTTTAATGTCAATTCAAGATATATAGATTTCTACACACATAATAAATAAAAAGCTATTCCATTATAAATAAATTAATTCATTATTTAATAATAGGATAGCATTAATGTCAGGTATTTTCATAATTTTATTCAATTAGCCGACATAATAGATGGCATATGAAATAAGTACACTATAAGGGAATTATTAATTATACAAGAATTTTGTTCTGAGATATAACAAAGGCATTCATTCGCGTCCTTTGTGCCACGTTAAAATGTCCGTCAAATTACTTATCTTTGTGCTTGTATGATTCTCTTGAAATAGGATCAATATACCATTTTACATAGTGGTTGTTTTGTTTAGTATTTAGTTAATTGATTCTGGGAAGTAAAAACATAATTTTGTCGTTTAAAATGTTCCTGCTATATTATATCCTGTCATCATCCTCGTCTTCATCGTAGGGCCCTCTGTTTCTAATGATTTGGGGTCGGCGCTATATGAACGTTTCTTTCCATTCGTCTCTTCTATACGTATACCAGCATTAACACCTTTCTTGCCCATATCATCTTTCACACAATTCATCCATTTTTTTTCGGTCTTCCTCTTCCCATATATCCTTAAAGAGTAAGGAAGGAGGTATATTGCACTTTGTTTGTCCGGATGACGGTTTCTTTTTATAATATAGGGTTGAACTAAAGAATGACTTTTCGAAATTGTTGGAATTTACCTATAGGGATATGGGATTGCGTTGAAAGCCGAGGGACAGAAATATCCTAGTTTAAAAAATTTCTTACTTAGCACAGGTTAATTTATTAAGTTAAGTTAAGTGTTCGCATTCATATAACAATATGAATGCGAACAGAGCCTTCCAATGACGAATCGTAACTTCAACAACGTTTAATTGATATAAGTAAAAATACGTGTCTAATATTTTTTGATAATGTAAAAGACGGACTGAATATTTTTTTTCCATTGTTCCTAGATGTTGATTGAATCATTTCAAACGCCATTCTTTTTTATTATGGACGTGGAAAATGTAAGAAACAGTAAAGACAAGACGCAACAAGTGCCAACAAAAGAAAGACAGCGCTTTTCCTTGAGTTTATTAATGTGCCAGTTACTTCGGCTTTTCATTGCGCCCCGTTTAATGGTGGCCGCTTTTACACAGAAAATAAGAGCAGTGGACTGTCATTAGAGAGAAAAAACAAAGATAAATAAGCACAGTTATCTTATAAATAAGATATATTATTCGTATTCATGTGGAATTTATAAAATCTGTCGCCAAGAACGTACTGGTATGTTTCGGTAGCTGCACTTGAGAGCCAGTTCCTTCTAGGCTTTGTGTGCTTACCTTCGGCTACATAATTACTTACCAGACTGTTCAAACACAGGCCCCTAATTCTCGCAATTTCGACATCGATGTCAAATACATATTTGGCGAAAAACATGGCGATCGTTGTCAAAATGTATATATACGAGCAACTCCGAGCAAGTGTGTTGAAAATAAATAATCTTATGTCACGAAAATGTGTGGATTCTATCCTTTTATCAAAAGCTGAAAGTTTCAGACGTACTTTTAAGATATTTTTTTTTTGTAGATGTGCTATTTTCACTTACAGTGGCTGCAAAATATTTTCAAAAATAAAATGTTACAGTTTCAATCAGTAATATTTTCTCATGGGGAATGAAACAGTTTGTGTTGTGAAATATGGTGCAAATTTCCTGTATTTTTTCTCTGTCTAAGCAAATTTGCCCTTGCCGCCAGCGATTTCAGTCAGAAAACCGCTCTTTGAATAAATCAAGGAGAGCCGTGTCTATATAAAGAGTCTCACTTCGCTATGAAGTTTATTCTGATATTTTTAGAATGAAATTCCAACTTATTTGGGTTATCTCAACACAAATATTGGCATTGTTACGAGCTCACTCTAACCTCTTGATTGTAGTGGGAAAATATTATTTCGAATCACAAGACGCGAAGATATAACATTTTCTACCAACTTATATCGGTACCGTGTATTTATTTGTTAAGACGTATATTTTTGCATGTTTTAAGGAGCTGGTAGAGGGCATTGAAGCGATGGCATTTAGTATTTTGACAACTTTAATCTACGTGGTCGGTCGCCGACTCAACTACCTCTGAATGCCCGGCTGGTGGCTACTCAAAAATTGGTAACAGCCCCTTTATTCCCTTTTCAAACTTTGAAATTACAATTAAAACGCGAAAAACTAAATAAAGTTCTAAATTCAAACGTTTAGCCGACAGCTAATAAAACGACATGCATATACACGTATGTACATGGTGTATAAATTTTCGTTCGTCCCCAACTGTCAGTCAGGCGAGTGCTCGTGTTCTAGATAGCGGCGAGTAATTGGTGCATCGGGGCCATCGGGGGCGATCGCTCCGGATATTGTTTTCACCCACGCGATTCGAAAATGACCGCGTTACGGGGGCGTTTTTCCATTAGATGTATCACGTATTTTGTACCACCCTTTTAACTCTTTTTTTGTTTGAAATGATTTTAGATAGCCATGATTGAATGGAAGAGGTATATAAGTTATATTTTTCGTAAAAATACTTTCTGTATTGTTACAATTACTATTATTACAACGTATTGATAATCTCGTAATCTCATCAAAGCCTGAGGCCCTACTACGAAAAACGATACACGATAGTCCGATCATCGTTGTCAATCAGTCAGCCAATAGAATTGCATAAAATTTACGTCTCGTCAGTTTTGCTGCAATTCTATTGGTTAATATTTGACAACGATGATCGGATTATCGTGTATCGTTTTTCGTAGTAGACCCTCTGACCTGAGCGAGTAAACGCTTACAGAACATTTAAACAATAACTCGCGTTTTTCCTGATTAATATAACGATGAAAACAGTATATTTTAAGGTAAAAAATAACTCAAAAAAAAAACATACAATTATTCTTAAAAACTGTCAAGATATCTAAACAAACAATAAGTAATCGTAAAAAGGCAGCATTATTAAAATTAACGTCCCTTTTTTATGGTAAAGGCTAAACAAGAAAATATTACTTAATTTACTTTGGAGATCTATGGTTCATTAACAAAAAAAAAATCTCACCCATAAAGTATTTTTTCTTCTTCATAATTTTGATTTGATACCACTCCTTTATGTACATTCAACCTGCAATAATAGAATACATACCTTCATAACAACATCACAAAGACACACCTTACTCGAACTTGTACTCGGATTCAAGCAAAGATTTATTTACAATGTCATCGATATCAGATGAAAATACTAACGACCTTACTCACGGTCACGTAAAAAACGTCACATCATTTGACAATAGATAGATAGATAGATAATACTTTATTGTTACACCAAAACATATTATTACAAACAAAACTTAAAACTAACAGTGAAAGTGCTACAATGGGCGGCCTTATCACTAAAAGTGATCTCTACCAGGCAACCTTTGGATGGAGAGGAATTGAAATATATATTCAAATACGGGGGTGTACAATAAAACCTAAACAAAGAATAAATTAATAGTAATAAACATTAAGACATAATAATATAAACTAAATAAAATAAACTATTATAAACAGAAATATGCATATAAATACATATATACATACAGATAGATAATATATACCTACTTAGAATATACAATGCAAATACAAACAAATACATATACCTATATATTACTAACACTAACAATGACAATGTTACTAAGTTGAGATAAAATATTATGACAACTTAAATAGTGTTTTAGTTAAAAAGCGTCTTATGAGTAATGGTGTAAGTGTACATTTGCGACGATAATAAATAAATAAATATCTTGGGACATTCCTCACACACGGTCATCTGATCCCAAACTAAGCAGAGCTTGTACTATGGAAACCAGATAACTGATATAATACATGTACTACTTTTTGGTTTGCAAATACATACACAGATGCATGTCCTGTGGAAAATCAAACCCACGACCTGCGGCGCGATAGGTGGAATCTTAACCAGCTGCGCCAACCGGCCCGGCTTTTAATTAATTAGTTATTTTATGGTATCGTTCCTAAAACAAAACAGCATTTCAAAAATCTAAAATACGTAAAAAAATGTTTAGCTTAGTAAACCCCAGTTTCAGTCTACCGGAGAAAAGTTGATATCCAAACAAGATGCTCGGAGCGGCAAAACCTCAACAGGCTCATTTAATAATTTCCTCTAGTATTTCGTTACCAATTTTCCACCTATCATACGATGATATAGGCTTTATATTGAATATCTAAACACAGCGTGACACAATAGCATCGGTGTTTGTAAATCAAAACAGCTAGGGCGGGCGGCTTAAGGCGGGAGTGGGGCCGGGCGGTCTAGTCAGCCGCGCGACGCCGGTCGGCGCGTACGTCACGCGTCCCGCCCGCGCCAAACTAACTAAAAAAAAAACTTCGCTTTCTCGTAATACGTGCTACACTTTACAAAATGGATGTGTGACGTTTCGTTTATTTAGGACTTATTAAAAAGGTAATGAGTTTTTTTTGCAGATTTTTTTTTGTTTGACTTAATTTGCGTTTGAATTCGATTCGAGTGGGTTGATTAATTAAGGTTCGCTTTTCAGATACTGTGGGTTTTAATGACAAAAAATGTTCAATGGTTGATAGTGATTGACGAGGGCTTTTATAAAATAATGAACATGGTATGATAAGGAAAATTAGGTATCTTTATTTATCACAGAATGATTGTTTGATTTACACAATAATTCAATTAGAGTTAGATTTAAATAGAGTTAAAAAGTAAAAAAAAAACTCATAAAGAAAAGGGACGAAATTAATTAAGCTCATTCATTATTCCAGAGACGTAGTTAGGACGTAACAAATTCTTAGGCCGAGGTGAATGTTCGTGACTTAATCTAAGCATAACTGTACCAACATTTCGTACCATAAATCTGGTTTTTATGACAAGGAATAAACGACTGTACGCTACTGGAATAAGTAAAAGCTTAAGGTTTACTTTACAAATGGAAACCTTTATTAGATATTTCTCGTAATTATAATTTATTTCGTGAATTTGGCCATTGTTTTAGAAATGAATAAAATCCTAGGCTTTCAGTTCTGCCCACCCTGTATTCCACTTAGTATTTTTCTTAGAATTTATTTCGTGATATACATAGTTTCAGTATTTTACTCGAGTGAAAAACTAACGGCCTTACTCATAAACGCTATATAACTAAATCTACTGAATAAATGGTCAAATAAATAATGGTCAAATAACGTTACCTTGGTGTCATTGTCAAACAATTTGATGTTATTTAGGTGACCACTTAATCAGCTTATTAGTTAAATAACGTTTTATGAGTAAGGGGGTTAATGTATGTAAAAGGATTAGTTTTACGTCGTTTTTGGAACTTAAAAGATTATCAATTCTACGGGTATATAAACACTCGGCAATAATGTAGCTCCCTATTAGTGAAAGATTTTTTCGAATCCGATTGGTAGTTCCATAGATTAGCGCGTTTAAGCAAATAATCAATAGAAAAACTTACGATTTATTACATTATTTTAGATTTTAGAAACAAATCCGTTAGTTAAATTAACTGATGTATTATACTTCACTAGATTTCCGCCCTGTGGTTTCAACTTCTTTCTACTATTTTAGTTCCCTTAGGGGTTGAAATTAGGGCCTGCGTTTCAGTCAGTACAATATAGATCATAAATCATTTACGAAAAATACTCTCCAAGAGTTTTCAGAGTACTTGACCTCATCAGAGTTCCATTTATGAAATCACAGAACTTCCGCTAGCGTAGTTCGTATTCTATTTTTATTCGACTAAGTCCGGGACTGGGTGAGACCATGCCTTCCTCACAATTTTGATACTGAATATCGAATGAAAAAATACTCAATATATAGCGTACCTCTTAATCGAGTAGTTTTTCCCGCATTCCTGGGGTAAAAAGTAGCCTATATCCGTCTCCATACCATATGGTATCTACGTGCCTAATTTCGGCGTGAAAGCATAACAAACAAACAAATAAGCAAACAAACACATTTGCATTTTAATGTAGGAGTAGGATAGTAGGAAGAAGGGTAGTAACGCATCTTCGATTGTCAAGCACTTAGTGGGTTCTGGTGACGTATCTACTTGAGTTGAAGTAGCCTCAGGCTTTTCCATACTAACCACTAACTTACCACCGTTGACAAAAATTATATTGTCACTCACCCTAACAACCTCGCGTGAAAATAACATTAATACGTTGAATCGTGATGAGGAACGTTCGATCAAATTGATTCAAGATAAAGGACAGTTTGCTACCAACTTGAAAAGACTGTCGGCACTGAAGTGAGGAAATGCGAATCATACCTTTCAGGCTTCACAATATGTATGTAAATAGAAAGCTATTTGTATCCGAATGGGTACATTTTTGTTTTATGAAAGAGTTCGCTATGTTTGGGTTACTATTTTTTTTGTTCTGATTTGTTGGTATAATAAAAAAAAAACAAATGCTCGGAGTGCTCAACAAAGCGAAGCAGTACTTCACATTTGGGCAAAGGCTGCATACAAGTCGCAAGTCCGGCCTCATATGGAGTACTGTTGTCATCTATGGGCGGAGGCACCTGGATACCAGCTTGCGCCTTTAGACTCGGTTCAGCGACGTGCTGCTAGAATTATCGATGATCTCGAGCTCACAAGTGGTTTAGAGCCCCTCAGTCTGAGGAGAGACTTTCCTCCTTATGTATGTTATACCAATGATATTATAATAATCATTGGTGTTATACCGCTTGTACAACAGACAGTGTTCTGTACAATTGTTTAAGATGATGCCCACGGTTACGCCTTCCACCATCGCAACTCTCGCCATCGATGGGGAGTCCAGATTGAAACCAGAATGGTTTCGAACTGTGCGGTCTCAAGAGCTTTATTTCGCGGACACTCAGATTGTGGAATGAGCTTCCCACCGTGGTTTTCCCAATGGCAAGGGGTTCAAAAAGGGTGTGAAGGGATTTCTACTGGGTCGACAACGCGCGAGTAATACCCCTACGCTACGGTAGGCTACGGTAACCGCTTATCATCAGGCAGGCCATATGCTTGTTTGCTACCTAAGTATATAGTATAAAAAGAAAAAAAATCGCTGGTTCTTCCCAGAGGCCATTATAAGTGCCCTCCTAGAGTCCCAACTAAATACATGGCTTTGATACATAGTTTTGAAAACCACCCTGCCATAGTTACAAACAGGTACACAATTATACATAGTAACGTTGTAAGCAGTAATCCAACAATAGCTTCTACTACCTACCATATAGGTAGATATCACGAACATCAGATAGGGGTTAATTGAAACTGAGCTTTGTAGGACCGATCTATTAACTTTGAGCAATATTGCTTGATTGATTACTTTCGTATCAGAATCAATATCTCTTGACGGTAAATTTTGGCTAAAACTAAGCCATTTCAATTGAGAATAATTTGGCAAGGAATTCTAAATTATTATGTCCCCAGCTTAAATGTCTTCCGAGCCTCAAATTACAAAATATTATGACGTTTATATGTCGCTCTGCGAATGAGCTTTACCCACAATTTTAGCAAATGAAATGTAGCTTCAACACGCCAGGTTCAATGACCTCATAAAAATAAAGCTGAACGTTCACAGTGCAAAAGGTGGTACTTGATAAAAACTTTTTCAAAAAAATACCTTCAGCTCCTCGACTTTATTATAACCACAGTATAGCTGAAGCAGTAAAAACCTTAAATACACTTCCGTGGTGTAGTAAATTCAGGGCATGTGATAGAAAAAGGTCTGCATCGCGACATCTCGCGACCTCGCTACCTGGCACCGGCACGGGTCGTTCAATCCGCAAAACATTATTTTGAAGCTCACATTATGTTGTGTGCTTACTGTTTATTGTACCCCCGTACCCTGTGAATGAATTTTGAACACTTGGTATTGTTTCTAGAATGTTCTTTAGGAATTGGTTGTGAAAGGTCGCAAGTAGTCTCATTCTATGGTATTGTTTATAATGTCCATAAAATAGGTGATAGTAACCGCTTACAGGCGGACCGCTTGCTTACTTATCAGTATTCTGACATCTTTACAATCTGTCTCACAAAGGACATTCAGTAACTTGTGTGGAAATAATTGTAGGTCATGTAAGGTATGGTCCATCAAAGCATCCTTTTATTGAATTCCTTTTTATGTGGATAAAGAAGGTCTTGGGGCTTTTTCCTTTTTAATCTTGACATAGATTCTGAACATAGAATTTAAATTTCGATTCTGACTTGATTCTGACTTAAAGTATGTGTCAGCTTTTAAAGTCCGAATGATACTAGGTATACTATATGTTTTTTTTCTAGCCAGTATGGGTAAGTCTTACAAACCTCGCTGTAAGGAACCATGAACTGATTTTTGAAGAAAATAAAAGATTAAAATTTATTTTAAAAAGAATGTATATTCGGAGACGGTTTTTTTTTTCAATTTTCTGCTTTTACATATACGAACAAAATTATGTATGACAAATTAGTTTGACCATCGTATTAGGTACCTCTATGTAGAGTTAAGAATATTGATGTCTTCTTTATATTTTCCGATGCCGTAACAAAATAACTTAAACTGTAACTTTTAAAATCAATAGACCCTGAAATAGGCAGTAATAGTGAGAAATTTTCAAAGCTATTCATCATGGTAGTGGTCAAAACCAATATTTGAGAAGCTGTTCAACTCGAAATCATTTGATTTACCGGCTCGCGTTAAATATAGCTCCGAATAAAGTCTGTGTTGGATGGCAGACATATTGATATTGGCGGAACTAACATTGGGGATTTGTTTAAATGCTTGGGATTTATCATACTTCTGTAGAGAAAGAGAGATGATATATATTCTATCCTATTGAACGAATGGAAAATGATATGGATGAAACCTGGAAGATAGATAGCTATAACATATAGGTATGATACTTTTATCTCGGAAAAACAAGATCTCTCAGGATAAGGACAGGAAGATAGTACATATATTATAGACACTACATTTTAACTTAAAACCAATTTCTACGCATCTACTTTGGCCATAACTTCCTACGACTATATTATCCGAAAATGTTACAAAGGATTTTTACGTGACCTATTACAAGCAAATTGATGGTCTGTGGGAGTCTTTTGTTTTGAGACCCACATCCTATTTTGACCTTTAGAAAGTTTACAATACGGTGAAAATTCAATTGTGAAATAGGCGTAGATCGTGAAACCACGCACTGTGGGAATCCAATATTATGCGGCTTTTATTACCTTCTCAATGTTAGAGAGTGTTCAGATGTACTGAAAATATATCTTATTTCGTGAACATTATATTCTATGGTGTCATCAATTTAGGGTAATGCGTTGCGTATCATATCTACATCTTAAGTAATACCTCCTTCATTCCCTCCTACCTTCCTCCTGTCAGTCACTATCACTTATCACTTAACAGTATTACAATATCGTCCATTTAGATATTGGATACAGTGAAGATTGAAAACGTTTGAGGAAATTGTTTTTGCACAGTTGTTTGGAGACAGTCTACCTATTTTACCGCCCTTAAATCTAACTAATATTATAAAGAGGAAAGATTTGATTGTTTGTTTGTTTGCATTGAATAGGCTCCGAATCTACTGAACCGATTTGAAAAATACTTTCACTGTTGGGAAGCTACACTATCCCCGGGTGGCATAGGCTACTTTTTATTACGGGAACGCGGGTGAAGCCGCGCGAGACAGCTAGTATTCTATACAACTATTTAAAACAATCAGCGATGTTTTTAAACATTAGGTCCCGTACTTATCAATGTTAAGTTATTAGTGGAATTAAGTTTTTAATCACCGACGTAACATTAAAATTCTTATTTTGCAATCAAAGGTTTTATAACATATTTGAAAAACTTTCGTTGGGTTTATCATGCTGAACAATAACTATTGGACCAAATCTGAAATTGCGATCAGAGTTTTTTTTTTTTAATTAAATGGGCTTGCGTTTGGCCACTGACTCGCCCATAAGGGACGATGACGAAGCCTGAGATGAAACACGCTTACCCAGAAGAAACCTATTCACTCTGGCCTTGAAAGTACCTAGATTGTAAGCGTCAGGAAACACAGACGCCGGAAGCAAGTTCCACTCCCTTGCTGTCCGCATTATAAATGAGGATGCAAAACGCTGTGTCCGTATATTCGGTATGTCAACAACGTACGGGTGAAAATGTTCCCGGCGTCTTGTGAGCATTCTTTGGTTAATCTTCGGGGCCATACTTTCTTTTCTGTGCGAACGAAGATTCAAGACGCGCCATATCAGTTGGGTACCTACTACTGTGATAACATTCATAATAATGATTAACCTCAAAAAGTATGAATAGGATTATCTCGATTCAGTCCTGTAGTATAAAAGTAGCTTAGCGTGGCAAACCTAACGTAGGTAGATAGGTAACTATGCCTAATCTCTGTTTAGGTTCTAAGCTGTAGGTATTTTAATTAGCGTCTATTGCAACTTGCAACCCTAAAAGTTATATTAAATTGAATCCCAGCTTTGTGTTGTTCTCAAACTACTTTACCCACGTCTAGGAAACTTTACACAAACTCTAGTTAATGACTTAACCTGTTTGACAGCCGTTGAAAAGCAATTCATCATCATCACAATAGGGGCCCGCGCTCCTGATTCGGCAGAATTCCGATAATATTCGAACTCATCCGAAAAACTGCACGTCAATAATATTATGTAAATATTTCCGTATGCAGATTACCATCCGATTTTTCCTTAATCGGTATTCGATCGCGTGACTAATCGAATCTTAAATCGTTCAGTTTATTATTTTATTATTACTTTTTCTATAAGACATGTAAGTATTTATGTAACAAATGTATTTAAATGTCCAAGTTGTGTTCAGTTTATACAAAACTTTGAAATGAAATGTACGATTTTGAAATACATGATGGTCACTCAGACCTTTTTCCGTAAAACTCGTTGGATCAGAAACCTATAAAGGCTTTTATAAGGCACTTAAGGTTCACGTTGCCTACTAAACTGATCCTAAAAATACCCTCTTAATTTTTTCTGTGGCCATTTAGGTAGTTCTCAAATATTCATAAACTACACTATTGTAGGTACAAATGTCATAAATGGTATCCTGCGGGGCGATTACGTAACTAAATTTCAATCATTTTCGAATTGAAATCGGTTCAATATAGCGATTTTCTGATAACTTTTTTACGTTCTGATAACTGCAAATACAATGGTTCATTAGAAATGGAAACATTTCCGATTTTGTAATATTTCTACCGATTCAGAGGTTATTTCAGTCTGAATTTCATTGCAATAAAGTTACGTTACTGAACTTACCGAAAAATCGTGACATTTCCACTACACTTAGTCAATCTGCAACCGTCCAATATCCCTCTATTGATTTATGCAAGAGCAATTAAACTCTGTCAATAAGTTATACAGGCAAACTAGGGTCCTGCCTGATTAATGTTATTAGTTCACGTAGGTATTGGATTATATCTGCGTCAAGTTGGAACATGTCAATGGGATATTCATCACAGGCTGCGACTTATCTATGGCACGGATTTACTGGGATTATATTACTATTTTAGAGGTTTAATTTTGTTATTTTTATTTTCTACCATAGTTAGGCCTGTATCCTATAATCTCATAATAATAAGTGATCAAATGGAAAATGTATGTAATGTAGTAAAACAAATCTTAAAAGGAATGATCAATAGACAATGGTAGAAGTTTAGCGACAGAATTTCAATCTAAGGTCACAAATGTTTTACTATAAAGCAAATTATATGTTACCGTCGAAAAGTTCGCGTCAACCCTTACGTAAAATCATCCGAGATAATCCTTAAAAAATAAGGAATCCTTAAAAAGTAAATCATACAAAATTGTTACAAATTGCCACTAAGCCGAACCAGTTTTCAATAGTATCTCCAACAAATAAGCAAATTCCTTACACCATTACAACAGTAGAGTTAACGTACATAGGCTGTATATAAATAACAGCAGTAGGTATATTAACTACGTCATTTTGAAACAAAACACATGTAAATGTAATCCCGCAGAGATGGGAATGGAATAAAACGAATTTTATGTCGTGACGTGTCTCAGTAAGACAACGCCGAAGTGTATGGCTGTTATACGACTGGTGTACAGCTATTATACGACTGTCAGGTCTACTGACGCTCCCCTCACGAGACATAAACAGTGACTGTCTCCGAAAATATGGCCACATTTGCGACACTCAACTGATATAAAAGCGGCTTCATGATGTAAGCAAAATAAATGTTATTTAAGTATTTTTAATAATAAAGCAACAGTAATTTTCTAAAAAAAAAAGGTTTTTGCTAGACATGAACCAATAGAATTGGTCAAACATTCATCCTACATACTGGTAGAGTCAAATGTTAATTCTGGACTTCCATTGTAACGTTATATTGTGTCTTGCCACTAATGCTTCTTATTAATATCCAAGTCTTCTACCATTCTCTTACCATGTAAATAGTATAATAGCAACAATTGTATTCTGATCACATAATTTTTAATCCAACCCCAGCAAATTATGAGAAACATTCTAGTTAGCTTCGCGACTTATATTTCCACTATAAATTTCTCTTGTCATAGTAGTGTTTATTGCACCTAGGTCATCCGTATACCCAAAGACAGCTCACGTCGACCTTATATTGGGTTCAGCTGCACTTAAAGGTCAATCAATCTCCAGAATTATGTCACAAAGCTTTTTTTTTCTGTATTTGATTCGCAATCAGTCGCCAGACTTTAAGCGAATGCGTTGTGTGATTTTTGACGTGTCGAGAACGGTGGCCAGTGCTAACAATCCCGTTGGTTCTCGCGAGGGACGCGCGTCCTATTATAACAATTGATGTCATTGTTATATTTTTAACCGCGAGCCAACCAGTATAACTTGATCTCTTTTTAGCCTTTGGACCATATTTGTTTTATTCAGCAGCTCAGCAACGAGTGGGTTTGGGTGGAAAATGTCACAAATCTGACCCTCAAATGTGATCGAAATGCTTTGGTTCAAAATACATTTGTAAAATTATTGATACGAGAGAGGACTTCTAAGCCTATAACATTTTTGAGTGCTAGAAGCCTAATAGTTAATCTGTATGTATATTTTACTTTTAACATTTTTATCATGGAGCAATTAGAAATAATGCTTTAATAAATTAAGATTTCTGTTATTTTAATATGCTAGAAATATAATAACTTAATGTAATAATAATTGCTTAATATCTTTAAAATGCCGTCTACCTATATTCCCATAATCCGTCAACAACAAAAGAATATTTCAAAGAGATAGAAGCACTCGAACTACTTGGTAGAATATTTTCAGAGCTCGATATATTATTATCTATAAATAATATCCCCAGACTGCCTCCTATCCACAATCTATTTCAACGTCTAGGCTCTTATTTATACCATAAGTTCTAAAATTGTTGGAAGTTTATTAGTTATTCATATCGCACAAAATTATATGGGATAAAAATTATAGGAATTCACGCCAAAGCAACAGTAGTCTATACTGTCCCCAAGGCTCACCACGTATGTCACACAGTATGACCACAATCTCAACATGGTAAGTGATGATGTATTGCCGAAGCTGGTGAGTAAACCAGTAGTAAGTAGTCTTCGAAGACTATATATTAATTATTATTGAAAGATAATTGTTAAAGATAATTAAAGTTAACTAAAAACCGGTTACTAACATTTAATTTTATGAAATGATCCATCTGTGTCAATTTATCTTTGAGAATTATCAAAAACGCAAGACACCTATAAAATTTATAATAAATTAATTTTCAATGGTCAGCCTAAAAATATTATTTGTTGATTTCAAAACTGACAGACTTTCATACAAACATTTACCCCCTTAGATGTGAAAGGGGATAGAACCTTTGTGGCATAGCTAGCCGCCGCCATTTTAGTTTTTTTTCAATGTCGCGGCGCACGATGTAACTGGTATATATGGATAGAGAACACTTATACAAACAAAAAATGTTAATCAATATGGTGGCCTAAAGTGTCACGTTTCCGAGATATTTGGAGGTAAAGATCGCCATATGAGAATTATGATAATCGTTAAAAATTAACTTATTACGTGTTTATATGCATTCGATTGTATTCAAATAATAGTTCCCAGGTCGTTTTATAATATTTTTTTAATAGAGTAAAACTAGGAGCACGAAAAACAATATTTTTAATTACTTACCTACTAAACAGCATCGTAATATTCGCTATGAACCACAATGTTGTCAAAGTAGCTCGGATCGTGACTTGTTTTCCATCTTGTCATTATTATACAAACAAAAATGACAATACTTGTCCTAAAATCTATGTTACCAAGTTAATTGGAACTAAAGATCGCTAAGTAATGCTCCCTGGGCGCCAAAATTGCAATAGCGTCGTAAATAAATAAAAAAACCGGGACTCGCGTCAGGCCCGACCTAATAAAACTTCCACCTAAATGAAAGTCCCGTCTTCGTGGAAGACTGCTTATGTGCACACAATGCCAAAAAGAGCGATAGATCCGACCCGACGAATTACAGGCCTATTGCCATCACCTCCCATTTTCTCCAATGTCATGTAGCGAGTGATCAACACGCAACTCTTGAGATACCTAGAGGATCACGATTTGTTGAGTGACCGACAATATGGCTTCCGCCATAGTCCCTTGGCTGTGATGTATCTTTGTATATACTAGAAGGTCACCAGCCGAGTGTTCACTTGCCATTGAGAGTCAATGTGGCGAAGGCGTTCGATCGGGTCTGGCACCGGTGTCTTCTAACGAAGTTACCAGCATATGGGCTTCCCGAGGGACTATGCAAATGGGTCGCCAATTTTCTGTCCAGCAGATGCATAAGAGATGAGAGATATAAATGCTGGCGTCCCGCAAGGGTCTGTACTGTCCCCAACACTGTTCCTGCTGCATATCAATGAAATTCTGTCTATTGACGGCATTCATTGTGCAGAGGACGCGCATCGCCCGCGCCGCACCACCTACCCGACCCACTGCCTATGTCTACTACGTCAGCACCTTTTACGAAGCCCATGCCTAAAAAGGAATCGAAGCGGGCTTGTGATGATGGTTTTGAGATAGTGCAAAGCAGGAAGCACCGTCAGAAAACGAATAAGAACCGATGCGGCACAGCTCCTGTGGAGCCCAAGCAAACCATGCCACGCCAAACACTCCGGTGTGTATTTCTCGTCTACACTACGCCACCAAGGCGGAGGACATCGTGGAGTACATTCGCCAAAGAATGAAGTACTCGCTGAGGGTGCAGCTGTTGGAATCGAGCCGCAACGTCAACTTCAAGGCGTCCGTGTTGCGAGTATCAACATGTTTTTGCACCTCGTCATGGAAGAGGACTTTTGGCCGCAGAACGTGGTGTTCCGTCGCTTTTGCGGACAAGTGCCACATGATCGCAGGAAGACATAGTGCAGTGCAGTAGTGTTAACTAACAAAGGCTTAAGTGTTTATACTAATAATAATTGGACTGTTTTACAAAAACCTTAAACCGACTTCAAAGTACACTAAGAAGTAATCAAATCCCGATCTGATGACAATGGGACCAAACGGGAAGCGTACCCTTTCAAATAAAAAAAGTATTTTCCAAATCGGTTAATAAATGACGGAGTTAGGCGTCCGTGTTGCGAGTATCCACATGTTTTTGCACCTCGTCATGGAAGAGGACTTTTGGCCGCAGAACGTGGTGTTCCATCGCTTTCGCGGACAAGTGCCACATGATCGCACGAAGACATAGTGCAGTGCAGTAGTGTTAACTAACAAAGGCTTAAGTGTTTATACTAATAATAATTGGACTGTTTTACAAAAACCTTAAACCGACTTCAAAGTACACTAAGAAGTAATCAAATCCCGATCTGATGACAATGGGACCAAACGGGAAGAGTACCCTTTCAAATAAAAAAATAATTTTCCAAATCGGTTAATAAATGACGGAGTTATGAGGTAACAAACATTAAAAAAAAAACATTCGAATTGAGAACCTCCTCCTTTTTTGGAAGTCGGTGAAAAATGTTTTATTATAATATTTATGTTAGTTTGTAAGGTATTTATCTATGGGCCACAGTAGCCTGATAATAAAGATTGATTATTATTATTGCAAATATTCCTCGTTTCGTAGCGGAGGAAAGCCGCGAACGGCTTGTGTCTGAAATCTAGAGCTCACTTACTAGTGTCTCCGATTACGGTCGACTAAACCTAGTCCATTTCAACCCCACTAAGACTCAAGTCTGCGCGTTCACCGCTAAGAAAACCCCATTTACTGTGGCTTCATAATTCCGGAACACGGACATCAGTGAAAGCATCGGGATCCTCGGCATCGACATTTCTAACGACGTCAATAGGCCGTCTAGAAGACAAGGTTAAGCTAGCATCCAAAAAACTCGAAGTGCTCAACGAAGCGAAGCAGTACTTCATATCGGGGCAAAGGGTGCAACTTTGTTTGTGCAACAACAAGTCGCAAGTCGGGCCTTATATGGAGTTCTGCTCTTACCTGGATACCAGTTTGGGCCTTTAGACTCGGTTCAGCGATGTGCGATTAGAATCGTCGACGATCCCGAGCTCTCAAGCGGCTCAGGGCCCCTCAATCTGAGGAGAGACTGCCTCCTTATGTGTGTTCTACCGCTTGTACAATAGACAGTGTTCTGTAGAAACCTGATGCCTACGGCTACCTTCTACCATCGCAAGTCTCGCCATTGACGGGGAGTTCATCCTCACACATTGGAACCAAAATAGTTTCGAACTATGCGGTCTCAAAGGAGCTTTCTTCGCTTACAATCAGGCGGGCTGTATGTTTGTTTGCTACCTAAGTAGTTTAAAAAATACCTTTTATTCAAAGGGTTGCGGTCACGGCTTGTTTCTATTATGTGTTTTATTTTATTTTTAAAACCGTGATGCAATATTATTTGACCACTATTGCTTAAAAACAAGAACATAAATTGTACTTAATCAACATTAAACTATTGTCATTCGTCTCATATTATATATACCTACATCGATATTCCAATATCTCGGTAACATGATATTTTAAGACAAGCATTGTCATTGTTGTTTAACAACGGCGACATGGAAAACAAGTTAACCACTACGATCCGAGCTACTTGACAACATTGGGTTTCATTGCGAATATTGCGATGCGGTTTAGTAGGTAACCAATTAATGAATATTGTTTTTTCGTGCTCCTTGTTTACTATATTCTAATAAATAGTCAAATCAACCTGGGAACTATTAAACAATCAAATATTATACAATCTAATGCATATAAACACGTAATAAGTTCATTTTTAATGATTGTCGTAATTCTCATATGGCGATCTTTACCTCCAAATATCTCGGAAACGTGACACTTTAGGTCACCATATTGCTTAACATTTTTTGTTTGTATAAGTCTCTTCTACCCAAATATACCACTTACATCGTGCGCCGCGACATTGAAAAAAAATCAAAATGGCGGCGGGTGGCTATGCCAGCTCCCATACAAAAATGTTCGTACCCCTTTCCAAAAATCCTTCCATAGTGGATCCCCTCACAATATAATTATAAATTTAGTGATGTTTACTTTCAAAAAGAAGGACTTTTCATACACAACTTCCCCCTTTTCACCCCTTCGGGGTCGGAATTATCATAAACGCTGAGACACCTATAAATTTAATAATAAATTAATTTTCAATTGTCAGCCTAAACACAAAATTTGAAGATCCTAACTTCAAAATTGACGGACTTTCATTCGTGGAATTAGCAATAATCCATTCTTAATAACGTAGGCATCCGGCCTACGTTATTATAACTATCTGTTTGCCAAATTTCAGCCCAATCTGTTCAGTGGTTTGAGCTATGCGTTGATAGATCAGTCAGTCACGGTTTCCATTTATATATACACACACAGAATACCTAACACTCCCTAAGCCGAATGGGTATAATTTATCCTAACCTGAGAAAGACAATACACAGAAAGGTACTCGTAATTGCTCTCAACAAACGCTTCTGTTTAATATTAATAACATTATTGTTTCATAAAAGCTCCTACAGAGATGCTTGTAATACATGGACAACCTTAATTTTACAGATAGGAATTATGACATAATAAAAAGCATCTGCTTGGAATATTTTTACTACCCCATCAACTTTTTATGAAACTTGCTTGTTGCATTGCAGATAAAATCAAAATCAAAATCAAAATCAAAAAGTCATTTATTCAGTTTAGGCCTTAGTAAGGCACTTATGAACGTTATGTACATACAGTTGAATTTACCACCGGTTCGGAATACACTTAAACTGAGAAGACTCCGGCAAGAAACTCAGCAAGGTTTTTTTTTTGTGGAAGATCTTTTAATTTAATATTACAGCTTTTTTCCAAATACTTATACAATATATACATTATTATTTTATGCTTATTCGTACAATTGTCACTTAGCCAGGGGGATGCAAGTGCAGAGAGAAGCTACTACAACCATATATTCTTGTCATCCACGTAATGAGCCACCTTATAGTAGGCTTTGTCAATTAACCTCTGCTTTATGAAATCCTTGAATTTATCATAAGACATTTTAGTTACTTCGAGTGGGATTTTATTATAGAATCGAACGCAATTTCCGAGAAAAGACTTATTAGCTTTAGATAACCTGAATCTAGGTGTCACAATTTTATCTTTATTTCTTGTATTGAAGTTATGGCGGCTACTATTAATTTCAAATAAATTTAAGTTTTTACGGACAAACATAATATTTTCATAAATGTACTGTGACGGTAACGTTAAAATTTTAAATTCCTTGAATCGACTTCGTAGTGATTCGCGAGGACCCAAACAATAGATTGCGCGAATTGCACTTTTCTGCAGAATAAATATAGTTTCAAAGTCTGCAGCTGAGCCCCACAGCAGAAGACTGTAGGACATTAAACTATGGAAATAAGCAAAGTAAACCAACCTGGCTGTAGCCACATCTGTTATTTGTCTAATTTTTCTAACTGCGAAGGCGGCGGAACTCAGTTTACTAGCTAATCTTTCTATATGAGGACCCCATTGTATTTTACTGTCTAATGTAACGCCGAGAAAAACTGCCTTATCCACTAGTGCAAGTCTTTTACCATCGACAAAGATATGAGTGTCACTCTTAACAACATTAGGGAGAGAAAACCTTATACATTTAGTTTTACAGGAATTAAGCATAAGATTATTGGCGGCAAACCATTTTGATACAGCTGATAAGGTGTCATTGAGCTGCGTAAGGTCGGTATCTTTTCTATTGACCTTAAAAATTAGAGAAGTGTCATCTGCAAATAAAACTATATCCGACATTTCATTTACCATATAGGGCAGATCATTAATATATGCCAGAAACAAAAAAGGGCCTAAAATTGATCCTTGCGGTACGCCCGCTAAAGACCCTGAGGACGTAGTACCGCTAATACCTACTTTTTGTTGGCGACCTGATAGATAAGATGATATAAGATCGAGTGCCACTCCACGAACTCCATAGTGTTGGAGTTTTAAAACTAGTGTGTAGTGATCTACGCAATCAAATGCCTTGGAGAGATCACAAAATACGCCAACCGCATCCTGTGAATTCTCCCAGGCTTCAAAAATATGCTTTAAAAGTTTAGCACCAGCGTCTGTCGTAGACCGGCCTTTTGTAAATCCAAACTGATGATCATGTAAAATCTGATTTTTGGTGAAATGAGTTAACAATTGATTTAGTATAACTTTCTCAAAAATTTTGCTTAACGCTGGAAGTATAGAGATGGGTCTATAATCAGAAGGATTATTTTTGCACCCAGATTTAAATATAGGAATGATCTTACTGTGTTTCATCAAATCGGGGAAAGAACCCTGAACAATACATTGATTAAAAATAGCTGCTAAAATAGGTGCTATACTAGTTATAACTGAGTGGATTACTTTAACTGATACTTACTTATACTTAATTACTTTAACTGATAGATGGGGTATGTATACTTTACATACATTTTTTAAATAATGAATTAAAAGTAAGCTCAAAATGATGGCGAGATTTTTATACAAATCGAATGTAATAAACCCGTCGAAGAAATATTATTCTAGAACACGACGACTGAAATGAAACTCAGTCTACGAGTTCTGAGATTATTTTTTCAGTTAAACGAGTCTTAGGCGGATATTAGCTAGAAGAACTGGAGCAAAAACCGACAGAATTATTTTTGGGGACAAATTCACTGAACGGATTTTCCCAGGCCTGAAGAAATAACGAGCTCCCGAAGTGTTAAGGCGTGGAATTATATTAAAACTTCGGTATTTAAGATAATTTTAATTTGGACAAAAATTGTGTCAAAGGAAATCAGGTTTATTAAATTTGGTATTAACATAAACTGCTACTGAATGTAATTAGGTAATGATGATTTTCTCTTCAAATATAGCCCAAATTAATAAGTACCTAGCTCAATTTTAGGATCAACAAAATGTCAAAAGCTAGTGATTTTTTTTTATATTGTGTATCCTTATTACGTAATATACAGGTCGTTGTTTTGGTCATTGACGAGCGACTCAGGGTCGATAATACGAAGGAGACTGGTGCTAAAAAAAATATAAAAAAATACTTTATTTTTTTTAATAAAAAAAAAAAAAAAAAAATTTGGAAATCATGTAATAAGCTAAAGTGTAGACATAATACTCAACGGGAGTACGAGGGAGTAAAGGGGTGGGGCAATGGCGGCTTGTGCCTACCTCTAGTCAGTGCACGTGCCTAGTAACCATACTTTGCGGTAATTTTATTTCAAATTGAATACGGTATTTCTCAACATATTTACAGTATTTAATTGAATTAAGTCCATTTTTGGGGAATATATATTGTGTACTACCGCTCCTGGGTCGCTTGTCGCCGACCAAAACAACACCCTGTATAGAAATATTATATTCATAGTTGATTTTGTACATTCATAATAAACAGATAGTAGTTCAACAAACTTTATACCTGTTCGAGTTAAACTTCGCAGCACCTAAATCAAATTGATATCTTGTACGAGAGACAAAACATTTTGCATTTTTCCCTGCAGCGTTACAAATAAAATGAACTTCTACAAGAGATATTTATTATTTGTAACACAAACGACTTCTGTTTCACTTTAAAACTTATTTAGCTATATATTAAGTTTGGTATAACTCCTTACCTGCTTCAAAGTAATTTATGAATACTTCAGATTCAATTACTTTTCATCTTGATTCAAGTAAATTATGAAGTCATTGGTATGTGATATTATTTTCTTCTGTGGCCCTTTTCGATTTGTTTCGGGGGTTTCGGGCCAGTGGGGCCAGCAATCACTTTCTCATAAGTGACACTTAGATACGAAAGTAGGATGGGGTGAGCTTGATCGATTGTTCCAGATGTCATCCCAAAATTTTCCTCTTTTGTAATACTATTATAGACAAGAAACAAACGCAATTCAGAACTCTCCCAGGAATTATAATATAATGTCAAACGAGTAGGTGTATCATTTCCATCTCATGAACTTTCATAAATGTCATGAACTATAAAAGTTTCTGTATCCTTTGATTTTATTCATAATTAAATATAAAATAAGAAGTATCTTTATTTTTTTGTCTCGTTTTACGAATTTGTTTTTTCTTGCTAGTAAATTTAGAAATACTGTCAAATAAAGGGTTTGGGATATAAATAGCTAAGTTATGGGCTTTATGTGAACAAAGAGAATGAATTTGAGAACACGGTCCGATTTATACGCTTCGCAAACATGCAAATGTTGGAGCAGCGGCAGAAGAATAAATATTTATTTCTCATTTCGCTACTTAGGACCGGTAATCGTAAAGGAGCGCGTTTAAAATGTATGGCGCTTTTAAAACGTGAACAGCTTGTGGGCTCGAGGGGTCGAAACAGTAGTTAGACTTAAATAGATTACAACCTAAGTGAAAATACATATAAACAACAATTAATCAGTTTAAAAGCTTAAATCAACTATATTAAAAAATAAAGCGCTCGTGGTGTAGCATGATTAGCCGTTCTTAATCGATCGGCAAAGTTAAGTTACCACTGTCGTGGTCGGTACCTGGATGGGTGACCGCCTAGTGGTATTTCAAATTGAGCGTTTCCGTGCTTCGGAAGACACGTAAAGCCGTTGGTCCCGGTTATCACTTAATTGTGATATTCGTTAAGCTAGTTGGATGCCTCCTAGGCGGCTTGAAAAATTCCAACAGTCGGTTGACCACTAGCCTACCTCCACCGATCCGCAGTGGGCATGCGTGGTGGAGTATTGCCCATACCCTTTCACCCTCATTTGTGCCGTGCTCAGCAGTGGGACATTATAGGCTGATGATGATGATGATGATGATATTAAAAAATTCCCTTTTCTTTGTTACAGATCCAAAAGCCTCCATCGAAATCAAAGGATGTTTGAAAATAAATAAGATCGTAAAAGTGCCTGCCAAATTGTGATGACTCGTTGACAGTGCGCACAATGTGACGAGAGAGTTTGTGTGTGGCGTGATGCAACTAGTAATGCTTAACTTTTTAATCATGTTCGATGTGGTGTTCATATTCTTTCTGTTCCTCATCGCTGTGACGTGTGTGATGAACTACATGCCCGGGAAGAGTAAGCGACAGGAGGTTACGGAGGATGAGGTCGACGATGACGTCATTCCTCCTCCACCACTGTTCGCGGGGGATGATGATGAACCTTCTTCCAGCCGAGATACTTATGTGGTAATACCACCACCGCTTGAAAGCGCCAGAGCGAAAGATGGCTGTCCTATTCATGTGGTGTAGTATAAGCACTGATATAATATGTGAGTATTTTTTTTTTTGAGCGTGAATTTTATTGCACTTTTTATGATACAACTATGTACTTACCTAAAGAAAATTAAAGATATCTGATAGAAGAAACAAAAGTCTGTGCCAACAAATAAAAAATTGCAGCAGGTGGTGTTATTGTATCAAATCTTAAGTTTACCTATTGGTACCTACTTAAAAACCCCAGATCAAAGCAAAAGTTTTAATTGTTTCAGATCAACGTAGGAGTTTATTACGAAGAAGCCTTATAAGAATGTAGATGTCGAAAAAAATAAACAAGTAGACATTTTTTACCAATTAGTCAAGTTTATAAATTCTTGTTATGTAAAGATTAAGAAAGGTGGAAATTCTGGGACTCAAGTGAAGGGCAAATGTAACTGCAAAGAATTGAATTGAAAAAACCTTTAATTGCAGACATGCACTAAAGCTACTAATACAAATAGTGTAAGTAGAAACACTGTAACAAACGTAATAGACAAATGTTTGATTAACTAATATAGGAACTTAAGTTTGTCAAGTTGTTATTATTTAGATACTTGGTAGAGGCCTAATTATATGGTTTTCATGAGCTGACAAACATTCTCAGCAAATACTCATAATTATACAGACTAATCCTGACGAAGTTTTGTTTACTTTAATAGAGTAAGAGTAAATATATACTTTGTTACGTAAAGTGTTCAAATTTCGCGTCAAATATTTGCAAGTGCTTGTTTAAGATGAATGTGACTGAATAAATAGTTAATGATATTAGAGGATAATGATTAGTTATACGTTTCGCTTGCTACATTAATGTTTTATATTGAATATGTACCTAGTTGAATCTTGTCAATATTAAAAAGACTACTAAGTATTCTGTTATGTCGATTTTACGCTTTTCCGAAGCTTATGAGCCAAATACACTTTTTATGATTAGCAACGCCTAGAACTGGCCTAATTAATAAACTTTCACTTATAATATATATTTCAAAATAAGGGTGGAAACAATATAATTGAAACATCTGTTTGCTGAATTATAACTTATTGTTTATTTTACTAAGCTTCTGAGTTTCCTTGAGAAACATCATTAATCGATAATATTATAGGAATGTTCGATTCCATCCTTTGAATTATTTTGTTTTGAATGCTTTATAAAGAAAGATAATATAACGATGTCTCGGTGTAGATTTTTGAACTTTGAGTGTACAAAATTATTGTAAACAATAATTGTTTAATCGCAGGAGATTTCATTGTTACTCAAAATAGCGACTTCATAGTTAATGACTAAGCTTGGAAAGCTGATTGTAATTCTATTTCTAAGCATGATACTTTTTGCAATATCCTCTTCCTCTTTGCTGTATGACGTATAATAATCAAGCTACTAGCGCTTGTTGGAATGAAAAACTGTAGAAACTACAACCGCAAGTTGGATGGTGCGTATTTTGAATTTATTCGTGTTACCTAAAGATATGAAAGTAATTTGTAATTCGCGAGCTAAAGATTCCATTGTTAGAAAAATACGGACCATTTACTTGGTGTCTGGAAATGAAATAGCAATGGACCTAAAGAAGAAGCGCGCCTTATGTCAAGCGTTGGATTGTGTTGATGATGATCATTATATAACTAGTAAAATTGAGTACTCAAACGATACAAATATCAATAGACTGTACTATGAACACAAGCAGTTAGTAATAGATTATACATTAGTATTAAGAAGTAATATAATAAAAAAGACAATACATGTATTACGAAATTTTCTCATATCATTCTGTTTAAGAGAATTTTGGTTTTTACTTTTATGAAAACTGTTACTAATGATTATCATGATTTTTTAAACAATAATGTGTCATTTTTGTGTAGAATTTATTATGACTGATTTATAAGAGAATATTTCAAGTCTTGTAGACGCTATGTTGTAAAACAATGTATCTATAGCGAACACTATTACAAATGAGCATATGGGAATTTAGAATTTTTTAATAATCCATACATTTAAATTATGATGAAACATTGATAATAATAATGTATGAGCTAGGATTTTATGCATGGACATTCAAATTGTATAAAACTACAGCATAAGCTTACGTGCATTACTTAAAAATCGTGCACGTAAAATTAAATGCATGGATGAAATGTACATTTTCTTCCTATGGCCTTAGTCCTTCTTTGAATGATTTCCTATAACAAGAATATCGTTTAAACGTTATTGTAAAACTATATTGTTTTTTCATAGTGATAATTTTGACCCGAAACAGAGTAATCAATTTTGTCAAAAAGAATCTGGTTCTAGTTTAGTAAATAAAAGACAATTCCTAGATATACAAGAACCTATATCCATCGTAATTAATGTTTTTACTCACCTTACACCACACGTAGTGCTTAGGTACCTGAATTAAATGAAATATAGAAAACAATCAAGGTAATGAAGAAATTATAAATTATCCACACATAATAGTAATAAACAATCAAAAATTACATACACTATGTGATATGATATACACAATTTTTAAAATGTAGTTATAGATGATTAACATTGTTTTAAAATTATTGTTATACGAGCGTCGTCTCAGAGACGCATAATATGATGTAATTAATAAAATGCACTAAGGCAGTGTCGTCGTAAAATATGTTGTTGTTTTAATCACCAATCCTAATGCATTATTCGAAGTAGAACTAAACAATATGATAGACGCAGAAAATACTGCTATTGGGGAAGATACACTTCCAAATGGTGACAAAGGGTCTAGCGGGCAGATTGCCTATACTTATACTATAGGCAATCTGCCCCCGATAGAAATTCCTATCAATGACTATATACCCCCTTACTCATAAAACGATATTTAACTAATAAGCTGATTAAGTGGTCACCTAAATAACGTCAAATTGTTTGACAATGACAGCAAGGTGACGTTATTTATTTGACCATTTATTCAGTAGATTTAGTTAAATAGTGTTTATGAGTAAGGCCGATAGTCTTTTAGGAAGGTCTCTATTAGATCGTCCTGTTGGACAAAGGGTCCAACAGGACGATCTTGTCGATCTTGGACGATTTTGTCTGATTACCTGTATTAGGTTAATCGGAACCTCTTTTTGATTCATTATTACCATACTCAAAACAGGAGGCAGTGAATATAAATTCATGAGCGATGATCATAATGGTGGTTTGGGAATTTTGGCTTGTATTTTGATAATCCAATCATGTTTATTTCTTGGTGCGTGAACAATTTACACGTATTGAATATGAATGGAGTTTGGAAACCTTTAAATACTAGATTTCTGAAGATGTCGGTATACATCGGTCTTTCAGTTAATCCATCAACAGAGATCTGTGGTAACGATCACAGCTACGTTGTTCTGCATTGTTCTATTTACAATAGATAATCTTGCACGTCTGTGATCCTATTAACTCCTGTTAGTTCATCTGTTCAGTGTAGCTATATTGATTTGTTTTGTACAATATTATGATTGCTCTGGAAAAGTATCACAAATACTCTGACACGATTGACAGTAAAGTATACTGTATATAGCGTAGACGGACTTGGGAGCCTCGAACGAGCATTCGGCTCGCGCTCGACTTCGCTCCGCCAATTGTCAGTTTTTTGACGAACACAGGATTCGCATCGCTCTTTCGTTCGTTTTGTAGACGAACGAAGAGCGTCTGGCTCGTGCTCGGTTCGCGTAGCATAGACGCACCTTTAGACAATAATGTTATTAGCAAAGCTACAGAAAAAGTACTATCTTTCTATTTTTCATACGAAAAAATATATCAGTATATTCCCATTGGATACGGTTATGTCTATATTGATAGTTTGTGAACCTTTGCCACAAATAATACGTGATGTACGGGTGTAACTGAAAGTGTATATATACATTACAGTAATACACTTTTTTGGTACTAGGCGCACAGATCGCGGAAGAGTAAAATTTTATATTAATATTAGCAAAGACGCAATATGATAATGACCCTCATTGACCGGTGACATGTTGGTTATGATTTTAATTCAATAAACTTGAATTCAAAAATTTGGTATGAATTTTTGAGTAATTAGTTTTGAGCTGAAACTTTTTATAGAGTCTTTACCTGATGTAGTCACCCCCTTCGCATGTATATACCCTTTCCGTTACACCCTATATATAATCTTTATTCTGGTAAAAAGCAGAATAAATAATCAGAATATTCTCTCCTAAGGTGACGGCTCAAAAAATATTAGCATTATCACGGACAAGTCGGCGAGCAAGCTCTCAACCTGAGGTTTATTTCCATTTCTTTCTTTTTTACCTATTTATAGGCCGCTTTTGACCACAATCTATATGGTCAGTGCTGATGTGGCCGAAGGTGGTAAGCACACAAAGCCTGAGCTGAAAGAATTGGCTTCCAAGTGCAGCTGCCGGAATACACCTATAGGTGCTTGCCGACAGATTTTCAACTTGAGAGTGGTAGCCAACCAGGTGGTTACTACTGTTAGAGCTTATTTACATCAAAAAAGCCCTAAAAATAATATTAAAGACACATAATAAAACACTTCCAAACAGGCGGGAAACCATTTTGTTTCGATCTGTCAAACTCTTAATAGTCTATTAGTGACGGGACACGCTGATGCGAGAGTCGAGCTAGTGTTGTGACAAACTTGACTTAACACTACAAATTAACTTACCACCGTGCTATGGTTTCCGAATGATGTTTACTATCAAGCTCATGGTAGGATTCGAACCCGGGACTTCGTCTTTTCATGCGGCCGTCACTACCACCTCTAATATAATATACTAATGCCACTGAGCTATCATATCGCCAGAATTTTTTTTTTATTAGAATTTTGCTTGAAAATCTAAGATTTCAAACTACAAATTATCAATTTTAATATACCAAAACTTCTTTCTTCTTAGCCAAACTCTTGCAAGACATTTTAAGTAACCCAATCGCTGCTGGTGCCAATAAGATGTCAAGATAATTTAAGGTGTTCGCCAAAACACCTGGGGCAATGTTTGACGGCAAAATCGATAGCACAACCAACAAACAAAATGTACCGGCCGATATACAGAGACATAAAGTATTACCGCATTGAGTATATAAATCATTATTTTTCATAATAACGGAGCTCCTATTTTTTATTTTATTTTTCAAATCCGATAGATATAGGCGTACACTATAGTTTCTTAAATAATTTATCACGAAAGCTACTAATAATTCCCAAGTGAAGACATCCCGTCTTCATAAGAGCTTTACTATTGGCGGATTTGTGTTTTAAGTAAATTACAACAAATATACAAAATTACATTAAAAAAAAACCTCATGCCTGTTTGCCGATCATCGACATGATTCCCAGTAGACTGGCAGCATTTCCTCATTGGAAAAAGTATTTTTCAATTAAATTCTAACATGACGTATATAGATTTACACGTAAAATTTCAGTATATTGAAAATTACATTCCAATAGCGTTCAATGGAAATGTGCGCATTGAATTACTCGCTTGGACAAACACGTCAGTTACATTGGGTTTTTTGCTCGCGCCATTGCTTGCGTGGAAACGTACTATTATAGCACCTAATTTTTAGGCTGTCTATAAAGGTATTACTGAGAAGTAAACTGTAATGATTACCTAAACTAATATTATAAAGAGGTAAAGTTTGTATGTTTGGATGTAGGGGGTAACCAGGAACTCCTATACTAATCCTATATATTGTTTTTTTTTTTTGTTTTTAAATGTAGCGCACATTGTCCCGGAGTCTAGTAGGGGGAGGGTCTTTAGTAAATATGGCCCATTGCCTCTGGCGAATGACCCACGGGCTATAAAGCCTATATAAACTTTTAAATTAATACGAGATCTACTCTTGATAACAAATTATTCAGCTTCAGCGATAAGGCCGCCTGAATTGCTTGCACTTTTTTTTATTTTAATTTGTATTTTTTATTAGTATGTGTTTTTTGTGTAAATAATAAAGAATTTTGTATTGTATTCTTTATTTAAAAAAATTTAAATTTGTACTAACCTACCTAACTATTTCAAACATGTCGGCTGTCCTTTAGCTTGATTAATATCTACTTAAACATTTGAGTTACGAGCAACATCACTGTCTAATAGATAAAATTAACAACTCACTTAAGACAAAACGTGAGTTGGTATTAATTGAAATACAAATATAGTTTAAGAGACCCTTTATTAATTCTTAATGGATGCCGGTGGTGACGTACCTAAGATCAAACGCATAATATCAAAGTCAAAAAACCATAAGGAACGAGTCGTAATCCACGAGTGCCCAGCGACCAAAACCAAGGAATCTAAGGCATACAGCAATTTAATTTAGGTGTAAATTTGCTTGTGTTATGGGCGAGTACATATAGTGAAACCACGATGCATGAGAACTTACTATTACAGACCGACTCCATGTGATTAATTTTTTACTACAATTCATTCAAAATTAGTGTAGTCACTAGAAAATACTAGTAAATAAATAAAGGAAATCCACTGGCAAAAGCAACATCGCATTTTATAGTCGAGACACGTTTTAATTGAAACATTCAACGGCCCGTTTTTCGAATGTAATGAACCGATAAATCTGCTTGTAGGATTTTACGCGACATGTTTTGTTGCGTGTGTGTTTGTTTAATGTGATGGATAACGTAAATATTTGTGCTGATGATTCCTTAGAATATAAAGAGCATTTCACATTTTAAGTAAGTGTAAAATAAGATAAAGAGAAGGAAAAAAAACGTGTAGTTATTACTTTTCATAAGGATATTGCCACGATATTTTGCGATAATATTTAATTGAATCATAACTCCAATGAGTGCGCTCTAAATAGTATTGGAAACGCGTTGACCTTATGACATTTTAGCGTACTGACGTCACCGATGAAGTTAATAGAAACGAATACAAAGTTCATGATCCAGCCGTTAAATGTTCAGAATGGTATCAAGACGTAAAAGTTATGGTATTCTTCACAGCAGGCGTCAATAATACTAAAGTGGCCATAATGCTTGTATCTACTAAAGTTACGATGGAGATTGTAAACCGACACTCATAAAACTGTGTCACCCTGTGCTTAGGTACTCGAGAATTCACCATTAAGTTACGTCATTCGTTTATTTTTACATTTTATTACCCACGATAATGGCATTTCTCGATTTCTTGATTAATCGTCTCTTTTCGTCTCGGTTCCAGGAAATTGTAAGAGGGAAGGGAATTTTACCCCTAAGAGTGGTCTTTAAGAATCAATTTACCATTCCACAAGATGGGCCTAATTCAATTTTTTCATAACATCTTTATAAAAAAATTCAAACGAAAATTTCTGAAATTATGTGAAGTGCTTTTAGGGAGAATCATTCTTAACCTAAACCAGATATTGGACTAAAAAAAAACAGTACTATTAAAAATAGCCTCAATACACATGTTTATGTAGTTAGAGCAAAGTTCTCTATATGAATACGTTTTTTTTAAATAAATACAGAACTTCTAAGATTATACGATTTAATAAAATATTAAAAAGAAAAAAAATATGATGATGACGAAGTCCTGTGTTTTACTACAATCTCACCATTGTAAGTGATGATGTGACCTAAGGTGGTAAGCTTAGAAGGGGCTCTCAAGTGCAGCTGTCGGTACTCACCGATAAGTGCTTGGCGACAGATTTTTTACTTGAGGGTGGAAGCCAGTTAGGTAGGTGCTAAAAAGTACCCTACCGAGCTATGGTTTCTTCACGATGTTTTCCTTCTCTGAAAGCTCGACTTCAACGAACCGCATTCAACATCACTGAGCTGTCATCATGTCGGTGATGCCACGTAATAGGTTTTCAACTGATCATGACAGTCTATCAACTTGTATGTCCCACTGAAACCACTATAAGCTCTTATTTGCGGTAGACCACACAGCTTGTGCAGGTATTTGCTCAGCAAATACTACCATTATGTGGTTCCTATTGTATCCGAGTGTACTGCGGATACTCATGCTCCGTTAACCACTATTATCAAATGCTGGTGAAAATAAATGATTTTAGTCTTGCGTTACTCTGAACAGTGAATAACTATTTCTATAATAGAATAGTGGTCACATAAATCGCCAAATTTTTTGACGATATAATTATAACATACTAGCTGCCCGGCGCGACTTCGTTCGCGTGGGGCTACCCTACCCTGCGGTGCTACCCTACCCTACCCTATCTAAACCATCCAGGGCGTCACACAAACGCATACAAAAATATTCAACTGAACTTGCAATCGATAATATAACCTAGATACCGACTGCAGCGCAAGCAATACCCTTGCGGTGTAGGGTAGCACACCCTACCCTGCGGTGCTACCCTACCCTACCCTATCTAAACCATCCAGGGCGTCACACAAACGCATACAAAAATATTCAACTGAACTTGCAATCGATAATATAACCTAGATACCGACTGCAGCGCCATCTGCCGGACTGATTTGTGAATCTAAACCATCCAAGGCGCCACCGAAACGCATACAAAAAATTCATTCAAATCAGTCCAGCCGTTTAGGAGGAATTCAGTGACATACACACGTGCAGTAGAATTTTGTATATAAAAGATTATATTGACAATATTAAATTAACAGTAGGTGTATTAACAGTAGGGTGATCCATTAATATATTGTGACAATTTAAACAGTATTTTAATCAAATAGCGTTTTAGAGTAAGGGTGTAAATCTGCAAACTCGCAAGCTCTGAATTATTGAATAAAGGTATACTTCAAGTTCAGAACTGAAAATCTTGACATGTTTAATTACAAGATAATTGTTGACGACAAGTATATACATGTAGTAAATAAAATTAATGTAATCGGTACCAATGTTAGATCAATATTGCCACTACTAGAGAAGCATTACTAGTAAGATGCATTATGTAGACGATAAACGGAGGCTGAATGATGAAAGCAATGAACTAAAAAGAGTTAATCCTTCATGGTTTATTTATTTTGTAATTTGAGAGGCGTATAAATAACAATCTCATCGAGGTAAGTTATCATAGGAGGTGTTAATACAGATCTGAACGATCGAAACAGCCAAGACACATATTTTGAGTAGAGTTTGTGAAGTTAGGGCTTGTAGAGTTAGGGAGTGTAGAGTTATAAGCTTGGCTTTACATATGATCTGTAACTTTTTGACAGTGCGAGCCATATGGTCTCGTCTTGGCAACATTTTACATGAAAATGTTTTTAGTGGGATAGGTATATACGGAAACTGTTTCACTAATTATAATTATATAGTTACCGAAATCACTTCAGCAGATGTACAGGATGGCGCAGATTGATACAATTTCATCTAGTAAATTTTTTTGTAAACAAAAGATGATAATTTTGGGATTTATTTCTTTATGCCTTGTATCAATCCATGTTTTTTTATCCTTTTTGATGTTTAATTATGTACGATCGTTCAAATAGTGGCCTCCAAAGTTGATGCAAATTTTAACTCTTCCGTACGGCATTTCTCGTCACTTTTCGCAATAATTCCAGTACTATGTTCTCTAAATTTCTTAACGAATATTGTCCTCTAGGCTTATCTGGAAAGATCAATGGCCTCAAATAACCCCAAAATCTCACAAAATCATTACTTTTGCGCTACCTTTTAACAGATTTTCTGCTTGTGTTTACTATTTGAAATACTTGGATTCTATGGGGCCTATTTTAGTGGTATGTACACTACCATAGATAAAAAAGTCATTAGAAATATTGAGGTATTATAATTATTTGTATGTCAGCTAAAACCCTGAAGTTGATCCCTAAAACGATTGGTAATACGGCGTATAATGAAATAATCAATCAACTAATTATTGAATCGACTAATTATAATTTCAATTCAATGATTACAATGATACCACTTCTAATTATCTCACAAAGGGAAATATGGTTTTAATTATATACATAAGCGACATATATACTAATAACATGGATTGATGATTTTAGTTATTTTTTCAATGGCGTGAAATTCATGTTAAGACACGCAAATTCTAATGCTGAGGGGTGCAGAATCATCCATCATGTACTGAACTCATGTTATAGTTTGTACGTAGTAGATTAATAACTCTGTGGTATAGTGTAGTGTCCGTTATGTTACATTGTATACTTAATTAGTTAACAGTTGCATCAGAATTATTATCACCATGATTCATATTATGTCCTAACTCCCAGATATTTGGGCACAAGTCGGAGAGGCTCACAACTAAGAGACAGGCTTAGTCCATGCCAGCTCAGTGTGGGTTCATATACAACACATGATTTTAACTACAGATGCATGTAGAATCCTTCATAATGAAACCTATCAGTAAAGGTTTTTTACCTCAGAGATAATATATGTTTGATTCCGGTACCTCATATTCGTAGACTAGCTTCTGCCCGCGGCTTCGCTCGCGTGGCCTACAGGAATCAAATGACATATTTTTCTTCTTAAACAAACATCATAAGCGCTCTCACTCCCTCTCAATTGAATATACAAATTATCATTATCCCAAAGAAAGCAATAATGACGAAGTTCTACGTAAAACTAAACTAATCTCTTGGATGAGAGTACTCGAAGCGTGTGTGAAAAGACCTAAATAGGAGACAGCCAGAAGTGGATAATAAATAATTTATATTGATTACAACGAAACGCCTGTCAAATTCCGATGACAATACAATATTATGGTGACATCGAGCTGAACTGATAATGGAGACGGAAGGTAGACAAAGTATCTTCTCAGTGACTCTCAGTGACTAAACATAGAATGATGAAGTCTGGACTCATTTTAATACTTTTACAGTACCAATTACGTATTTTAACCGAGTTCAAAAAAAGGAGGTTCTCAATTCGTTTTTTGTATGTTTGTTATCTCATAACTTCGTCATTTATTTACCGATTTGGAAAATTCTTTTTTTGTTTGGATGGGTACACTTCCCGTTTCGTCTCATTCTCAGATCAGGATTTGATTACTTCTGCTTAGTGTACTTTGAAGTCGCTTTAATTTTTTTGTACACACACCGTAACAGTTAACAGTTAAATTATATAAAAGCTTTAAAAATATCTGTTTTACTGCGTGTAAAAAACCCGCACTTATTACACACGTGTTATAAAATAGTAGCTATACGATACTCTTGACTTAAGCGCACACAGTTTGCACTGACGTGAAAGAGACTACTTAAGTCACACTTATATCGTAATATATTTTTTGGAGTTCCGTACCTCAAAAGATAAAAAAGGAACCCTTATAAGATCACTCTTCTGCCCGTCTGTCTGTCTGTCCGTGTGTCACCACCGATTTTCTCAGGAACGGGTGGACCTAGCAAGTTCAAATTTATACCAGATACTGAGGCCTATAGTCCCTATTAGGTATACAAAAATCAAGGTCCTGCTTCAACACGATAAAAAGATATGGGCAAATTTAGATTTTCGCGAAAACTTGTAAATACCCAAGTTTACCTTAATTTTCAACTTTTTTTTATTTTTTGGAATGTTCCTTTTAATTGTGCTGTAAAACCTTGCTTTTAACCAAAATTGACAATTCCAGGTCAACCGGAAGTAGGTACCCTATAGGTTTTGGGTCCAAAACCTATATGGCTGTTCCCGTTGACCTAGAATCAAGAAATTTGGCAAAAAGCAAGCACAAGTAAAAGGAAAATTCCGAAAAATAAAAAAGTTGAAAATAAAGGTAAATTTTGGTACTATTAAATTTTGCGCCTACGATTAGGTACTACTACGATTTTGCAATCGATCCAAAGGATACAAACAATAAAATTAAAAAAAAGAATTCAAATTGATAAGTTTCGAAGAAATTTCAACCCCCGTTTCACACTTTTGTGGGAAAAATTTCGAAAAATCCTTTCTTAGTGGATACTTACACTTCACAAATAACACACGCCCTAAATTTAATGTCTCTAGGACCAGCAGTGCTGCATATGTCTATATATCAGCCAGTTAATGAGTTAGTCAGGACCTTGAATTTTGGGGATGATTTTGGAAAAACTGATACACGTGTCATGTCTCATAATTTTAATTGAAGAGTTTAAGAAGAAGATTGAAGAGAGAAAATTGGTACACAACCAATTTTCGAGTTAATCGACACCTAGAATCAAAGTCAACGTCAAAGCCATTTATTAAATTACTTGTAGGGCGCACTTATGAAGGTCAAAGCTACTACCAGTTCGTAAGTCGGCCTTCAATTTATAGGTTACATTTAAAAAAAAAAATGGTCTATATGATTGGCAATTTTTTATTTTCAACATTTTCTTTTTATTTTCACAATAAAGTTTAATACGCAATAACAAACCAACAACTTACACATGTGATCAAACTAAATTCAAACCCCTTTTCACCCTCTAAGGGGTAGAATTTTGAAAAAACCCATTCTTATTGGATACCTACACTTCACAAAGAACACCCTCCAAATTTCATGTCTCTAAGACCAGCGGCTGTGCGTTGATATATCAGTCAGTGAGTTCCCATACCTAACTTCATCCCCTTTTCACCCCTTCGGGGGTGGAATTATCAATAACGCTGAGACACCTATAAATTAATTTTCAATCGTCAGTCTACACTACACACAAAATTTGAAGATCCTATCTTCAAAAATGACGGACTTTCATACAAACTTTCATTCCCTATTTTACCCCCTTAGGGGTGAAATTTACAAAAATCCTTCTAAAGTGGATGCCCTCACTATATAATTATAAATTTAGTGATGTTTACTCTGACATTTAAGGACTTTTCATACACAACTTCATCCCCCTTTTCACCCCTTCGGGGTCGGAATTATCAAAAATGCTGAGATACCAGTAAATTAATTTTCAATCGTCAGCCTAAACACAAAATTTGAAGATCCTAACTTCAAAACTGACGGACTTTCATACAAACTTTCATCCCCTATTTTACCCCCTTAGGGGTGAAATTTCCAAAAATCCTTCTAAAGTGGATGCCCTCACTATATAATTATAAATTTGGTGATGTTTACTCTGACATTTAAGGACTTTTCATACACAACTTCATCCCCCTTTTCACCCCTTTGGGGTCGGAATTATCAAAAATGCTGAGACACCTATAAATTAATTTTTGATCGTCAGCCTAAACACAAAATTTGAAGATCCTAACTTCAAAACTGACGGACTTTCATACAAACTTTCATCCCCTATTTTACCCCCTTAGGGGTGGAATTTCCAAAAATCCTTTCTTAGCGGATGCCTACGTCATTACAACTATCTGTATGCCAAATTTCAGCCCAATCCGTTCAGTGGTTTGAGCTATGCGTTGATAGATCAGTCAGTCACGGTTTCCTTTTATATATACAGATAATGTAATGTTCACCGACAAATAACCATAGATTTTGCTATTTGTATAAATAATCTCAATAATAGCTTGGAAGAATCTGTTAAAAAATGAGTTCTTTTTTAAATCAGTTTTTGTAAATATATGGAGGTGCAAGGTGGATGACACCTCCATTGAAAAGGGAAGATCTTCCGCCAGGCTGGGATATCGTGCCTGGGGACCGCGGTCCAACTGTACTTGTCGGACAGTTGTATATATGCAGATCGCCGAGAAATCTTTGCAAGCGCGATGCAGGATGTAGTGGGCATGTATGCGCGATGTATGCACGATGCAGGATAATGTGGCGGCACGCCATCTATCTATCGGCGTGTGAACTTCGTTATGTATTGGTTCGCTACAAATACATTTTTATACCTCCATGAACATTAAAATCTCGAATTTTTATTTATTTATTTTAAGTCGCGGGACTTTTTGGCGGGAACTTGCAGAGTGACGTTGCGTTCTCATTTTTATTTTCATAAATTCGTGTATTTTGGGTTTTATTGTGGTATTTTATCCAATAAAGATCATACATGTGCACCAGTTCATTCAACTCATTTCCAAAAGCTCTTACGCTTGCTTTTATTTTAAAATGTACTAAATTTTTATGAGATCAAAAACGGCATATTCACGGCCCCTTTGACGCTACAGGTTGTACGTAGTATTTATATACTCTGAGCTACAGGCATTTTATTGAGTGTTAAAATAAAACGCTGAGCCGAGTAACTGATTTGTTTTTTAGTAAATAACGGGATTTGTTATGAAAATCGTTTGACAGGGAGCTGAGGTCCTGTATACAGTTTTAATTTGCCCGCACGCTCGCTACCACCTGCACTTAACAGGCGGGACATGGTTGGAATTGTTGAAAAATTCATCTAACAATTTTAATTTTTCATACAAAGAGTGTTTTGCAATCATTTTATGAGGAATACGTAATTTCAGGAATTTAAAGTTCAGAATTGTGAGAATTTTTGCGGCATAAAAGCCAATAAAATAACCAACATCAATAAATATTGGAATAATAATGTGAAGCTGAAAAAGCTTCATCCAAAATTGTATTAAATATCTCCGCTCCTAAATACCCTTTCTTTTATGGATATAAGTAATTACAATATGTAATATTAACAGTTAATACATATCACTTTTTAAAATAATAAATATACAGGGTGTTGTTTTGGTCGGCGACAAGCGACCCAGGAGCGGTAGTACAAAATATATATTCCCCAAAAATGAACTTAATTCCATTAAATACTGTAAATATGTTGAGAAATACCTTATTCAATTTGAAATAAAATTACCGCAAAGTATGGTTACTAGGCACGTGCACTGACTAGAGCTAGGCACAAGCCGCCATCGCCCCACCCCTTTACTCCCTCGCACTCCCGTTGAGTATTATGTCTACACTTTAGCTTATTACATGATTTTCAAAATTTTATTTTTTAAATTTTTATTATTAAAAAAAAAATAAAGTATTTTTTTTATATTTTGTTTTAGCACCAGTATCTATTGTATTATCGACCCTGAGTTGCTCGTCGCTGACCAAAACAACGACCTGTATAGCCTCTTTAGAAATACAGCTTTTTGTTATTAAAAGGCTTTCGTTTCCTAAGATAACGGCACTGCCACATAACGGCCTTAATATGTCGTCTTCGCAAATTATTGATACCGTCAAGACGATGATAGCTTAGTGGTAGTGACGTCGGATACCGAGACGAAAGTCCCGGGTTCGAATCCTACAATGAGCTTGAGCTTTCGGTGAAGGAAAACATCGTGAGGAAACCATAGCACGGTGGTAGGGTACTTTGTAGTATCCGCCTGGCTGGCTACCACCCTCAAGTTGAAAATCTGTCGCTAAGCACCTTTCGGTGTGTTCCGATAGCTGCACTTGAGAACCAGTTCCTTCTAAGCTTTGTGTGCTTACCACCTTCGGCCGCATCATCACTTACCATGGTGAGATTGCGGTCAAATACAGGCCTATAAACAATAAAAAAAAAAGACGGTCACTTGGCGGCACCGCAATTTGACATGACGGTGTCCTCTAACCTCCCTCTAACGCACTCTAGGAAATTACGCCTTCTTGTTTACATAGATAATATTAAGGTGTTGTCATTCACGGCTTTTGTACGGCCGTTATGTGGCGATGTCGCTATCTTAGGAAACCCAAGCTTAAGTAACGTCATGTTAGCATACAATATTTAATATAGACTATATTTGCAATAAAACAAAAAACATACGTAAAACTAAATATTCTAAATCAAGTTACGAGCTTGGTCTAATAAATCGCAGCTGAAATTCGACGATAAGGGCGTTGCATTCGTAATACCCCACCGCTAGTGGAATGCTGGAGGCGTCCGCTTTGAGCACTCACAAATCCTTTTGCCACTGTTTTTTTGGCAGTCCGTTCCGTATTTCAAATATGAAAGCGTTCTTACCTACTACAGTGTTACAGCTTAATCGTATTTGTGGCTTTGTAAAGTCGTTTGAAATTGGAAATTGAAATATAGTATTACTTGATTTTATCAAAATCTTTGCTGGAATCGTCTGACTTATATAAGTTATTTACATATTATGTACATTTTGCATCGGCTGTACTGAGAATGAAAATTGTATTTTACTCTCATTTTCCTCTGGGTCAATGAGTATTAAATATCATATATAAGAGATAATATTATGGGAGTAATATAGTTAAGCATATAGTTTTCAAATATATTTGCATGTGCTTTCGATTACTATTCAGGTACCATAAATTCTGAAAGTTATTTCACCAAAAAATCGTATCGCTCAGCAGCTTCAAATGGCTTAAGAAAACACAGAAATTCAAATTTTCTAAAAACATTTTTTATCCGGAAAATTGACTTATTTGTTTATTTATTTTTCATCCTCTTTCGTGAGAAGGTCAAGGCGTCAAGGTATCAGCATAATCCCACAGCTTCCGAGTAAATGACCATGGACATAACGTAATTACGGCGAAGATCAACTTTCTAAGCAATAAGGACCGTGTGGGCTACGTAAATTGTCTTACGAAGTCAACTTACACTCATGTTTTAGTATTGGACCAAGTAAACAAGTTGTACTTGTAGAGACGTTTAGAAAGATTTATCGGTTAGATAAAGTATATTTATGGATGTTCAAATTGTTTGGATACTCGTTAAACTTTCCCTGTTCTGTGCTACGGGCACTTCGATCGAGTTTTCTTGTTCTCGAAAACACAAGTTGTCTTCATGGTGGTAAGGGACTATGTAGGTGAAAGCGGTTCGTCGACTAAAAGACAAACGATAAACTCAGGATGATAAGTGAAGATGTTGCCGAAGATGGTAAACACACAAAGTCTTCGATGGAAGTAAACCTGAAAAGCGGGCAATGATAGCTCCGTGGTAATGACCTCAAATGCCAAGACGAAGGTCTCGGGCTCGAATCCTACAATGAGCCTTTGTGAGGAACCATAGCACAATGGTAGAGTACGTTGTAGTACCTATCCGGTCGGCTACCACCCTCGGGTAGAAAATCTGTCTTCAAGCACCTATCGGTGTGTTCCGACAGCTGCACTTGAGAGCCAGTTCCTTCTAGGCTTTGTGTGCTTACCACCTTCGGCCACATCATCACTTACCACGGTGAGATTGTGGTCAATCACAGGCCTATACAAAGTAAAAAAAAGCAAAGAGTGCAAATAAATTGTCATAAGTACCTATATAATATCTAGCGATAATATAGAACTACCAACTACAAATTTTAACTAAAGGTTTTCCCAATCGGCAAGATTTAATATCTTTGGCAATGACACCAGCTCTTGGTTTCAACAAGAACAATGGCCCACGGGCGGGCGTTATGCCAAATTGCTTCAAGCAGGAATTTACAAATGGCGGAATGCAACCGACCGTCGCTGTTTGTGCGAACAATGCTTCAGGAAAACTCATGCATTATGCTGAGTTACAATGGGAAATATGACAATAAAACACCATCATATCCTTATTTAAAATTCTGTCTGTATAGTCGTAAAAATTTTGCTTCTCTTATTTTTCCTAAAAGTCCGAAAAGTTATATGATGTTATAATGGCGGGTAGATAAGCCAGTTTATAATTTTTCAGATCATTATTGAAATTGATAAACAACCATTATTATTTTATGCTTCATAGATGCCGTTAAGATAATAAAAAAAAAATGTATAGTGTTCTATAGACAAGAAACAAGGTGGTTTATTTTTATTTCTTTTTCAATATAAATAGTGCCTCCCCTTCGCTACTTAATTAATGTATGTAGGAGGTTTTCTTGTAAGTATTCTTTATCGAACATTTTCAGAGTAATATTATCATACCTACTTATTCCATTAATTCATAGGAAAATGTTTATTTTGAAAGCAAGATTTTCTGAGAAAGGTGTATCCTTATTTATTCATAGTTTGACAAGCCTAGTTAATAAAAACTGGGATATTTTTTCTTTCACAAGAATTCAAATACGGGTGATACGATGGGCATTAGCTATAACTTTATATGTACAAGGAGACTCCAAGAGAATTTAATATTCCCGGGTGGCTCTCACCCTGAATATTTTGCGGGTCAACTTTTCTCGCAATTTTTTCCTTCTGCGATATTTACCCTTTTACAACGCATAGCTATCCTTGAAAAAGTCACGAGATAATTTTTGTCCTCTTCCGAGATATTACTTGTTGTTCGTTTTAATTTGTCTTACACTTTCTTTATTAAATTCCTTTTTAAGGTTAAGGTTGGCTTTTTGCCTTAGGTTTTTTTTTTCTTTTTTAAAGAGCTTTATCAAAATTTGATAATGTCGCTCTGGTAAATTATACATAAAATAGTACATAATAAATCTACTAACTACACTTAGTTTATAACAAATTTTGAAGTACATTCCAACATGAAGCCGATCAAGACAAAATATACTTCAAAACAAAATCATTTAGAATTTTATTTAATTATTTACCAATAGACTGATCCGAGGATGAAAAATTATGGTATAATTTCAATAGTAATTTTGTCTCATCTGAAAGAGGGTTTTCCAATATAATATTACAGTTAGCGAAGTCTTTTAAAATATTTGTACAAGTCAGAAGATTTTGGCCTACATTTCGCATATTTTTAATAACAAAATGGCACCGAACAAAAATCTTCTAACTCCTTTCTCGTGTTATTATTTGTTTATGCACTAAAACTGTAACGTACAATCAGGGAACACTACATGTTAGTAATATCTCAGAGTATATAAATACTACGTACAAGTAATATACAGCAAAATATATATTCTACTTGCATTTTAACAAATTTGTAACCATAATGTTGGCTCTAAAGCAACTATTTCCTTTGATCGTAGCACGTGGTGGCACTGCGTCGAGGAATTTTAACGAGATTTTTCAAATAAAAAATACTGTTCATTCTATATTCAGAAAAAGATGGTAGTGGCTACCATCGCTAATGAACAATAGCATTATCAAGGGGATTGTCAATATTTTGCCAACCTTTTTCAGAGCCAAAGGCCTTGGTAGTTTCTATCTTATCTCATGAATATTGACTGTCTGTTTACTTGAAAATGGACCTAAGTAAGAAGAACAAAGCAACGATTCGTGTCAACGACAACATTCATGAAAATACCTTATTATCGACTTATGAACGTATTCTTAACAGGATAAGTTCCAATGTCCTTGCGTATTGATTTCTCCATGCATAAAAACTTTTTAACAAAAAAATTAAACCACCGAAAAAACTGAAAAGCAAAAAATAATTTTGAATATAACTTGAATTTTATAAGGTTTTGCAGTCGGGGATAAACCAATAACCTACGTAGGTATGCATTTTTTTGTAATATTTGTTTATTTATCCCCGACTGCAAAACCTTATAAAATTCAAGTTATATTCGAAATTATTTTTTGCTTTTCAGTTTTTTCGGTGGTTTAATTTTTTTGTTAAAAAGTTTTTATTTTATCATTTTTTGTGTCTATAATCTACTAATTACTACATGCTTACCTTTTGATATCTTTTGATGTAATACACAACTCAGCATTAAAATCTGTGAGTGAACAATAAATCACCCCTATTTTCCCACCCTTAGGGTAGGTTTTTTGTATCCAAATTTATATGAGACCACCTTCGAGGTATACGAAGACCCTATCCATTAAAAAAAGAATTATCAAAATAGGACTACTCTGTAAAAAGTTATGCGTGATCATACATAAAAAAAAATATATATATACGTGTCGACTTGTAAACCTCCTCCGTTTTTTCGTCGGTTAATAAAATATTTTAATAGACAATAGACAAAACTTCATTTGGCACACACACATCACAAACATAAAATAATAAACGTCTACGAGGCTCATTATGATTAAGAATCTTTCAAAAGTAACGCACATTTGCGCGTTCATAAATTATCATGCTTATATGTTGTAGGATCGAAACAATTTCTTCACATTGCCTTTTATTTCTATTCATCATTATCATTTTTTTGTATGTCATACAAAATAGTTTCATGTTTATATATTTTGCCCATTAACTATGCAATGCCCTTTTCCGGGCAAACATTCACGCATCATCGCGTTTAAACCCTTAATAGCATTCCACCGAAATTATAACGCAATTTATCATTTTCGCAGGGCATTTGGTGAAACGTCATTATTCATTTCAATTCAAAAGTAAAAGCTTCTTTTGTGCCTATTTAGCACCCACTCCTAGTCCAGAGCTTGGCAAGAAAATACGATTAGACATTTGCTAAGTACCAAAGTGGTTGTAGTATTAGTTTCTTTTGTTTTCTTCAATTATCTCGAGTCTCTGGTTACTCGAGTTGACGATACTGAGGTCTTACAATATTGTCCTTTAGACTATAACAATATGAATCAAAATATTTTTATATCAAACTTGTTGTGCTCCGCGGTGTCACCCACGTACCCGAGGGATATCCGGTACCCTACCCTGCTCTACCGTAAATTTTTCCAGAGTATTACAAAACAAAAAAAAAAGATGGATGAAATCGATAAAGTCGTTCTCAAGTTATGGCGTGACCAAGGAAAATAAGCCAAGCATCTATCGGTGTGGTCCGACAGCTGCACTTGAGAGCCAGTTCCTTCTAGGCCACCTTCGGCCACATCATCACTTATAATGGTGAGATTGTGGTCAAACACAGGCATATACAAAGTAAAAATAGGGATTATTATTTATAGAGATTTCGAGTAGATTGATTTCTTCGTAGAATAACGAAAGCTTTCCGCTATATGATGCAACATTTCATAAAAGTTTTCGATTCAAAATAACTCCCACGAATCTGCATGTTTTTGTTTTCATATGAGCATAATATAAAACTATGCACAGGACTAAGCTGAAATGTATTATGCAAAAAGAAAAACAAAGGTGAAACCATAAATCCAAAAACGAGTGGATATGTCCAACAAAACTCGTAAAACTTCTCAATGCTCATTCAAAATGTTAAACCATGTTAAACTGAAGGACTGGCCCACTTTTTCGGGACAAACAAATTTTTACGAACTTCCGTACAGGCGACAATTAATTTCATTTGGTTGGTAGAATTTGAATTTCCACGAAACACTTTTTATAGTTACCTTACCGCAAAGTCAGGGAACATTTCACAAGAGCGCTTCATTGTCGAACTTCGGTAAAATTAATTTGAACGGCTTCTAGGGACTCAAAGTTGCGTTATCGTTCGGATAACCCGTAAAAACTCGCCAATAACAGTTCTTACTCAATTGTTTCATGACAAATGAAAAGTATTTTTGTTTTATGAGCTTCCGTCCCGTGATTTCATCCGCGTTCCCGAGGGATATATTGTTTTCCCGGGATAAAAAGTAGCCTCTGGGATAATGTAACTTCCTATTACAGAAATAATTTTCAGAAGCGAGGTGAGGCAAGTCCGGCCTCATATGGAGTACTGTTGTCATCTGTGGGCGGGGGCACCTGGTTACCAGCTTGGGCCTTTAGACTCTGTTCAGCGACGTGCCGCTAGAATTGTCGATGATCCCGAGCTCACAAACGAGTTATTCCGTTTACGTCGCGAGTACGTTCTAAGGAACTGTTCGACTTGATGCTCACGGCTACCGGAAGGTAGTAGAAGGTTGCGATGGTGGAAACCATCGCAACTCTCGCCATCGACGGGGAGTCCATCCTCACACATTGAAACCAGAACTGTCCGGGCTCAAAGGAGTTTTCTTCCGCGAACGCTCAATCTGTGGAATGAACTCCCCGCCGTAGTTTTCCCAATGGAGTACAGCATGGGGTTCTTCAAAAAGGGTGTGAAGAGATTTCTTCAGCTGCAGAGGGCCGTATGCTTGTTTGCCACCTTAGTGGTATAAAAAAAAAGCGGATCCAGTATATCTGGAGATTATAAAAAAACATACAAATCAGCTCTATCTCTCTTTATAATATTAGTATAGATTATAGATTGATGTATAGATTAGTACGATAGTAGTACATTATGAGGAATCATATTTTACACCTTGAATTACGATTAGTTTCTTTTTTAACCGACGAAAAACGGTTTACAAGTCGACGCGTATATTTTTTTTTTTTATGTATGATCACGCATAACTTTTTACAGAGTAGTCCGATTTCAATAATTCTTTAGTATAGATAATATAGTAAATAAGTAATAGATAGGGTATACCTCGAAGGTGGTCCCATATTTTGGATACAAAAAACCTACCCTAAGGGTGGGAAAATAGGGGTGATTTATTGTTCACTCAAAGATTTTAATCCTGAGTTGTGTATTACATCAAAAGAGATCAAAAATTAAGCATGTAGTTATTAGTAGATTATAGACACAAAAAATGATAAAATAAAAAGTTTTTAACAAAAAAATTCAACCACCGAAAAAACTGAAAAGCAAAAAATAATTTTGAATATAACTTGAATTTTATAAGGTTTTGCAGTCGGGGCCTACGTAGGTTATTGGTTTATCCCCGACTGCAAAACCTTCAAGTTATATTCAAAATTATTTTTTGCTTTTCAGTTTTTCCGGTGGTTTAATTTTTTTGTTAAAAAGTTTTTATTTCGGTAACTTTCTACCCCAATTACTGTACGTATACAACGAATTCACCCTCTTGTCTCATACAGACGATAAATTAACAATGACTATAGACACAATTGTTTTTCAATTTTCCTGTTTTCGATTTCCTTTCAGGCTTTAGAGGAGGCCTTTGTCGAAAGACAAGCTGTGGTAAATGTAAAACCATTTGCCGATTTGTAATATTAATTAAGTTAAGAGTAATTAAATTAAATGTAACATTATAGTAGCATATTTACATTATAGAGGCATATATAGGGTGTAACGGAAAGGGTATATACATCCGAAGGGGGTGAAGACTACATCAGGTACAGACTCTCTATAAAAAGTTTCAGCTCAAAATAAGGTACTCAAAAATTCAAACCAATTTTTTGAATTCAAGTATATTGAATTAAAATCATAACCAACGTGTCACCGCTCAATGAAGGTCATTATCATTTTGCGTCCCTTGCTAATATTAATATAAAATTTTATCTTCCGCGATCTGTGCGCCTTGTACCAAAAAAGTGGATTAGTGTAATGTATATACACTTTCCGTTACACCCTGTATAAGTGTTGATTGTAACAAACAGCAATAAAGGCTTATTTTATTTTTATTTTTTATTTATAGACACAATTAATTGTAAATGACTTATGTAACAGTATAATGTAAACATTACATACTTTATACCAGGAGTGCTCAAACAATCGACCGCGATAGCTCTCCGAGTCGATAGCGGGAATTCCCGAAAAGCTTAAAATGCTTAAAACCTTGAAAATCGTCAATGAGATTAATTCATGACTACAAAAAACATTACATTAATATATTATAATATAAATTATAACACAGAACAAACAATGAAAAACAGTTTTACAAAAAACTTAAACCGACTTCAAAGTACACTAAAAAGTAATCAAATCCTGACTTGATGACAATGGGACCAATTTTTCCAAATTGGTGAATAAATGAGTTATGAGGTAACAAAAATGAAAAAAAACATCCCACCCAAAACATTTTCATGTAAAATGTTGCCGCCAAGACATATGTCTCGTACTGTCAAAAAGTTATCAGATCTCATGTAGAGCCAAGCTTATAACTACATGCACTTACTCTATAAGCCCTAACTTCACAACCTCTACACACCGTAGTTAAAATTTGTGGCTTGGCCGTTTCGCTACCGTCACATGGGAGTAAGGTGAAAAGAAAAATGTATTCACTGTTCATTGCTTTTTTGTTATTCAATAGTTCTTGTAGTATTGAAACGGCCAAGCCACAAATTTTGACTACGGTGTGTAGAGGTTGTGAAGTTAGGGCTTATAGAGTAAGTGCATGTAGTTATAAGCTTGGCTCTACATGAGATCTGATAACTTTTTGACAGTACGAGACATATGTCTTGGCGGCAACATTTTACATGAAAATGTTTTTGGTGGGATTTCACTTCTTTTTTTTTTGTTTGAAATTTCCAAGTTTTATAATTTTTTTGTTGTTTGTGTATTAATACAAGCTTACATACCAAATTTCAGCTTTCTAGGACTTCAGGAAGTACCCTATGAGTTTTGATGATCATCAGTGAGTCAGTGACGAAATCGAGGTTTTTTAGATATCAATAAAATCTAAAGTATAAGAGCTATGTTATTGAAACTTAATATGCTTAATAAGTTCACTATTGACATCATGTTCCGAGAATTTTGTCTGTCTGGTATAATCCAAACCCAAGTTATGAGGGTTCAAAAAATCGACGAAGCGCTTCAAGAAAAGGTAGGTAGTGCCCTTTCGCTTCGCTTGGCTGTCTTGGCGGGGGGCACTCCCGTACCCCCAGATTTAACCGAAATGAGAACCTCCTTCCTTTTTTAAGTCGGTGTAAATTAAAAAGTAATGTAATGTTGCGAGATGCCAGGAATGGAATTTTGGCAGTCAATCATATGCTACCTAAATATATATAATGTTTTGTACATATTACGGTAATATGTATGTACGCACGGCTACATATCAAGCTATACATTTCCAGTATAAGCTAACCTCTCATTGTACGGAAATCCTATACAATGCGAGATCAGCTTATACTGGAAATAGCTTGATATGTGTACAAAAAATTAAAACAAATTAAATATAAAATTATCAGTGTATTTAGGAGCCTTGATTGACCATTTTACAGCAGCAAGTTCATTCTGCCAACTTAAGTTTCTATAAAAAGTAAGCTCCGCCGCAACAGTGTTATCACTGCCGTGACCAGGATTCGAACCTGGGTTACTACGGCCACAACGTAGGGTCCTAACCACTAGACGATCACGGCTACCGGAGCTGATACGTTCACAACTCAAAATCTCGATTAAACTATTTGCTGTATAGATATACAACACAGTTAGAAATACGATAAAATATTCTTGATTTGAGTAAATTGAGGTATTTTAAATTTGGTAGAGTTATACGAAAACTGGAGCACTTTCTTACCCGCGGCGTCTGACGCCGGATAACATGGCGTGTAATTGAATTCGTAATTATTATATTCTTGTGAGACTTCGTGTCATTTAAAGCGTCTTAGGCATTTCATGTCATCTAGTCTAATGTATCTCTAGAATACATTAAAATACCAATGATTTCTTACTTTTTTTTTTATAAAATTTGCCTCAGTAAATAATTTTTTTTTCTTCAATAGCGTCACACGGCTTGAGTATTTTGCCAATTTCCAGTAATATTATAAGTTCTAGTCACAATGAATCACTTTCGCATAGTCCTCAGTCAGCCACCGTCCATAATAGTCATGTTTTAGTACATTGTATTAACACTTTTCACGGACTTCTTGAGATAACTTGAAAAGTCACGATACCTACACATAATTCATTTCATTTCACTTCACTGGTGCACATGTATTGATCTTTATTGGATAAAATACCACCGACAATATGCAATAAAACTCAAAATACACGAATTTATGAAAATAAAAATGAACACGCAACGTCACTCTGCAAGTTCCCGCCAAAAAGTCCTCAGAATATTAATTTATGTAAGTTCTAAATTCAAAATTAAACTTCTTTTGTTTGGTGTCAGTCAAGACAATCATTTGTCATTTGTTATTATCACAGAATTATTTTCCAAATTCAAATAATTTTACATTAATTTTCATGCATGTATTTTTATTAGCGCAACTCGATACTGGCAACTTACACTATTATAATAGTCGTTATCAAAAAATAAAGCTCCGCCGCGACAGTGTTATCACTGCCGTGACCAGGATTCGAACCTGGGTTACTACGGCCACAACGTAGGGTCCTAACCACTAGACGATCACGGCTATCGGAGCAGGTGAAAGACGTATCAAATATAAGCAACGCTTTGGTCGAGATTACCGTAATAAGACCACTTTCACAATACCAGTCATGGTTCATTGCACAGATTACAAAAACAACAATTATTGCACAATGATTTGTAATGCTATACCAAAAAAACGGAATATCATTAAAAAAATCGCAAAAGGCTCATGACGATGTGGTCCGAAAGACATTTGTTTAGTTTTTACTTTTCAAGGGTTTTGGCGACAATGGCTCAGTGGTAGTGACGTCGATTCTATTCTGGCGAAGGTCGCGGGATCGAATCCTATAATAATCTTGAGCTTTCGATGAACGAAAACATCATGAAGAAACCATACTTCTTATATTTCCCACTTTTCAAGGCATGATCAACATAATAGAAAGAAACTCATTTATTTGACGAAGACATTAACTTAACAGTATTTAAATTAACAATAAACCAGTAGGTCTGTGCCGTCAAAAAGGATACAGCTCAACATAGTGCTACTGACTACTGTCAGCAGCGCTGATTTTCAGCTGACGCCCTTAGTGATGTCACGGTCGTAAGTACACGAATAAAAAAAAATGGAAATGATAAACAATAAAATAAAATTAATTTGTGTTTGCGTGTAGTTAAAATTAATACTTTAAAGTAAATGTTATTTAGAAGAGAAAAAGGTTACACATAAATATAAAATTGGTACGTCACATCCGCTGTCATTCAGCGACACAAGCAATGTCAACTACTCAACACGCCCGCCGCGCGCCGGCGCTGCCTAGCTTCCGAAACATTTCACTCATTGCACTCATAATGGTAATTTTCATTCAAATCCGTTCAGTGAGCCATTAAAACGTAATTGTAGATCCATATGAAATAATATTATTCTTTTATTTTATTTATTTATTTAATTGACCAAAATTACATAAAGCATGGTTTTACATTACCACCTGACGAAAGCCTGAAAGGCTTATGTGTCCGGTGAGAGTTAATTATAGGTACATTGACGATTATACTATAGTTTATATTGCGGGACTTATGCTACAGATTATACATAACTAAATTCATCCCCTTCCATTCCCAGCATAATACTTTTTGATAGGCTTAATCATTTTAACATTTTGTGCATTTCTTTATTCATCTTTATTGCAGTTCTTTAGGTAAACTGTTAACTATTTTGGGCAGTGTGTACTTAAAGTTTCTCATTCCATAAGTATTTTTATATCTAGACAATACATACATTTCAGTATCCTTAAGAGGTCTCAAGTTTTGCTTTATTTCATACAATTTTAGGTTACTGATATTATCTGAGGGCACGGAAGTGCCCCCCGCCAAGCAAAGCGAAAGGGCACTACCTACCTTTTCTCGAAGCACTTCGTCGTTTTTTTTACCCTCATAACTTGGGTTTGGATTACACCAGATAAACAAAATTCTCAGGATATGATGTCATTAGTGAACTTATAAAACATATTAAGTTTCAATAACATAGCTCTTATACCTTAGATTTTATTGATATCTAAAAAACATCGATTTTGTCACTGACTCACTGATGACTGATCACTGTCTTGGCAACATTTTACATAAAAATGTTTTTGGTGGGCTAAGTTATCTTTAAGAACTATTAAGAGCTTATTACTAAGAAGATGATAAAAACATATTTACTTCTAAAACCACAAAAACTTTGAGTATTATATCCACGATATTAACTTATCCAGGTACCTAAAATAAATACTCTAGACTTTGTTACCTAAGCCCATTATCAGAAGATAACTTCATGAAGTTATTATAGCTATGGCTAGAAGTTTATTGAGTTTCTTACAACCACTTTATAAGACAGGCCTCAGGTGGACGGTATAGTGAATTAAGATCTTAGGTCCGTGTCTGTTGAATATTTAAATAAATAAAAGACGTGTGGCACTCGGAGACTGCCGCGGTAAAGCTATTGCATAGCTGTTTTTATCAACTTATGCAATTATAATTATTTATTTATTTTATTTATGCAGTATTTTTTTCCTTTGTTTTTTTTTCTTTGATATTAATTCAAGTTACACTTTTTGAGCGTGGTGACCGATAAGAAAACATTTTTTTTCTTTCATTAAATAAATGAGTAGTTAATATATGCAATAAACAACCAATGCCACCTAGAGGCGAGTTGCTGAACTAAAGAGACAAGCGTGATATTTCAAAAAGTCATTAAAAGTTCTGCTATTCATCGATAGATGGCAAAACTAAAAAGTATCACCGCTGTGCCGGTCGGAGTGGGGGGTGTTAGGTTTTTTCGTTACAGAATTTCTGGATTCGGTCTCCACGCTCAAGGCCCGCGATAGAAGCTATGCAATAGCTTAATAATAATATATAAAGCGTTTGCAGTGTAGCATGATTAGCAAATTTAAGCTACCACCGTCGTGGTCAGTACCTGGATGGGTGGCCGCCTAGCAATATTTCAAATCGAGCCTTTCAGTGCTTCTGAAGGCACGTAAAGCTGTTGGTCCCGGTTATCACGAATTTGTGATAGTCGTTAAGCTAGTTGTAGTCCTAGGCGGGAAACTCCAACAGTAGGTTGACCACTAGCCTACCTCTACCGTTCAGCAGTGAACACGCTTGGTGGAGTATCTGCCCATTCCCTTTCACTCTAATTTGTGAAAGGAGGCCTGTGATTAGCAGTGGGATTCGTTAGGCTGATGATGATGATAACTGATATACACATTATCGACAAGATAAATGTTATTGAAGTTTCTACCAAAAAGCAAAAGGATTTCTGTTGGCTATTCATTTGAATTTAGAATTTGAATTCATGGTGTTTTGTTTTTAATGACAGGAAGCCATTGTGGGCCAAATATCATTGTTGTGGGCAGCAAAAACTGGCTGGCAAATATGACCAACTGTTTCTTAAAACTCTCTGTTCTGTGACTGAAAATTATTGCTTCAATGTTGCCAAAAGTCACTTGTTCACATGTCATACAAGGTTACCCAATTTACATAAATAAATCTCAACGACGGCGTGCAATAAGAATGTGAACATTGCTACCAGAGTCCTTTATTGTGAGATTAAAAGACTTTTTGCGTCACCTTTTTTATACAGAGAAAACGGGAACGGTTTGGATTTTAGCTTTTTATTTACTGTGTATTGCGGAAAGGTCAATTCGTAAAGTGTTCCTGATTTTATGTGGCCATTGATTTTACGATGCGATAGGTACTTTTGGAAAATACCTCTATTTTGCTCTCTGTTCTCACAAGTGTTTGTATTGTATGAAAAATGAGTAATTGGTGGTCACTGACTATTTCAATATTTTTACTAATGAGCAAATTTAAAATTACTTCCACAGGTATATTAATTATCAAGGCAAGTTTACTTCAGTTATTTTCACAGCTTGATGTCTTACGGCTTCTCCAGGGGTAGTGGTGCCAACATAAATAGGATTCTTATATTTACTTCAGAACTTATATTTCTTTTAGATTTTCGCGTAACATACTTATATGTTATCCTAGAGATAAGTTAAAATCCATTAGTATTAAGACGGTGTCGTCACAGTATATGAAACTCTAAATGATGTTCGGAAAAACATACATAGGTAACTATCCTAATAACAGCGACACTTAGGTATAGTTTGGACACTACAAACACAGAGCAAATATACTGCTAAAAATAAGCCTAGAACTCAGTTCAAGCAAATTAAAGAACTCTTTCAACAGCTAATAAATATATATTTTTATTACCTACCCAAAGAAATCTTATTAATATACGTACCTACAAAGATTCAAACATATAGTGACCTGTAATTATGTATGAGAAAGGATAACCTTTCTTCTTATAATGATTCTTATCTTTATTCTATGAAATCAGAAATTGTATAAACAATTTCTGATTTCATAGATGACATGAAGCCGCTGCCAATAAGGCCACATCGCTCGATCGGCTGTTTGTATAATAACTTTAAAAAAAAAATAAGAAGAATCTTTCTTCCTTTCACAATTTAATAAACTTTTCATCTAAAGTTGATTTGATACGTCGGCGTCGTCTTCATCATCCGTGTTTTCTATCGCGTCTACAATATACCTAAAAACCAACGTATAGTCATGGAAACGAAGAACCTGATATATTTGACGACAAAGTAAACAGAATATTTATTACAAAAAAAGCCCCGGAAATTGCAAACGGTCAAGCCTACGCAATATTGTATTGTAACATGTAGACAAACAATACATTGCTCGAAAAGGGATATTTTTTATCCGATGAATATATTCCTCAGTATGATTTGCCAACATCAAAGTGGGACACAATAAATAGTCATTTCATTTCATATCATTACATTCCAATAGGAAATACAAATAATGATAATAATATCTTATGTACGTGAGTCGCTATCGCTGTTCTGCTGCAGAGTTGCCCGCTATAAGCGTGGAAAATATAAAAAATGTCCAGATTAGGTAAGTAGGAGTTATAAAGGTATATATTAGTTTTTCATTGACTACTAGTACGTCACGCTACATCGAAAATTACCAATTTACTACAGAAATTGGTAATCCTGGTAAATGGGTTAAAGTATGAAATTGCCGATTTGTACTGAAAAATTTTAATTTGTTTTTTTTTAATTTAACATATTTATTTAAACAAAATAATTACCAGTTTTATCTATACATTGCTGCCATCTAATAGAAAAGTCATAAATTACCTATCAGAGTTCTATCGCAAAGGCATTTATGTCTTTGCTGGTGATCTAGATTCGACAAACTGTGTGGAAGCATTTTGTACTGCCTCCTGAGAAAAAAACTTTTGACTACTGGCTATCAAGGGAGCGCAAGTGGAAGGTAATCCTAATATTATAAATGCGATGTGAGTTTGTTTGTTTTACGCTTTAGATCCATGCAATTTGCCATGCGGTATGGAAAAGGACATAGACTACTTTTTATCCCGGGAACGTGGATGAAACCGCGGGGGAACTGCTAGTTTTTAGTATTTCTAACAAAAGTCGCAACGTCTCAAAAATCATTTTACGCAGTAACACGTAACTTCAATTTCTACTAACACAGCTTGACTGAAAATAGTCGAGGCATTTTTATATGAGCACTTGATAAAAGCCAGGGGCCGGCCGGCGGCGGCGGCGGCGGCGGGATATCGCGACCCCACTACAAGGCAATATTCCGCAAATATTTACACCGACTACCTGCCGTTACGGAAGTAGGTTGAGAGTCAACATTTGTATATATTTCACTGGTATAATATAATATTAGGTTGGTAATGAAGTCATTTTGTGGAACTGAAGAAGGGTCTGGTAGCGGACTGTATTTAAATGATAGGCAGGCACTGGTACTCAACTTCCCTTTATTGAGGGCACAAGAATAAATGATACAAAGCAAAGAGACCGACAAAATTGCGTACATACGGCACCACGGTTAGAAACAAATAGAGAGTGTGGTGTTGCTAGTTGACGTCTGTCAAGATGACGTTCCATTTTTTTATACATTCTAATTTAGTGTTGGGCACAATTCCCAACAGGAAACGACCGTGGTTTAATAGGCCCTGCAAGGATGCTAGACAAAATAAGCAGACCTTGTATGAGGCTTGGACCACGGCCCGAACTAATCAGGACCCTAACATCTCTGATGCGAAACGCATATTTAACGCTGCCTCGAGGTTCAGTAAGCGAATGATTGCCAGGGCAAAGTTCGATTTCGTCGGCAGGTTTGGTGAGAGGCTGACTAGCCTTCCCTCTGGAAGTCGAGCTTTCTGGTCTCTTGCCAAAGCTGCTGAAGGAAACTTCTGTCAGTCGTCCTTGCCACCACTCCGTAAGCCGGACGGACACTTGGCCCATAGTGCAAAGGAGAAAGCTGATCTTTTGGGCTCTCTCTTTGCCTCCAACTCGACTTTGGATGACGGGGGCGCCACACCGCCTACCATCCCGCAGTGTGACATCTCTATGCCGGAGATAAGCATTACCCAACGGGAGGTCCGGCGGGAATTGCTTTCTCTGGACGTCCATAAGTCGAGTGGGCCAGACGGCATACCGGCAGTGGTTCTGAAGCGGTGTGCTCCTGAATTGTGTCCTGTACTGACGCGTCTTTTTGCGCTTTCCTTCACCAAAATGAAAGTCCCGTCTTCGTGGAAGACTGCCCACGTGCACCCAGTGCCCAAGTAGGGTGATAGATCGGACCCATCGAATTACAGGCCTATCGCCATCACCTCCCTTCTCTCCAAAGTCATGGAGCGAGTGATCAACACGCAACTCTTGAGATACCTAGAGGATCACGATTTGATGAGCGACCGACAATATGGCTTCCGCCACAGTCGCTCGGCTGGCGACCTTCTAGTGTATCTCACAAACCGTTGGTCACTCGCCATCGAGAGTCAAGGTGAGGCATTGGCAGTGAGCCTAGATGTGGCGAAGGCGTTCGATCGGGTCTGGCACCGGGGTCTTCTAGCGAAGTTACCAGCATACGGGCTTCCCGAGGGACTATGCAAATGGGTCGCCAGCTTTCTGTCCAGCAGATGCATAAGAGCCGTCGTTGACGGTAGCTGCTCCGATAGCATGGACATAAATGCCGGCGTCCCGCAAGGGTCTGTGCTGTCCCCAACACTGTTCCTGCTGCATATCAATGATATGCTGTCTATTGACGGCATTCATTGTTATGCAGACGACAGTACAGGGGACGCTCATTACACGGGCCGAGCTAATATCCCTCGTTCCGAGGTGGAGGAAAGCCGCGAACGGCTGTTGTCTGAAATCGAGAGTACACTAACTCGTGTCTCCGATTGGGGTCGACTAAACCTAGTCCATTTCAACCCCACCAAGACTCAAGCCTGCGCGTTCACCGCTAAGAAAACCCCATTTGCTGTGGCTCCACAATTCCAGAACGCGTCCTTGAACATCACTAAAAGCATCGGGATCCTTGGCGTTGACATTACTAGCGACGTTTTGTTCCGTAGTCACTTAGAAGACAAGGTTAAGCTGGCATCCAAAAAGCTCGGAGTGCTCAACAAAGCGAAGCAGTACTTCACATCGGGGCAAAGACTGCAACTTTATAAGTCACAAGTCCGGCCTCATATGGAGTACTGTTGTCATCTGTGGGCGGGGGCACCTGGATACCAGCTTGGGCCTCTAGACTCGGTTCAGCGACGTGCCGCTAGAATAGTGGACGATCCCGAGCTCACAAGCGGCTTAGAGCCGCTCAGTCTGAGGAGAGACTTTGCCTCCTTATGTGTGTTCTACCGCTTGTACAACGGACAGTGTTCTGAAGAATTGTTTAAGATGATGCCTACGGCTACCTTCCACCATCGCAACTCTCGCCATCGACAGGGAGTCCATCCCCACACATTGAAACCAGAATTGTTTCGAACTGTGCGGTCTCAAAGGAGCTTCCTTCCGCGGACGCTCAGATTGTGGAATGAGCTCCCTGCCGTGGTTTTCCCAATGGACTACAACATGGGGTTCTTCAAAAAGGGTGTGAAGAGATTTCTGCAGGGTCGGCAACGCGCGAGTGACTCCCCTGGTGTTGCAAGCGTCCATAGGCTACGGTAACCGCTTACCATCAGGCGGGCCGTATGCTTGTTTGCTACCTAAGTAGTATAAAAAAAAAAAAAAAAAAAAAAAAGGAACCTTAAAGACCTCAAAGAGTTTCACCGATAGAGGAAGAATATTTATAGAGTGCTACATTACCTTGTACGAAGCGTGAGCAGTTTGCATAATATAGATATAAATAAATTCATAATTATTATCAATAAAATCAAAACTTTCCTTGCAAAAACATATGGCATTATTGTACACTAGTTAATTTACTGTCAGAAAAATAAGATTTGAGTTCCTTGTCCTTTATTCTCAGAAAAAGTATCGATAAAAAACGAGAAACTGGCATTCATATGTTGGTATTTAGTCGTTTAAACTATGAACGCGCAGTTCGTTTGAAGGCAGCGTTGCACATACCCGTGCTCACGGCAGATACTTTAGTATAGTTGCTCTATTAATATTCTATTTCTACAGTTTATGCCCAAAAAATATTTGCAGTTTTTTAATAATAAATTTCTCGCTCACGTTCCAACTTCTTATTTGATATCTATTACCGATTTCATTAGAAAATGCAACCGCATATTGAATGGATACTGTCGACGCTCGTAGCTGTCTTCGAAAACACGGCTCTCACGTGATTGGTCGTCCCCCACTACTACTGATTTTACTTTATAAAATTTAACCTGCGCAACAGACATTGTACCTCTAAATTTTGTATCACGGCAAATTCTTTCGATATTTTTATTAAACGCCAAGTTCTAATATCACTGAAGTCTACATCATTTAAAGCAAGCCTCCTCCTCTGCAACATTTGGACCTTCGAAGCCAGATAACGAGAAGAAGATTCCACATCTGCTACGACAAAGGGCGGATCAGTGATGAACAAAGAAGCGATCTATGCGATATTGCGACATAAGTGCATGGATGGAGTGATCAGCTTTGCATTCAGTGTATTTCAGTGAGTTATCAGCCAGTTTCCTACCTATCCTCATTGCCTACCTGTGCTAATTCCGTGTCCACAAAAATTAAGTGCAACCTCGGTAACATCAAGGTTAAAACGGGCAACCATTTTGTTGCGATTTGCAAATTACGCGAAATTTTCTACACGTCGAGATTTACGAGTACTACCTATCGTGCAACTGTAAGTACTCAGTTTTCTTTCATTGTTCACCAAAATGAGTACTGATAAATTACATATTCCCGAATTAAAATCTCCAAAAAGTGCAGGTTCAAAAAAAGATGAACCTTTTCGCGAACTAACTAAGAAACGGGGTATTATTAGGGGCAGGTTAACGGTATTCACAAAATATGTTGGTGGTTTGAACGCGCAAGAAATAGCTTCAAATTCAAGTAAACGCGCTGAGCTAAAATTGCGAATTGATGGAGCTTCAGTATTTTTTAGAGAATTTAGTAGCATTCAAACCGAAATAGAAGTCTCTGTTGACGATCATGAGCTTTTAGAACAATTAGAATTGCGAGAAGGCTTTGAGAGTTCATATTACGCAATTATAGCTAAAGCTAAGGGTTTGTTTGCTACTGATGAGGTTCTTAGCACTAATAATACCAAGTTACATGCTGTAAAACTACCTAGATTACCAATTCCTACCTTTGATGGGTCCTATGAGCACTGGCTAGAGTATAGGGACACATTTATTTCTTTAGTTCATAACAGTAATGATATTTCAGAAATACAGAAATTCCACTATTTAAAATCTTCGTTGAAAGGTATTGCAGCGCTAGTAATAGATTCATTGGAATTTTCATCAAACAATTATACGGTAGCATGGGATTTAATTTGCAATAGGTATAATAATACTCGATTGTTAGTTCACAACCATGTCAAAGCCTTATTTTCGATTTCTAACATAGTCAAAGAATCTCCAAGTCATCTCCGGAAGTTAATTGATACCATCTTAAAAAACCTACGTGCTTTAAAGCTACTTCATGAGCCGGTCGATTCATGGGACACGCTTATTATTTATATGGTTGTTTCCAAGCTAGATAGCACCACAGAACGCGAGTGGGAGCAGTTCCGAGGCACCATAACCACAGATAAAAATGTAGACGAGTCTAAGAGTTCGATTACGGTAATTAAGATGGAACATTTAATTACATTTCTCAAAAATAAGGCAGACATGTTGGAAACGTTGTTGGTTACACATGGCAGTAACAAGGAACCTAAACAACTGCCTATCTCTAAAGTACACTGCCACGCGTCACCAACTTCACTCAATACAGAAAATTCACCACATAAACACAATAAACAACCACGCGCATGCATTGTTTGCAACAGTAATCATCCTATTTACACTTGCCAAACATTTAACGATTTAAATTTACCAGATAAACTTAAATGCATACAAAACAATAACTTGTGTCCTAATTGCTTGCGATCAGGGCATTCGTTATCTCAGTGTCGATTCGGTAGCTGTCGTAAATGCAATCAACGTCATAACACTTTGATACATAACGATCAACTGGTCGGCGCTGCCGCATCAGTGTCGATCGATGCGAATAACATGCCGGTTCCCGGTCCTAGCACTCCTAGCTCCGCCATAGCGAATGTCGATCAATGTACATACGCGCATAACGCACACGTAGACAATCAATTACAATGCGCAATATCGTCTAGTGTGCATCCAGTCATTTTATCGACGGCACTTGTGGAAGTAGCTGACCAAAACGGCAAACATCACGTCGTACGCGCACTTCTAGACTGCGGAAGCGAAAGATGTTTTATTACACAACGATTATGCGATATACTTAATAAACCTATTATACAGTCCACGGCACAAATAAAAGGTGTTGGAAACTCAATAACATATAGCTCGCAATTATGTGAAGTTGAGATCAAAGCGCTAACCGGCCCTTTCGTTACACATTTACAATGTTTGGTGTTAGATCAAATAACATCATCGTTGCCGCAAATTAATATTAAATACGATACAATAAATTTACCAAACAACATTCAATTAGCTGATCCAACTTTTTACGAAACTCAACAAATTGATATTTTAATCGGTGCTGATAAGTTTTGGTATTTATTAGGTGAAGGAAAAATGCGCTTGAAAAACGGACCTTTCCTTCAAAATACAAAATTAGGATGGATTATTTCCGGACCTATTTACACTGGTAATTTAAAAGGCGAAAATGTAGTTCATTGTAACTTCACTCAATCTATTGATACGCAGTTAAAAATGTTTTGGGAACTTGAGGAGCTGCAAAAACCTAACTTACTTAGTGATGATGAGATAGCATGCGACAAACACTTCATTGAAAACACTAAGCGAACTCCTGAAGGTAGGTTTTGCGTTCAAATTCCTTTTAAGCAATCACCTAATACGTTAGGAAGTACATACACACTAGCTGAACGTCGTTTTTTAGCACTTGAAAAGCGGTTACAGCAGTCACCTACTTACAAAAAATTATATACTGATTTTATCAACGAGTACATTAGTTTAGGTCATATGAGTCAAGTTGATACCTATGGAAAGCCACACTTTTTCATGCCACATCATGGTGTATTTCGTGAACACAGCACCACAACTAAATTGCGAGTGGTGTTCAATGCAAGCCAAAAATCTAGTTCAGATGTTTCTCTCAACGATTTGCAATTAGTTGGGCCACCTATTCAAGGCGATTTAATGGCCATATTGTTGAGATTCAGACAGCACAAATTCGTAGTGTGTGCTGACATTGAGAAAGCCTACAGACAAGTCTTAGTTGATGAGCAGCAGCGTGACCTTCAAATGATTTTATGGCGCGAGAACCCCTGTGATCGTATAGGTTTTTACAAGCTGAACACTGTTACGTATGGGACAGCTTCTGCTCCATTTCTCACTTGTAGGTGTATAAAGCAGTTGGCAGCAGAATGCAGTGATCCAGATGTGCAGCAAATAATTAATGAAGACTTTTACGTTGACGATTTTATTTATTCTAACGACTCGAAAGATATTTTGCTGCAAATATGCGATAAAATAAAAAATATTCTAAATTCTGGCTGTTTTCCTTTGCGTAAATGGGTATACAACTTTGACATAAACGTTGATACAAACAAAACAAAAAAGGATCTGTCGTTAGGTGAAAATGTTAACTGTCGCACATTAGGTTTAGGATGGAACAATTTTAGTGATGAACTTTATTACCATACACAATTACAAAATGACAAGAAAGAAATAACCAAGCGCTTAATATTGTCTAGTGTCTCTCAAATATTCGACCCGTTAGGTTTACTGAGTCCGACAATAATGATAGGTAAAATCTTATTACAAAGGTTGTGGTTACTAAGACTCGATTGGGATGAACCGGTTCCAAGTGACGTAGCAAATGCATGGATTCGATTCGAAACGGCCCTTTCGATACTTAATAGCCTACGTGTGCCGCGCCACGTTATAGGTACTTGTCCTATGTATATAGAATTACATCTATTTAGCGATGCCTCACAGCTGGCGTACGGTGCATGCGCATACATTCGCACTATCAATACAGATAATACAATTACAGTTAGGTTGTTATGCTCGAAAGGTAAGGTTGCTCCGATAAAACCATTAAGTATTCCGAGGCTAGAATTATGTGGTGCTTTACTGTCGGCTAAGCTATATACCAAAATAAAAGAATCTTTACGTTACAGTTTCCATAATGTTATTTTTTGGATGGATTCTACAATTGTATTAGGATGGTTACGCATGACACCAAGTTTACTTAAAACTTTTGTTCAAAATAGAACTGTGGAAATATGCGAGTTGACAAAGGAATGTCCATGGCGTCACGTCAGTGGCAAGGATAATCCGAGTGATCTAGTCTCGCGGGGTTTAGCGCTAGACTCACTGAGTACATCTAGTTTATGGTGGGAAGGCCCTGAATTTCTTCGTGAACTACAGATCGACAGTCTAGGCACACACTTAGATGATAATAATGTCATTCATGAGCAGGAGCTTCCTGAAGTTAAAACAGTTACTAATATTACACATTTACACGTTGCTAATAATAATAAACAATTTAGATTCCCATTTGAAAGATTCTCTCAATTCAATCGTATGGTTCGTGGTGTCGCTCGTCTAAAGCGTTTGATGTACAATAAGGTTCACATAAATAGTCCATACGTAGGGCCACTGAGTGTAGATGAAGTGAGAGAATCCTTCAATGTTTTGATTCGTTTTGCGCAGTTAGAATCATTTTCGGAAATTTACAAAGTTTTAAATAAAAATCATACATTGCAAAAACAACATAATTTGACTAGTTTAAATTTATTCATTGATGATAACCAAATCATTCGTGTTGGAGGTCGTCTAGAGAATTCCTCAAAATTCAGTTACAATAAAAAACATCCAATTTTAATTTCATCAAATCATTATTTTACCATTTTAATTTTTAGAGACGAACATTTAAAACTTCTACATGCGGGACCGCAATTACTTTTATTTACATTAAGAGAAAATTGGTGGCCAATCGGAGGGCGTAATCTTGCGAGGAAAATTGTCCACGACTGTGTGTTGTGTGCACGTTTGCGAGGTAAGACAACACAACCTATAATGGGCAATTTACCAAAAGAAAGGTTAAATCCTGGCTATCCGTTCATGTATTGTGGTGTGGACTATGCTGGGCCAGTGCTCATTCTAAACAGAAAAGGTAGGGGAGCGAAAACAATTAAAGCATATATTTGTTTATTCGTATGTTTCACTACACGCGCTATACATTTGGAGTTGGTAAGCGACCTCACCACAGATGCATACTTGCTCGCATTAAAACGTTTTATTTCTCGCCGTTCAAAACCTTCCGAAATATTTTCTGACAACGGAAAATGCTTTGTAGGTCTAAAAAATGAATTTTAAAACTTTTTATCGTCTTGTTCTAATGATATCATAAATTACGCAACTAGTCAAGATATCAAATTCAATTTCATACCGCCTTATGCACCTCATTTTGGTGGATTGTGGGAGGCTGGTGTCAAGAGTTGCAAGTACCATCTGCGACGTGTGGTAGGTAACGCTCATCTAACGTTTGAGGAGTTTAGCACTGCATTAGCACAGATAGAGGCCATCCTAAACTCCCGACCTTTGACTCCCTTATCTCCAGATCCTCAAGACTTGCTTCCTCTTAGTCCAGCTCATTTCCTGGTCGGTCGTCCATTGAATGCACCTGTTTGCGCTGACCTAGAGAACAAGCCTATGCACAGTTTGTCACGTTACCAGCGAGTAGAACAAATACGACAACATTTCTGGAGCCGCTGGTCAAAGGAGTACGTGTCAGAACTGCAAACTCGAACTAAATGGAAGTCGAATACATCGGATCTCAAAGTTGATACTTTAGTTGTGATCAAAGACTCCAACTCGCCACCACTCAAATGGAATCTTGGTAGGATTGTATCAGTTTACCCTGGACATGACGGCATTTCAAGAGTTGCTGATATCCGAACTGCAACAGGCGTTGTGAAGCGAGCATTTTCAAAAATATGCCCGTTACCCGTTCCAGTGGCTGACGAAACTCAAGACGCTGCATCTTATTGAAAGCTTCAGCTTCCAAGGCCGGGGGCATGTCGACGCTCGTAGCTGTCTTCGAAAACACGGCTCTCACGTGATTGGTCGTCCCCCACTACTACTGATTTTACTTTATAAAATTTAACCTGCGCAACAGATTGTACCTCTAAATTTTGTATCACGGCAAATTCTTTCGATATTTTTATTAAACGCCAAGTTCTAATATCACTGAAGTCTACATCATTTAAAGCAAGCCTCCTCCTCTGCAACAGATACTTACCTAAGTTAAAAGGAATTTATTGAATATATATTTTTAATTTGGATATAAACCTACATATTATAGTCGTCACATCATAGTCTTATCTACACACATGTCACTCACCCGACCCTATTTGACGAAAATTAAATTACCATTCCGGACCTTGGGGTCCCTAATCCTAAATACAAAATTTAACTAACTTCGTCTATTAACTACACCACGAAAATATTTTATTTTATTGCAACATTAATTTGTAGTTTATAACGTTGCGTTAGCTTAATCCAATATGCAATTTTACTTTACCACGTCCGGCAAAGCTACCGGGTTAGGAAATGGAAATGAAATGCATTATTTGGCTTCCATTATTGGAATTATATATGTAATATAATATTAGATCAAGTCAATGGATAGAATAATTGAATTGTGTTAAATTCACGTGTCGCATAAGTACAATAGAATTTTTGATAATCGGAACTTTAGTTATATAAGTTCATTGCGACATTTTGCAGCCCCCGCATCAGCAACACATTCTGTCTTGCATGGCAATTAGTCGACGTCGAGAAAAAAATATATAAAAATATTGCGATAGTGGCACAATATTCTTAGTGGTCAAATTCTCGAGTCAAAAATAACCCTAAAAACAACCTTACACTGAAAAAAATGGACTAAAGTGACTACAAAATTTTATTTAACAGTAACACAACATTTGACGACCAATAGTCTAATGCATGTTAATAAAAACATATAAAAAGACTATTAGAAAGAAAAAAGAATTTTAAAACTCATTGAAACCACCAGCAGCAAATGAATGAGTTTCAACATACATGCCAGTGGTTTTAAAAAGGGATTTATTGCAATGTTCGCTCCGGCCAAGATCAGCGTTATTTTCCCCTCGGGGGACTATTTGTCTCCGTCTGGCTGACAGAGAGGTATTGTTCTAGCCCGTGTCCACCGCAATATTGGTTTATTTTGGCCTCTCGACAAATATTAATAGGGTTAAAAGAGGAATGTCTCTACCCTATTTCACTAAGACGTGCTTAACGAAGTAGATGTTAATAAACATTCGTATTTTAACATTATATAATCAATTTGGGTAACCATTTTTCTTTTTCCATTGAATTTTTCGTCATATTTCCTATAATTACAGAGAGGCGAAACAAAGATGAACGATAAAGGAAAAAATGAACAAAGTCCTCATCTTTAAGGGCCAATCTTTATTCAGGGTCTGATTTCAAGAGTCACTACCTTTTTACGGTTAGTAATTTTGCCTAAAAGAATTATGCTTCCTAGACCCTTACTTCTAAGTTTCATTCGCATCAAACCGACTATGAACTCTATTCTGAGATTTATGATTTATCTATTATGAGATTTTTAAGATACTTTACCATTTTTTTTATACTACTTATGGTAAGCGGCAACCCAGCCTATGGACGCTTGCAACACCAGGGGTGTCACTCACACGAGTCATACGTTGCCGACCCTGCAGAAAACTCTTCACACCCTTTTTGAAGAACCCCATGCTGTACTCTATTGGGAAAACCACTGCAGGGAGCTCATTCCACAATCTGAGCGGAAGGAAGCTCCTTTGAGACCGCACAGTTCGAAACAATTCTGGTTTCAATATGTGAGGAAGGGAGGGAACAGGGAGTTGTTGATGGCGAGAGTTGCGATGGTAGAAGGTGGCCGTGGGCATCATCTTAAACAATTCTACAGAACACTGTCCGTTGTACAAGCAGTAGTACTCACATAAGGAGGCAGTTTCTCCTCAGACTTAGGGGCTCTAAACCGTTTGTGAGCTCGGGATCGTCAACGATTCTAGCGGCACGTCGCTGAACCGCCATTTCCTGGTATCCTACTGACATTGGTCAAGATCACAAGCTACAGTCCTTACGGGTCGCTGCAGTACCACTCACATACCATACATGTCTATATCATCTGTGGTAGATATACTACAATTACCAATTGTTTAGATATAACCAGCTTCCATAGAAAGGGAAGAATTAAATACAAATCATTTTGTAAAACTATGTTACTCAATTACTTGCAAGATCTCTATGCCTGCCACGGTAATTTTACAGAATATGTGCACAGGTCATGGTGTAGTCGCTATATGACGTTTATAAAGTTAGTGTCAGTTGATGGCTGACGACGGTACAGGCATAGTTGGTAATCCGATGAAACTCGCCGGACATTAATCGGACGTGGAACTATCGGTCAATGTATGTATAATAACTACAGCTACTGCGCCCCGCGGTTTCACCTGCGTTTCAGTAAGACCTAATTAGTTACCTTGGTGAAAAGTTGAATGTTTTTTTTTTTTATATTTAATAGGCTTGCGCTTGACCGCAATCCCGCCTGATGGTAAGCGAAGATGTAGTCTAGGGTGGACCGCGCGTACCCATAAGATGTCTGTTCACTCTGGCCTTGTGAATGTGTTATTCAATTCGATTCCAGCTAGAAAAGTGAAGCTTTTACAGCGCGATCTAATAAAGAACCATCCGAACTTTGCATTTATGATAGTTTGTAGTGTTTTAGGGATGATATTAAATCGGATTCAGTTTAGCTGCTGTTGCCCAAAAGGTTTTATCAGAGTCAACAACAATATATCCGAAGTAGGCTCAGTCAAAATATTATACAGTATTACCCAATTTATATGGCGTCGTGAATCTTCGTTCGCACAGAAAATAGGGTCCCGAAGATTACCGAAAGAATGCATAAATCTTAAAATCAACCTTAGATCACTACTATAAGGTTCATAATACACTGCAGCTGTTAGTTCCGTCTCACTCGCAAGTCACGCCCCTCCGCACGGCGCGCGCTAACATGACGGCAGCTGTCGGCCCATAGCGGTTACCGCGCTTTGAAAATGTATCTTCTGCGCAGGTACATCGGTAAGCCATATTAATTGGGTACTACTGCACCATCCTGTACTGCCCAAAAAGCTATAAATTTTCAACATGGGAGTATCAGACAGCCAGGGATTATAGTGTGGTGCGGATTTTAAGTATATCGTATTTTATTTAATAAGTTTAAAATACTCGGCCAGAAATAGATAAGTGGCTTAATACAATTTTCCCATAAGTATGAGACTCGTTTAACCTCCACTGCAATTCAGTTAACTGGAGTTCCTGTGTGACTACATGGTGACTACCGTATGTACATACTTGCCTATACCAAGCTTGAAACTTACTTTACCTACAGCTTATTTAATTTAGTACAAAAAAATCCTTATAACTTCGCATATTTATTCTTATAATTTTCATAATGAAGAGATTATTTTATAATCTCTTCATTTGTTTTTCATATAAATACCACAGTATTTCTTTGTAAAGGAGACTGATCATAGCAATATTGTAATAAATACGAAGCGAGTTTGTTCCGCAAAGCTATGTTTAATTAAAATTTAGGTTCATGCCACAAAAAATGAATGGGAAATATTTTAATTAGCGTTTGCGGTACGCAGTGCAAATATCAACTGGATAATTAAAGTTTGTTTCAGTGAAATGACAACGCAAAATCTGGAATTTATGACTGGAGTTTTCAACTCCATAACATTTTCCTACTTTATTTGACCCGCTATCTAAAATGGTAGTAGTTAGTGGTATACAAAGTAACCCTAATCTAATCGACAGAATTATTGTCGGTTGTTGCTGTTTGAGTCATTATATATATTATCGTGTTTATATTTTGACTATTAAAAGCTTAGAAATTTCTAAATCAATATTTCCATTACAATCTTTTAAGTAATTTTGAATTGTATTTTTTTTATTTATAATATGGCCATATATTTAATTAATCTTGGCGTAACATGACAATGGTGCCGATTCTGTTGTAAATCGCACTAAACTAATTTTAGTTACATCTCATCTCTTTCTTACGAACATGATTGAAAAAGGATATAACATATTTTAATTTGTCAAATTAATCTTTGCCGTCTTATTTTGCGTGTATTTAGGCGTAACCGCGATAGATGGCGACTAAATTTATATTGAAAACAAGCATTGGACTAATTTGACAGGACTAAATTTCTTACATCTTTTTCTTATGTTCTTTGTTAGAAAGAGACATAGTGACATTAAAATTAGTTTAGTTGTGAACAACAGAATCAGGGCCAATATATCTTCATAAATTCCTAACTGCTCATATGGAAGTTTGTCTTGGGTTCTACGATAACAAACCTCTCCTTGGCAATTCTAGTCATCGTCGCTTCAAATTATAACCTAGTTCCTGGTTTTCAGATATGCCTACAATATAAGGACCAGAAACAGTTATTTCAGCTTTAGACTACCTAGAGAGTTCCCTACTCTATCCTTAGAAAACCGTAAAGCGACATACTCCATTCTGCAATATAAACACAATCACAAATCTTTTTCAGAAGTAAAAGATAATTAGAACAAAGGAAGATCATCATAAAAGAGGTTTTATGCTAAAGAATAGCTGAGGCGAAGCGACGAAGCCACCGGAATCTCTGAAGTGGAAATCCATTGATATAAGGAATTATCTGCAGTGCACTTCGCTAAACTGACTATTTGCTTTGAAATAGTCTTATTGTAATCTCGTATCAGACAAGATGCTTTTGGCTGTTGTTTGCGTATATATGCTGTCTTCGTCATTCTAGCCTTGCCTGATTAGAAGCGGTTCTAATATATATGACCCTTTTTTACAAATAACGTTTGTCAAAGTTTACTTTGGGGTATCTGCATCGGCTTCAGGAAGGCTTCAAGTGAACAAAAATACTATAGGTATCGATAATATCGCCAGTTTTACACGACGCCAAATGTAACTCTAATGATAACATGTATAGAACTATTACAATTTTAACAAATTGCCTTTCGAGTAAATCTGAAAAAATATAAGGAAGATAATGGCGACTGTGGACGATGAGATAGATGTATAGTGTCTAAAACGATCTAGATTTGATATAAAAATAAAGCTTACTGATAGATGAATATGTAGTAAACTTATAGTGGGGAAGCGCCACACCTAACTGCGGGTGATCTAAGTAAGTTGACGGATGTATGTAGGTGTGGAAGATGGGAACGGACTAATGTAGTTGTAGCATCATAGAAATACTAGACTTTGAGAAAGAGTTTGGAATGTAAATCATGAATAGGTCCAATGTTTGAAAGTGGATATAATTAAGACGACAGTTATGTAAACCTTCTTTATCTATACCCATGCTATAAATCCTCTATTAAGGTTCCTGAAACAGTTAGCTTATAGCCAACATTAAAATACTGGTTGCCATAGTATCATCCAAAACAGTGTTATAATGTTGTACTGAATTTCATTATGCATTTTTTTTTACTTTTTTGGTCCATTTCTTACTCATCAAACAGCCACATTTTCCGTGGTATCCTTATTAATTTCAAAAAAAGATCATTTTCATGCAGCCGCATTTCACAACCACAGCCCCGTTATAAAAAAAAATTTAAAGGTTATTTGAATTCACGTCGTATGCCGCCATTTTGGTTCGATATTAGAATTGTAGAAAAAGACCCACATTCGTGTTTTAATACCTCTTATTATACACCAGTTGAATAAATAACAATTAGCGGTTATCGTAGAAGTTATCGAAGAAAATATGACCATGTAGTTTTCCGCATATTTTGAGGAATTACTTTAATGTAAGGTATCATGACCAGCAAAATCTGATAAGCCACCATCACTATCCAAAGTAAAATAAAATGTCGTTTTACTGAAAAAGCTAAAGAGTCTCATAGATTTATAATTCCAAGAAATATATTGCTAAGTGATCACACAAATGCTTCGTATACATGTAGTGTAGTAACAACAAATAAACAGAGTCTACATTGTGAGAGATGGCGTGAAATTGACGAGGGTCGTACATCCGGCAAGATAATATCTCTTCGTATCAATAAACTCGTATACTAAATGTTTCCCCTTCAGAAACTGGGAAAGGATTTAAGTGAAAGCATATATTATAGTCTTATATGTAGTTAATGTAGTTATAAAATAATAAAACATAATAGAATATATTCCTATATATTACGATTTATGGATGTTTCAATCCGTATTTCAGATATATGTAGGAATTAAGTGAATTGAGAAAATATAAAACTGCGCAGAAAGAATGCGGGATGTATGAGCGAAGGAAAGAATGAGGATTTAAAACATAAGGTGGTGATAACTTGTAAAACGAACCGTTGTAGTAATGATGTGGCAAGGTGTAGTGAAAATAAAAGAAAATATCAAATACTTAACGAAACAGAAACAGAAAAAGAACAGAAACGGAATAGTACACTAATATTTATACTGTATTAAAGCTTTTTACGGATACAGTTTGAGAGTCCCTTAGATCTATGGCCTATGTTCAGCGGAGGATCTCCTTAGGCTACGTATGATGAGGATATGATGGAATCCTTTAATGTTCAAAAACATTAGTTTATACTGTGAGTGAAACTGGTAGACGCAAAACTTCAGATATATTATTATTTGTATAACTATGAAGTTCTGAAACTATTTTCATCAAGATTACAGGTAGGCATAGTTATCGTAGGGCAAAATACTTAGCAAACTTTCCCTCTTGCTTTTCCTCTTCCTCTTGTTTTCTCCTCGTGGTTATCAGCGTGTCCTATGATCTTATATTTTTTTGGGATCAAAAGATGATAAAAGGATGTCTTTGTTAATATTTTGGAGGTTTCAGTGTTTGTCCCATACTTAAAGTTGTTCAGCATGACTAACCCAACATAGGTTTCGAAAATATGCCATCTCGAAACCTCCACCCGGTATACCAGCTATCCGATACACAACTTCACGTGACATTTCCCCCATTTACAAAAACCGAAGAACGAGGTCGCACTATAGATAATGTACCGAGCTTTTATGCTAATGAACTTTGAATTTTTTGCTTCGGTTGATAACCAACCTACAATAAGGGGCTATAACGAGCTCAAATAGACCGAACTGCACTCAACTGCACCTATTTATGTATAAAATATTATGTTCGCTTATGAAAATGGCTGCCGTGGCCTGGAAATTTCAAACCACTTTATTTAGCTGTGAAGTTTTCACTTGTCTTCTTTACGTACTTTTTACGTGTTTTTTTCTTTTATAGCAAAATCTTTTATACTTGCCTTTCGCACTGTACTGTTTTGATTTATTTACAGTAGGTTTGGTGCATTTCTATCATCTTCTTCTTAGTTTCAGTTACAACCAAATTATTTTATTTGGACTTATTTTTTGCCAATATCGAGTTATATTAAAAGTTCTAGTACTACTAAGATAAATCACTTTTACATAGTTTTTACCAACGAAGTTAGGTTTTAGTTAGGTAAAATTTGTATGGACTTTTTGAGACAACTTAAAAAGCCACGATACACGTAATTCATTTTATTTCAACATGGTGGAACATGGATTGATCTTTATTGGTTAAAATACCATAATAATATGAAATAAAACTCAAAAAAAAGTAACGTCACTTTGCATGTTCCCGCCAAAAAGTCCCTATCAACCTACCCCATAACAATCTACAGCGAGTAGGGGTGTATAATATCGTAACAAAAACGGAAAACATGGATCCAATACATTTTTGGTCCCCTCACTTTTAGGATTTTGCGTCAGACTTTTTTTCGTAAATCTCATGAAAGTAACGTCGCCAAATTTTAAACTGAGGGGTCGAGTATCTTCTTCGTTACGATATTATAAAATATGCTCAGGCTTTGGCTTGGGTTGATACTATCAAGAATCTATCAAGGACCTTACACTACACGTCTTACAATATACTTACATAACAGCCCTAATGGGAGTTTAGTAAGTTCAAAAACTTCAACCTTTTTGTGATACTTCTAACAAAATTTATGATAATTTAGATTGTTTCTAACCCTTTCATATAGCGAAGAAAAACTATTTATGATGTAAAAATAATGATGCGAACAAACGATATAGGCAACTTATAAGGCTAGTGAAATATTGTAATCATAACCAACAAACAAACTGAGAAGAAACTTTGAATAGCTTCGGATACCGAGACGAAGGTCCCGGGTTCAAATCCTGCAATGAGCTTGAGCTTTCGTTGAAGGAAAACATCGTGAGGAAACCATAGCTTTGGAGAATTGGAGCATACCTTTCGGTGTGTTCCAATAGCTGCACTTGAGAGCCAGTTCTTCTAGGCTTTGTGAGCTTACCACCTTCGGCCGCATCATCACTTACCATGGTGAGATTGCGGTCAAACAGGCCTATAAAGAGCAAAAAAAACTCGAAAGTAGACAAATAAACTAAAACTTCCAAAACAATCCTTACGTTTATAAAAATCGCCTCTATATTCAATCTAACTTGTAATAAACATAAAAGTTTCCCGTGCGGGATGTTATATTAAACAAATAAAAAGTGGGGGTTCTGGTGTTCAAAGTACCCGGGGCTCTAAATAAGTGGGTCGTTTCCTTGACTCATTCCGCTTAATCAACCCCCACCGCTCCACTTTGCGGCTAATAGAATCGGGAAACCATCAGCGGATGCGCCTCCCCAGATTAAAGGTTGTGCTAATAAAGTTATTGCTGATTCATATTTTAAAGGCAAAACCAATAAGTTTACCTACTTTGATTTATTTTAGATGCTATAAAACTTTCCATTCGGAGCCGTTAAGCTTAATTAATTGGTTCTTTACTTGGGAATAATAAATTAGGATTCTGTATTAGAATAGAAAGTTTAAGTGAGATTCATAACCAATTATATAAAGTAAAAATTAAAGTCTTCAAAACGCCACATGAATTCAGCTCGGCAAAATCACGCCAAATTGTTCTACGAACAGTAACTAGTACTTTCTGTTCAACCTTTGTATGGGTTGACATTTCAAATCGAAAAATCACGTGATTTTTAACAATCTCTTATGTCAATCCCTTACAAGGGTTATCGTTTACTAACGATGACGATTGTCGACAACCATCTTGTCTAGGGCGGCTGGAAGATTACAAACGCTTACCTTTATAAGCTTTTTATCGCCTTCCAAGAAGATTGAAAACCATTTTCGTCACATTTTTAATAGAATAATGAACGTTAAAAAAAACAATATTACAAACAGACTGATATTATAATAATATCATCTATCTATGCGATCTGATTTCAACATTATTTGATAATACTCATATATTAACAGACCTCACGCTAATGTATTATATTCAATGATGCCTATAAATAGGCGATAGATCCCTCGATTTCTAAATAAACACGTTCAGCCCCACAATGGCTATACAAACTCTGGCCGAAGTATTGCCAACTGTCACTGCCACCAGAATCTCATAACTCAAACGCTTTGTGCAGTTGGATTACAGACGAAATGTACATATTGTACGTACGGAACTCAGTTATTGGCATACCCTATGACCGCAATCTGGCATATATTTTGTCGAATAAATAAAGGTGAATGTAGTTTTGGGAAATTTATTTAAATTGGACTTACGGTCTATTTTGGGAAAGCCAATAATAAAAGGTTCTCTGGGAATGTTAAGATGTGTCTACGCTACGCGAACCGAGCACGAGCGGAGCACTAGCGGAGCATGAATTCGCGTAGCGTAGACGGACTTGGGAGCCTCTAACGAGCGTTCGGCTCACGCGCGACTGCGCTCTGCCAATTGTCAGTTTTTTCAACTCATGAAGTCGCATCGCGCTCATTTTATAGGCTCGTGGTACATCTATACTTGACATCACGAGCGACGAACGAAGAGTGGCTCGGCTCGTTCTCGGTTCGTGTAGCGTAGACGTACCTTTACATCCAAACTTTGTTTTACCTTTAAAGAAGTTAGTTTATACAGGATTCTTTGTTTCACAAGCAATGCTTTAGGGCTGATAGCAGGGCAGTACTTATCAATATGAACAAATTGTACAATGGGATCACAACTCTAAAATATTCGCTATTTCAGCTACTGCTGAAATATGGAAGTACTGTCCCATAATAAAATTGCCTTCTCAACTCCTTAAAGCACCTCTGGTGAATTACATGTTTTTTTTTGTATACTACTTAGGTAGCAAACAAGCATTCGGCCCGCCTGATGGTAAGCGGTTACCGCAGCCTATGGACACTTGCAACACCAGGGGTGTTACTCACGCGTTGCCGACCCTGCAGAAATCTCTTCACACCCTTTTTGAAGAACCCCATGCTGTACTACATTGAGAAAACCTCATGTAAATCCGTATAATAATCATAATTTCTTAATAAATATTTAGAATTTCTAATATTGAACATAATCTCGCTATAGCATTTTGACAAACATGAAACATTTTAATAGATACAGTTACAATTTTTTACAACTTAATAATCCTAACAAAATAGTGATTTTTATGGTTTTCCTGAAAGTTCCTATTTTTAATCGACTACAAAAAATAAGGAGATTATCATACACTAAAAAGTATGAAATAACTCTAATCTGACACTGATTTGAAGTCAGTGAAATATTTTCAATGGAATACATCGTGCTCTTTTGCTGACTTCAAATCAGTATCAGATTAGAGTTATTTCATACTTTTTAGTGTATTTGGAAGTCGATTAAATTTTTTGAAATTACTTTTTTTTAGACTTACATGTTCAGTTGTTCAACTCACGTAGGTATAATGTAGATTTATTCAGCAAATAATACTAATTTTAGCGGGAAAGGGCTCTATTATATTTCATTCTCCTTAAAATCTATTCGTTTTTTTTTTCAAGTTACAGTTATTGTTAGCACGTACACATTTATTGCTAAGTCTGACTGATAAGGAGACTAATCAGTATCAATTATTAAAATTCATAATGCACCGCATATACCAATATTATCATAGCGGTGGCAATCAATCTTGGTGTCGTTTGGCGCTGACGTGTGTACCGCACATCATGCCTTAATTATCCATTTGTTTATATTTACTAACATCTATACCCGATAATTTTAATTGAACGAAATTCTGAATAGAAGTATGATTTTTTAAAATATTTGAATTAGGTATATGAAAAAACGCGTAGTAAAATCCATTATCAAATGAAACACAACACAAGCTCCGCGTTATTTGATACGTATTTATTTGCACACTTAATTTCAATTGAAAATAGAAAAGTGATATTTATTTAGACTAGGTATAATTTTTTTTAATGGAACACTTCATAATATTTCGTGTAAAGAATATAGCATCGAAGCTAAAATGTTTGATGAGCCCGAAAACTATTGCCGGAAAACTATTTAGAAAGAAGGTAAGCGAGGTCGTACGACAAATGACAGCCTTTTAATAGAACTCAATAGTAAAGATTATGTGGACACCGAAGTTTTGCGAATACCCAGTAATGCCCGGTTTCAATAAACAAAAACGAATCGTTTTGCTTACCAATGGTAGATTTTTTTATTGCCAAACTGGGCATATAGATAATTTCGTAAGTTAATTTTACCTGTGATAGCTACTTCCATATGACAGGGTCTGGTTCAATTGGTTCGTGATATTTATTGAGGAAAATCACTGGAGATTATTTATTTAAAAATAAACGGCATATAAAAGAAAATATTTTTATAAGAGTCCAAAATATTTAAATGTCTTATTTGGGGTAATTTCCTCCTTTTCATTCTGGAATTTGAGATTTTCTGTATCTTTTTATGCGACACGGTCACGTCTGCTTTCCCTTCTTTTGACCCTTGTATGTTTATTCCTTTGGCATTCCTTTTTTTGTTTTCATTCTAACTTCATTTCTATGATGTTTGTATAAGTTTGTCGTATCGATTTATATTCGTTATTATCTCCATTTAAATTATGTTTTGTTTCTCTTTATATATTTAGCACTTTACCTACCTTTTCAACCTTCTTCCAACCCCATTATTTTATTGCCTCCAGCATTTTCCTATTGTCGTTACACTATGCCTTTTTCATTGTCCATGTCTCACTTCCATGTGTTGGTTTTGTTATTGACCCTCCGTTGATTATTAATAAATGGAAAGCCTTTTATTCCTAAAATCAAATTCAAATTCAAATCATTTATTTCAAAAAGACCTTCGCAGGTACTTATGAATAGTCTAACTCTAATAACGTTCGAAATAAGGTTGCATTTGCTCTCTTTCTCTTTGTTCTCTCTTACTCTTTTCAAAACAAGCTTAGATTTATTACGTAATAATTACATTCTTATCGCACTGACAACAATTACGTGCACTGGGAATACTACAAATTAGACTGAATCGATATTTAATAAGTAAATACCAAACTTAAGCAGACGAGCCCCTACAAGCAGCACCTGTTCATAAGTAAAACGCATGTCATACGCAGTATCAATCAATAGATTTTATAGAGTTCAAAATTCTATAATCATATGTATGCAACAGATGTAGGAAATAAAATGGAATCAGTTCCGTTACTTTCTGCACTTCCATCAGATATAAATAGGGGCTAAAATTCGCAACCTGTGGAGAGCAGGTTCATTAGTCAGTTTCATTAAAGTTAGGAACGGAGTTGGAAATAAAATGAATTGAGTTGAAATGGTTCATTGAAAGAGAAGACATTGATTTTAAAAGATCCTACTAGGAATATTTTATTGAACCCTTAATTATCCATTTGTTTATATTTATTACATTTATACCTGATAATTTTATTACTTCAAAGAGATTCCGAATAGAAGTATGATTTTTTAAAATATTTGAATTAGATACCTAGGATATGGAAAAACGCGTAGTAAAATCCATTTTCAAATGAAACACAACACAAGCTCCACGTTATTTGATACGTATTTATTTGCACACTTAATTTCAATTGAAAATAGAAAAGTGATATTTATTTAGACTAGGTATAATTTTTTTTAATGGAACACTTCATAATATTTCGTGTTCATAATACTTATAGCATCGAAGCTAAAATGTTTGATGAGCCCGACAACTATTGCCGGAAAACTATTTAGAAAGAAGGTAAGCGAGGTCGTACGAAAATGACAGCCTTTTAATAGAACTCAATGGTAAAGATTATGTGGACACCGAAGTTTGGCGAATACCCAGTAATGCCCGGTTTCAATAAACAAAAACGAATCGTTTTGCTTACCAATAGATATATGGTAGATTTTTTTATTGCCAAACTGGGCATATAGTTAATTTCGTAAGTTAATTTTACCTGTGATAGCTACTTCCATATGACAGGGTCTGCTATGCAAAGCTTTGAGGCCTTTGCTTCATTATTAGTAAAGATGTAAGAGTCTTAATTTTAATAA